>VWZP01009941.1:3675874-3706223 GCA_013396995.1 Dicaeum eximium | reverse complement strand
CCCCATCCCGGGAAAAGTGTCCCGCCCCGGGCCCCGGCGGCGGCGCCTCCCCAGCCCGAGCCCAGCGCGCCGCTGTCCCGGGCCCACCGAGCCCCCCCTCACAGACCTGTGGATCCGGCCATCTTGTCCGAGCCCCCCCCTCACCGCTCCGGGCCCGCACGCCACGCGCGTCACTTCCCCTTGCGGCGGCTCCGTCACTTCCCGCCAGGAAGGACGAGGCGCATCCCTGGAGCGCGGGAGCGCGCGGGGCGGGGCGGGGCCAGGGGCGGGGCCACAGGCGAGGCGCGGCCCCGTCCCGGAGCCCTCAGCAGCGAGAGGCCCAAGCGTGCTCGCCTCCCTTTGTGTCCTTGTCGCCAGCCCCGTCTCCAGGCAGCCGCCACGTCTCTTCCCGTGAGGGCTATTACAGCTGGCAAGCAAATTCCCTGGGCTGCGTCCCTACCCTGCCACCCCCGCTCGGCCCGCACCCCAACCTCCAGTAATAGGGAAGTCGGCACACAGCGGTGAAGCTTCACTTAATTTTTTTTATTTTTCAGCTCGGCTTCAACAAGACACTTAGATTCAGAAGAAAAAAAAATTTAAAAGTGACAAAGGCGGAAAAGGAAAGAATACAGATAAAAATTTCAAAGCCACAGAAATGCCAGAAGAAATATATCGAAGAGGTGCTAAGTAGAAGTAGCTCCTCAGAATGACGTGACAGTTTCAAAGGCTGAAATATTTGACACTCAGTAGCATAAGAACTGTGGGAAATGAATTCCACAAATGTTTAGCCGTGATGCCAAATGTTTCTTTGCCAAATGTTTCTTCACCTGCAGAAGTGAATTACAAAACTCAAGTTCCAGGCCCTTGCCCGGGAGCCAGTGGCGAGCTCAGCTGAAGGCGGCTGCTGCGGTAGCACCTCGCACATCCTACCTGGGAACCGCGACCTGCACCGTGCTGGGCACCCACAGGCACTGGGAGAAGGCAGCGCCCCTTGCAGAGTGTTGGTGACGGGCAGCAGGCTCAGGAACAATCCAGAAGGGCCCTGCTGGCATTCATGTGGACATGAGGGAAACGCACACCAAAGCAACCTGCAGGTGAACACACCTGAAAGGGGACACGTCCCAAAACCTGTGCCAGGGTCACTGCAGTGAGAGATTCCCAGGAGGACTTTGCAGCCTGAGCACAGGGCTGCTGCTAGCAGCAGTCTCTAACAAAAAAGACTGTCACACACACACACCTTGCTAACCAGTGACAACACCCACATGCTGTTCTTGACATCCCATTTTACAAATAACATTCAGAATATGTTGAACTGGAAGGGGCCCACAGGGACCATGGAATCCAACTCCTTGCCCTGCACAGCACCATCCCCACCCTCACACAAAAATATGCTCTGCCTCCCTGCATTTATCCTTTGTTCATATTAGCCCAATACTGGTTTTGCTATCTCTGCATACATAAAAATGATAAATCTACAATAGTTTTTAGTTCTTCCATTGATTTCTATTTTCTTTTATCAAGTTACTAGTTTTGACCAGATTTTTGTAACAACAGGAATAAGCAGGAGTTTCAATATTTACACTGAAAGAATTAGAAGTAAGCTTTTCCAGTGCAGTGAAACTGCTCCTTAAGCTGCATTTCAATAATCTGTGGAGGTTTCTGTTGTCAAAACAAGCTGATTGTAGGGATTCTCTTGTGTAGCCTATTTCAGTATTTTTGTGGAAATAGTAACAATACTGAAAAAAAGTCAGAATAGTTTTAATAGTTCTCCCCTATTATAAAATCACTGTAGAAAATACTGTGGCCTTGAACAGAAAAAAAAAAAGAATTGTCCTTCTCCTGTTTTTTGGAATCAAGAGCAGGTGCAGGAGGGCTATTAGAGACCACTACACAAGCTTTGTCCACTGTTGTCCATCCATAATGTAACCAGGCTGTGCTTCTACTTGCATTAAGATAAAACCTGCTCAGCTCCAAGGTCAGAAAGAAGCACAATGGCTGCCCAATGCCTGTGCATTTTTTTTTTTTAAGATTAATCCCTCTTTTTTGGGTGATTCTGTGCTAACAATGAACAGCACACCTGCAAGTCTTGAGACATGACAGAAATGGAGCCATAGGCTCCCAAACCAAAGCCCACCTGTATTCCATGAGTCTCTGAAAGCACACAGCAGACTCCACAGTCCATCTGTGTCCAGACCCATCCACTACATGTCAAAGGTTACATTGAGCAGCAACAAATTACTGCAATGCTAATTGCAACCACAGGAAATAAAACATGGGCCAACATGGAAAAAAAGATGTAAGGTCGCTGGCCTAGGTGAAGAAACCTCTGCTGAATGACTCTAAAATCTATTTTATTTCATTCTTCTCATATCGGGCAAAGCTTACTGGGAAAAAAATGTAATTTTTTTCAGCACTGAATTTGAGAGGAAAAATACCTGACAAGTGGAAGCTGAACACATTGTAAAGTTGTAACTTCCTTTCCTTTCAAACAGGCTGAGAGAGTTGGGGTTGTTCACCCTACAGGAGAGGTGGCCCCAGCACAAGCAGCTTCCCAGTACCTAAAGAGCGCCTAGAAGAAAGCTGGAGAGTGACTTTTCACAAGGGCATGCAGTGACAGCCTTAAACTAAGACAAGGTAGGTTTAGGTTGATATTAGTAAGAAATTCTTAACTGTGAGGGTGGTGAGGCAGAGGAACAGGTTGCCCAGAGCAGCTGTGACAGTGTTCAAAGCTAGGCTGGATGTTGCTCAGAGCAACCTCCTTTAGAAGAATGTGTCCCTGCCCCTGGCAGAAGGGTTGGAACAAGATGATCTTTAAAGTCCTGTCCAACACAAACCATTCTATGGTTCTAGGATTCTAGGATTCCAAATACAACTTCTGCTTACAACTTGGTCAAAATAGGGTATTGGTAACCATTTCAGAAAAAAACTTTCATAAATTTTATTATCAAATATCACGCAGTACCCATCAAAAGAAAAATCAGAACTGCAGTGTGCTCAGCTCAGAAAACAAATGTTCTACAATCATGTTGTGAAATTTTCTTTAAAAGAAGAGTTTCACAGAGCTGAGATTTTTGAGTGCAGATTCTACAGATGGCCCTCATGTTGTACAACACTGTCTCCAGAGTTGCCATATGATGGTCCCCAAGCTCCATCTCAGCCTGAAAGATTTTCTAAGTGATATTTGGAACAAGGTATTGATAAAAGACAACTAAGGAGTAATTATTTCCTATTTGCAGACTACAACAAACAAATACATAGCAATATCTTCCAGCAAGTTTAGTACAAACAATTTATTCTTCAGAATGAGTAACTAGCTTGAGTAACTGATTTAAGCATGATATTACAGAGGACTGCAGTATAAAGAGTGGTAATAGTAATAAGAAAAATAAAAATCGAATAAAACTGAATTCCCTCATGGTTCTTTACATAGAATATCTCCATGCAATTTCCAACTCAGAAAGCACAAACAGACCCAGAGTGGTCACTCCTTTGACATGGGGCCCTGGGAACTACTTACCCATTAACAAATAGTGTATTTCCACAGGTACTAGCTCTTTTGAGAGCCAGGACCCTTGTGTCTCTCAATCCTGTAAATTCTTCACAGGGTAGTTTATCTAAAAAATAAGGACATAAAACATCACCTAGGATGAGCAAAAACCTCTTACTTCTATTCATATTTACACCAGAAGAATTAGAGGTAAGTCTTTCCAATGTTTACAAGCCCTAACAGACAGAAGTGCAGTGCAATGTAGGAAGCTGGGCATAAATGTAATGAAAAGTCATTAGTCCTGAGAGCTTTCAGCTTTTTGAGTGAGTGCAGACTGCACCTGAACAGAGTCCCACCAAATTCATTCCACCAGTGCACAACTTGCATTTGATCAGCCAAGAAGAGCAATATAACTAATTTCCTTTAAAAGCACGGAAAATGTCAGGTATTATGCAGTAACAGAAACACGGAAAACATAGAAACAATAATAATCACACAGAAAACTATTGAAGAGTCTCATTCCAAGCAAACAGACCTTTAAATTATTACCTGAGTCCAAAAGGGACTCATGACAAGACCACAATATTTTACTCTCCATTAGACTTCATTTTAAGAGGCATCAAGCAGCCTTACAGTCACAATTCCTCTTTTCTCTCCAGTACTTGGAGAATACAAGGGAAATAAGCAAATGCAATTTCTAACCCATTCCATCTAGAAGTCAATTTCTTTCATGTCATGGTCACAGGAAGCTCTCCCTTAATTTCTTCACGGGTGCTACTTGTAAATCTATGCAACAGGGTTTCTCCTCCTCCCTTAACACAGAGCCTAATTAATAACTTTTGTTTCCCATTTCTGTTTGTTTTAATATGTGCACTCCCAAGTTCCTGANCAACAGGAGGCACACTGCTACATACGTGTAAGAAGCACATTCTGCTCACTTCCTCATGCTATCTCAAACTGGAATGAGCCAGTATATCTGAATGAGCCAGTAAGGAAATAAAATCAGAATTAAAACAAACAAACAAACAAACAAACAAACAAACAAACAAACAAACAAACAAACCACTAAACCAAAAAAAAAAAACTTCTCATGAAGCCTTAAAATGTGCAAGCATAGATTCAGAGAGAAAATTTCCATGGTATTTCAGAGATGTGAAAAATCACAAGCAAAAGGCACAATCTTGCTACCAGGTGCAAAAGAACTCTTTCTAATAAACAGCCTATACAACCAAAATAGAGTAGAAACAATGAGTCTTACTCAAAGCATGAATACAAAGTTTTGTACTACACACTAAACTATAATATAAAATGTAAAGTTAACTAATGAATGAAATCATTAACCAAATACTTAAGAACCAATAAAAAAATTCCTCATTTCCTTTTTTCAATAAATTTTACATGTCATTTTTTATTGCATTGACAGTAAATTTTATATTTCATGAAAAGGTTATACTTTTTTACTTCCTCTATGCAAAAGAACAAACATCTGATTTGGAAATGAAAAAGTGAAGTATTTAAATCAATATGCTTTTTTTTTTTAATTTAAAGCTCTTTCAGGTTTCTGTACACCATTATACAAGAAAAATTAAGCGTAAATATGAAAATAATTTCAAATGCTGCCGTGTAGGTTTGCAATGGCGTCAGTACTGAAAATACTGGAGAATGCGGGCATCGATCCCGCTACCTCTCGCATGCTAAGCGAGCGCTCTACCATTTGAGCTAATTCCCCACCTGTGAAAAAAGCCTTCAAAACTTGCACCTACACACTCTAAACTTATAAAGAACCACAGCACAACCACGTTCGATTATAAATTCGCTGTTTCTTGCTGAGTCATTCTTTCCACTCACCAACAGCTGCTGCAATCGTGGGACACGTCTTTCAGTATATACACTACCAGATTAATCTTATTCATCCTCTTAAAACACGAGTCTTTGTTATTTAGCTGCTTTCATACCAGAAGCTCCCCAGAAGATCAAGTTACTTAAAAGCAACCAAATGTGTGTTTCTAGAAAAAAAATTTTAAAAGTCCTACTTGTATTGAACAACTGTTCCAAATTCAACAAGGAAACCCATGTTCTTTCCAATTTTCAGGGCATGCACGTGTAAAGACTGGTTCAGGAAACGTTAAAGGAAGGAAAAAAATGTTATATCCTCCCCTTCCGTCTCCCCTCCTCTCCCTCTCCCCTCCTCTCCCTCTCCTCTCCCTCTCCTTCTCCCTCTCCCCTCCTCTCCTCTCCTCAACCCTTTCCCTTGGCGTTCCAAGATCCCCTGCCTCCTGCTCCGTGCTCTTCCATCCCCTGCTTCCCCCAGCCTCCTCGCTCCTGCTTCACAGAATTACACGATCGATTCGGTTGGAAAAGACCTCAGAGGTTGTCGCTGTTTCACAATGAACACAGACACACGACTCTAATATTAGAATGCAAAAAGAATGAAAGAAGGTTCTCTTCATTAAGTTACATCTGCTTTTATAGAGCTTTCTGCTAACCGAAAGGTGATTGGCTATGTCAAAGACACTTCTTGTATGATAATTGGTCAAGAGGGTTAAACAAAGTGACAGATACCTTGAGAACAGAAACAGTGAAAAACATGATAACAAAAACTACTTCTGTGTAAAACAATATTTGTGCAAAACACCACCTGTGTTTTTCCTAAGTTGTGTGGACAGTCTGTTTACAGATTTTCTTTGGGAAAGAAAAGTTATCTCTAAGATTTCCATGGAGAAAGCAAAGTCTTTCTCTGGGAAAGTAAGAAACTCTTCTCCTGGGAATGCTGCAGCAGCCAGGTACAAAAATCTGTCATAGACACAGACTGTCAGCTCCACATGAGATTATCGAGTTTAATTTCAGCCTGACCACCACCACCACGTTAACTAGACCATGGCATTAAGTGCCACATCCAGTCTTTCATTAAACACCCCCAGGGACAGTGACTCCACCACCTCTCTAGGCAGCTCATTCCAATGTTTAATCACCCCTTCTGTGAAGAAATTCTTTGTGCTGTCTAAACTAAACCTCCCCTGGTGTATCTTACAACTATGTTCTCTTGTCCTCTCCCTAGTGTAGTCTTGATATTTTATGAGTTTCTTGGGTGCAAACTTGCTGAGGTTTTATTCCCAGGAGAGAGCTCATTTTCTCAGCACAGAATTCTATAAACATATCTCTGAGCTGTGTGTTTCAAGGACTCGGGTGGTGTTTGGCTGCCCTGTCTCCCAATATGGGGAGACGTGGGTTTTTTCTTTTTCTAAGCCAATGATGTGGAGAATTGTTATCATTGAATTCTAAGGATTTCTTGCATTCTTGTACGGAGAATGAAGAAGTAAGCATCTGAGCTCTGTACCTGGGCACATATAGCCCAATCCTTCTGAACAATGGAGTCATTTTAATAAATCATATTAAGCCTTCTGATATTGGAGTCAAAGAGTCCTGATTTGCCATCGGGCACAACAATACCCTAGATGCATGGGAGAAGAGGCTGACTCTCATGTGGCTACAGCCTCCTTTCAGGTGGTTGTGGCAAGTGATAAGGTCTCCCCCTGAGCCCCCTTTCCTCCATGATAAACAGCTGCAGCTCCCTTAGCTGCACCTCAATAGGACATGTGCTCCAGACCCTCCACCAGCTCTGTTGACCCCCTCTGGACACGCCCCAGCACCTCAATGTCCTTCTTGAAATGAGGGGCCCAGAACTGAACACAGCACTCAAGGTGAGGCCTCACCAGTGTGGAGTACAGGGAGACAATCACTGCCCTGGTCCTGCTGGCCACACTATTTCTGATACAAAAATAATGTGAACACACCTGTAACAACTTTAACATACACGTAACTTAATCGAACCAGAATTTTTGAGCTGAGCTCCACTTTACATCTTTCCCCCGCTTATTTTAACCACAGAGGCCTCTCAGGTATGTCTTTGAAACATAAAGTGATATACCAAGCAAGAGAGCTGGGTTTGGCTCTGGTTCTCTCTAGGGTGAGAAGAGTTTACAAACTCCATCTGATTTGTCATGGCAATGTTCACTTCTGCTCTTCTCCATAATCTCTCTCTGCTCTTGTGCATACGGACAAATTATATAGCCCATAATCCACCACCCAGTGACTTTCTGACTCTTGCTTGAACATCTTCATTTACAGAGGAGATTGTTCCTGCTCTAAGTTGGCACTAAACCTGACAATGGCTCCTTGCTAAGCTAGGCTGCATTTCTCACTCCACAGATGGGAGAAGTTACTCATCCATCAAGTTTAAACCAGGCCAAGAAGAAATTTTATGAAAGCGTGAGTGCAGGTAAGATCACCACTGACTGGTTTCTGACTGGCCTGGCTTGTTTTTACATAATTTACTGGCTTCTGGTGATGCTGAATCATTTCATGTACCTTAGCCCTGACATGTGATGAATGGCTTGGAGATACTGTACATGCACAGTTGTTCCTGGAGCTGGATTCTTTGGCAGGAGGCAAGACAGACTAGGAATAACTGAAACTAAGACACTGTCTTTACTCTATGTGGAAGTATCCACTTTGTGCTTGACAAGCTTCAGCATTGATTTGCTACAATTTTTTGACAGTGCCAACCACAAGAAAATAGGAAGGAGAAGAAAGAGTAATGGGATTCAGAAAAGAACTATAGTTCTAAGAGCACTAACCATACAAGTGAGAGTAATAATCAGGTATAAAGTTGCTCTGGATTTATGGCCAGTTGTATGTTTAAGCTATACCTGATTTTTTTTTTAATTGGTTTTTGTTTGTTTTTCTTAAATCACTAAAGCTAGTCCTGTCAGAGATAAACCTCAGATTTTTGAAGGGTAGGAAAGGATGATTGATTGCGTATAGTTCTTCAGTATTTGTAAAGTATTTAAAAAATTAAAAGCAGTGTGAAAATGATATAACACTTGTGAAGTAAGAAGAGATTTTAGCCATGTAAATAATTGAATTTTCTATAGCAGCTGCTACAACATGCACAGGCACCTCAGCGGGTTTTCTATTGAAAACACTAGATGGAAAACTGTAATACAAAATTCAGCTGAAATAAGCCACTTTTTTTCACATGATCTTATTTATGCAGCATGAACCACTCTGGATGCTCATCTGGGCCTAAAAGTGCCTACTTACTTGATCATCTCCAGGAATTTAGAGTGAGTTAGCTAACCAACACTCATTATTCCATTATTTAGCAGTGATGACAAGGAGCATATTTAGACCTGGCATTCCTGAGTAACTTCCTGGTCAAGTCTTTGGATTTAAAAAAAAAAAAATCACCTTATTTTTGTCTTTATCTTCAGGGAAAATAAAACTTTCTTCACAGGAAATTGTTTAGAGATGGCTGCTAACAATTCAAATGCTGCTATGATCCTAAAGGACTGGTAAACAACTCAAGATTCTGCACTGATCTTGTTTCAGTTTGTCTAACAGCATTAACATTTTTTTCATAGCTTTTTATTTATTTGAGAACTGTTGAAGTAGTGTAATTTTACTAACAACATTTAGCAAAAGAAGAACTCAAGAGCTACAGAAAAATAGCTCAGCTCTCGCTGAAAGAAATTAATGAATTTCTGTTTTTTCCTCATTTTACTTTTTTTCAGGAAAAATATCTAGCAATACACAAGAATAGCAAGGTTGTAAATACACAGGAGTTGAGTTATTGCCAAAACTTCAGACTCCAAGGAACTGAGGAAGAAAAGGTGGAAGCTGGAGCACCTTAGCCTACACAGTTTCACCAATCCTACTGGCTGGATAAACCAAAGGTGGGTTTTACCATTTACTGCTAAAACTGCCTTTCCTTGCCAACAGGTAACCTGATGTTTGGTGTCAAAGGTGCAGAAGCTGGGATTGTTTGCAAGACAGGAATAGCTTTTACAGTTGCAAATAACCCTTATGTTCTATAATGTCCTTTAAAAAAAAACAGTAAGTGACAGAGAAAGATATATTCCATATCCAAATTATTCAGAAGTCGTGTTCTCAGCTGTTAGAAACTATCAGGAATGTGGTTGGAAAATGGAAATTCTGTACTCCTTAAACGCATATTGATGTACATTTTTAAAAATAGTTTTTCAACCTCCACCCTCGAAGCGATGTCTAGGAAAATGCATTAGAATAAACCTAATCATGAATTTACGTTATGAAAAAGATATTTAGGTCCATGTAAAGGCATACACATGCAGCTAATATTCCTGCTACTTACAGCCATTGCACTGGGAAAAGCAGGATAAAAATCTGCTCTTTCCCGCATTACCTTTTCCCCCGATGATACAGAAGGCAGTTTCAGGGGGACAGAAGAGGTGGCCAACAGGCAGGTTTGTGGCTTTTCTTTAGAACACTTACCTGCCATCCCAAACAGCTGCCTCACGCATCAGGAGGAGACACAGCTACAGCATTTCCCTGTTCACACGATGACAAACGTCCCAGCACTGCCTGTTCACCGCTCCATCTATAAAGGAATAAAAGGAGGACAGCAGCTGCCCTGGAGGAGAGAGTTGCCATTGGGGTGGGTGGAAGGTTCTGGAACAGGGCAGGGCACGCTTAGTGCCTGGGAAGGGCGGAGCAGAAGCCCAGTCCTGAGAGGCCAGGAAGGTGGGAACATGGGCGCAGGGGAGCTGTGTCTGCTTTGTTGTCACCTGGAGCAAGTCCAGGCTGAGACCATCCAAAGAGAGGTTTGTGCACAACCTTTTACCCAGGGGCTTTCTGGTCATGGTGGTTGTCTTTGTGGGTCTCACAAAATCTAGTTTTGGAGTCATGGGGGTGCTTGTTTGAAGGAGGAGGTGCAGTGGGCAGTGCAACTGCTCAGCAGAGTGGGTGGGTTCTCATGTGGGTTCTCCTGGGGTTCCTATTCCTGTGCTTCCTGTTCTTGTGCTACTCTGCCATGACTCAGGCTCCAGGCCTCCTTCAATTGTTCCCAACACCTACAGCCAGACTAATCCTACACTGCATTAGTAAATTTTAATAGCTGTTGTTTTCTTTACTTCTGATACTGCTCCTCCAGAGTTTGCTTAACATGTAACATTGAGCCCAGGAGAGAAGCAGAAGACTCAAATCAGAGGATAACTTGGGTTGAAGGATTTGTTGAAGTGGGTGCTATCCTAAAGTTTTTTGTGGTCTTAATTCAGCATGGCTGTGGTCTTTTGAATACAATGTAAGCAGGTAGCTTCATCAGTGAATGCAGCTCTTCTAACGATAAGTCTGGTTTCCCTGTTCTAGTTTAAAATTACTGTATGTCATGGTGGTGCATAAATTTAAGAAAGGAAAGCTGTCAGATTTTCATATGGACCTAAGTAATCAGATGTTAAACATACACAACTTCAGTGAGTTCTGTGTATCTTAACCCTCTAGTCTTTGAACATGGCAGCCAAATACATTTTTCAGTTCATTCCATATAACCAGTTCCTTGGGGCTTTTTATAAATAGTTGGTTTATTTATTTGGATGAGGTTATTGTCCTTGAAACTAGTCTATTATTCTGGAAAAAATTTCATTTAGTGAGTATATAGTTTTGTTCCTTAGTAAAAGGAATATACCTGTGCTTTGGGTATGAATCAATGAATAATGGTAAAATGGAAGAAAAATTTTATAAACAAGCAATAACATCTTCACCAACAAATAAAGTGTTATTTTCATTGTGGCCATTAAAAACACAAATAGGGATTCTGGGAGGTTTCTTCTGACTCATGGCATGTCTCCTGTGTTGCTTTTTATGTGATTTACAGTGCATTTGGTGGGGTGCTGACTGTTGGAGTTTGAGGTTTTTGTTCGTGGGTTTTTTCCCTCCAGAGGATGGTGTGAATTTTGCTGTCCAATTCCAGATTTTTATACTGCTTTTCAGTAAAATTATCTCTGATGTCCAAAACACATTTCCTTCCATGCTTTAAATACAGCTTTCCTTCAATGCTTTAAATATGGGATAAATACTGGATACAGAACTGGAGACATACTTGTTTCATTTTAATGCTCTATCAACTTGAAGGTTAGGCTGTTTAACAGAGTGAACTGAATATACTATAGCTATCCTTACTCATTTTGTCACTGCTTAATTTATAGTTCATTCTGAGTTTTGCTTGATTTTAAGTAAATTTTACCCTACCAGGCTGTGTTAAATCCTTAATGCCGAGTCACAAATTGAAAGTGTCAGTTTGTGTGCAGTTGTAAGCCTGCTTGGGGATTCCCTTAATTAAACCGATGTAGATGTGCTGTACCTTTCAAAATCTGGCATGATGAAACCCTGTTCTTGCCTGGGCTGTGCTCTTACAAGCCTTATACAGACACAACTAGAAGGATTCTGTTTGCTTCCTTGTTTGTTTTATAGCATAGGTGTTTTTGAGAATTAAATCGTTTTTGTTCATAAGGATTACTAAGACAAATGTGAAACATCCCAGAATAGAAGGAGCAGCAAGCTTCCTTACTTTGCCAGGTACACTGACCTGTGGGGCTTTCAGTCAGCCAGTTGCTTAAATGTCAGTGGTACCTGCAGCATAATTCCAGCAGTAAAAACTTAATTACCTCCTGCAAATTAATTTCAGATGCTTCTTTCCACATTGATTAAATAGGAGAGGAAAAAACATTTTTTTTGCAAAGACAGCTTTTTCAGTCAGAGGGATGGAGTAGGTCGCAAGACACCGGAATTTTGTAAGTGGAAGAATGTGCACAGGACTTTTGGTATACAGCTGGGCTTGACCAAAGACTGAAATGTTATTTTGTTTTCTGAAATCACTAAGTCGTTGAAGAGGAGAGATTTGAATGATCTTTATGTGTCAGTGTGATTCATGTGTCTTAAAGCATCCTGGGGAAATTGAGAGCTGTTTGTGTAGTTATTTAATAAATTTAATTTCAGATACTCCTTTTTTTCAGAAAGGCAGATTATTTAATATTGGAATAAAAATTCACAACTCTCTCTTGCTGTTTGTGAAACCACTAAACAGAATTTTCACTGCTGTTTCATTATAGTAAAAATTCCTATTTTTTTACATTTTAGTCGTGTATTTTGATTTTATATGTATTTGTATGAGTGTGCTTGTCTAGCTGGTGATAGCACCACAATTTAAAAATGCCTGAGAGATGTAAGTTAATAATGTGAACTATTACTTTGTTTTCCAGTGTTCCATTTGGTGCTTTTTCATGTTTCCAAGAACCCTTGTTCCATGTTTGGGTTTTTTTGTTTTTTTTTTTAGCCCCCTTTTTATAATATGAACCCAGCTTCCATTGCCACAAAACAAAGAACTGGAAGAACTCTAACTATTCAGTCATATATATTTTATATTGTAAAATGTGGGGACGGGTAAAGTCATTTAGCCAGTTGTCTTCCACCTAGGGATAACAAATAGGAAAAATCTGTTTTAGAAAAAAATGCAGTATTTAAATATATCCGGATTTCTCTTAAGCAGTAATAATTGCATGGTGTGAACATAAGTCTGCAATTGCCTGGAAACACAAGCCCGGATGTTATCCAGATGCAGCTCCGCTGAACAAAGCGCCTCGAGGAGTCCAGATATATTAGCCAAAATTCCCACCACGGCTGTCAAAAGCAGTGCTCTTGCTGGAAGACCTAATTGTTCCTGCGTTTCACGGGAGGGCTGAGCGCTGTTGCTGCCTACCCGTGACTTCGGGAGGGGATTAGAGGGGCTCGCACTGCCCAGCTACCGGGATTTGGGGGAGGAAGTTTGGTTTGTGTTGGAGCTCGCGGGTCCCGTTCAGCGCTTTGAGCGGTGACTGCGGCAGTGAGGGAAGGAAAAGCGGGAATGGTCAGGGAAGGAGGTTGGGGGCTTGCGGGGGGAATTAGCTCAAATGGTAGAGCGCTCGCTTAGCATGCGAGAGGTAGCGGGATCGATGCCCGCATTCTCCATTTACGCTACCACTGTTTTGAATTCGGATGCGTTTTCTTGGAACAGTTGCGTAAGGATTAAAATTAATTAGTTTGGAGACGTGTTTTCATAGCATGAACTATTTACGTTTTTAACGCTGATCAGAGCTGAGATTTTTTGGTTTTAAGTGCAAATTGTCTTCTCATGGCTCGAGGAAAACATTAAATTATGCTCGGTGAGACACCGAGTGTCACTTGAAATTCACATTAGAAACAAGCGTGCCCTGCCCGTCCTACAGCGGGTGCAGGGTAGCTGGAGAGACACTAATTCTGTAGTGAGCTGATGATTTATATAGACAACTACGAACTTTTACATCTTCGCAGAGACAATTTCAGTAACTTCGTGCATCATTAAAAATGTTCACAATTGGTGCAGTGGTAAGGGACCGAAGTGGCTTTTTTTTTTTTGCCCTCTATCTCAGAGTAACAGCGTTGGTTTAGACGTGTTTGTGAAGAAATTGCTTCTCAGAGAGTGCACGAGTATAATCTTTACAATTAATATTTCTTCTTTCTTCTCCCCTTTTATTCGCCGTGTGAGCTGGTCGGTGTTTCCTGCTGTGGATTTTCTAACACAAACCGGGACAGTGCGTGGTAGAAAATCTTTTCGCACCGCGGCGCTACAGCCGATCAAAACATTGGAGAATGCGGGCATCGATCCCGCTACCTCTCGCATGCTAAGCGAGCGCTCTACCATTTGAGCTAATTCCCCTGTGGCGGGGGGCGCGGGGCGGCGGCACTCGAGCTGGATCCCCGCGTTCCGCTCTGCTCACTCGTTCTGCCTCACGGCACTGAGTCACGGCTGAGCTTACCGATGGCTGAAAAGCCAGGCTACACGCTTGGCGCACCAGGAGCCTTTTCTGTTGTGTTCCTTAGATAAAACAATTCGTTTTCCTGAGCAGTGCATCCTCTAGCGTTTATTCAAGGAGAGAGAACTGATTTTTTTGCATCTGTTACAGTGCAAATACAAAAAGGCTTGTAAATCTAGAAAGACTACTCTTAGAAGTCACTCAAGCACAGTGAGATTTTTCTTCTTTTTTCTCAAGTCTTAGTTCCTTTTCCAACTTTATTTTCTAATTAAACATACATAAATGATAAATACAATGGTTTAAAAGTTCATGTTTAGTTTCTGGAGAGGAAAAATTAATTCTTATATTCTTGTGTTACATTCTAGAAATTATTTGTATTTTTACCTTTATTGACTTTGAGAATTCCATCCAAACCTTTATTGACTTTGAGAATTCCATCCTGTTGGTTTTTTTGGTCCCAACAAGTGTGGGAACCTAACCCCTTGGGCCCTTTAGAGGGGCTTCCCACTGCTGAGTTGTTTTCCAAGGGTGAAGAATGAGCAGGACTCTCTTTTCTTCAGGGGTCTTCAGGGGTTTGTTTATTCTTATCTTAAGCTCAGCACACTGTCTTCACACACCAGACTTAGCATGAGAGAAGCAAGGCACAAAATGGACAAAACGGACCCTGACCACCCAAAACCAAGGTCTTTTAAACCTGTTTTACCCAATTACATTCTAACACGTACTTTGTTTCTACTTTTCTACCAATGACTTCTACTAATCTATGCACGTGACTTCCACATTACTACTCACACTAACCAATAACTTTCTACCACCAGTACTACAAAAAATGGAGCTGAAGAGGGACAAGAAGGAAGAAGGGACAACACCCAAAATCCTCCACTTGTGTCCTATTCACTCTCATATTAAAATCCTAAAACTGTAAATTCTTCACTCTGTGATACACTACCACTACTACTTCATATTACTTACTACCTGTGTGCTCTAACTCATACTAAAGTTTTGGCAATTTTTCCCAGGGACGAAAGTTAAAAGCAGTGTTCTGCTGAGGGTCAGAGTTTCTTAAAACAGGCAGAGAGACATTCTCTGTGCCCTGGATTCCAACACATCCAAATAGTATTGCATTTTAAATATATGGGCTTTCTAAGCACATTTCTTAAACAGAAAAATTCACCTGTAGTGAATACTAACTGACTTTGCAGTAGGAAGCGCATTGCTAAACCTCTATTCACAGACTGTTAAATCAAAGAATGCTTTCTGGATTTCAAGAAGGAAAATGTAGTTTACAGAGAGAGTGGATACACTGATACGCTCTGTTTAAATGCAGAAGAGTAAGTCATGCTAGTAAACTGAAGTGTGTGCAGTAATCCAACAATACATGTATTGGTAGTTTTCTCTGAAGGATTTAACTCACTGGATGGCAGCAACCAGCCAAAACAAAATAAATTTCAAAATTGAGCATCAGCAAGTTACAACTTGTCCTAGGTAAGGTAGTTCTCCAAATCTGTTAGAATCCAATTACAGGTCGAGGTGTGGAACTACAACTATAGTGTTGCTGCAAACATTCTCTTAAAGTTCAAATATTCTCCTGCCTAACTTCAGTCTCTGCGCAATAAAAAAATTAAAATTTATCCTTAACACTTCTTGCATTATATTGGAGATGATTTTATCTACCTCAGTTGAGTAGACTTGAGGGAGAAAGCAGATATACAAAGGAGTTTCAGTCCTTCTCACAGGCATATGTATATCTTAGGATCACTGATGGCTCCCCGCACGCCTGTGGCCAGGATCTCTCCCATATCGTGTCTCAGGAGGTTCAGCTCTGTGAACAGTTTTCTTTATCTACCCTGTGCAGTTTGAGTCATTATGAAAAAGGCAGATTACCTCTCCCTGTTTTTCACCACCACATCTCACTCTGCCACCACTGAAAAGGCCTAAAGCATCACCCATTCGGCTCACAGAAACACAGCTTATTTAATGCCCTCACCCAGATAAGGGTGAGGAAAGATCTCTGCACTATTTTCAATTATTAAAACATGTATTTTATATAATCGACAACGTTGCTTTGTGATCATGAATTTGTTGTGAGTGTTGCTAAGTTTTCATGTAAGATGGCAAGTAAAATGTTCTAATTTCATAATCTGGTTGGGAAAACTTCCTTAACTATGTCTGAAAAATAGCCCAAACTTCTTAGACCCGTTAAAAATAAAACAAAAAAAAGAATGTTTCAGTTTTGAAGGCTTTGTGTCCTCATACTTTCATTTAACAGAGATCGCTTCAATGCATCTTCTTGTCAACTAATGGAAAATTATACAAGTTAATTTAATCAGGCTTGAGTTTCACTTTCTAGATGGTCTCCTGAGGGGACATCAGGGCAAATGAGAATTTTGTATTATCCTCAAGCTGCTCTACTGTGTTTTCTGTGATGTGATTTCCCTGAGTGTAGGAGAAGGACAAACCTAGCTTGTGGCAGGTGGCATGGAAAGGTTAGTTAGCATCAAGTGCCTTATCACATTACTCTGCCTTATCATGTTCGTTTTTTTGTCATCTCGGGCAAAACCATGGGCGGCTCCAGGTCAGGCGGTAGTTAAATGTTATGAACAGCTGCCCTGGGGTTACTCTCAGCGTTGAAAAAGCAGAGTAAAAGCAAAAAGCGCAGTTTGTATTTATAGGTATTGAAGTCTAAGGTTACAGGATGCGGGTAGAGGGTGTGGGGGGAATTAGCTCAAATGGTAGAGCGCTCGCTTAGCATGCGAGAGGTAGCGGGATCGATGCCCGCATTCTCCACTGCTGATTTTGCTCTTCAGGGGAGTAAAAATACATTCTTCACTGCGAGTAATTAAGAAAAAACTTAAATGAAGCCTGACGCGAATAGCGAGAAAACGAAATGCTACAACGCACTTTCTTTCGTGAACGGCAAATAACGAACGGGTTATTTTTTATTATTACATACACACAGCTGGAAAATGTGAGTTCCAGTTGGCCTTGTTCCTTGTGGCTTGATTTGGAAATGCTAAATGAAATACTACAAATGTATGAGTTTGGAATCGAAGTTAAACGTGTTTTCGTTCGTGAGCAGAGAGGCCAGAGCAGGAGAGAAAACTGCGTTCTAGGTGTGGAGCTGCGGTTTGGAGGCTCGCAGAGGATCAGGGTTCTGTGATCCCAAGGGGGGCATCAAGGGGGGGAATTAGCTCAAATGGTAGAGCGCTCGCTTAGCATGCGAGAGGTAGCGGGATCGATGCCCGCATTCTCCAGTATTTTTGCAGACAGGAATTGATACACACTACCCCACAAAATGTGTAGCTATTTCAGTAAAATGTTAGTTTTGTTTTAATTGGAGTAAAACTGATTTTTTTTTCCCTTCCTCCCTTTCTTCCTGCTCCCTTACCACCTAAATCGGGCTTATATAATTGTGTAGGTCAATCCTCTGTTGTAACAGTCGACTTCCTGGACAGTGTAAGGTAAATTAAGCAGGAAGAGCATTCTGCAGTATGACATTTTTCTGTGCTTAATGAAAAACAATGCATTGTGGCTTAACCCCAGCCAGTCACAAGCCCCACCCAGTTGCTCACTCACTCCCCCACCAGTAAGGAGAAAATTAGAAGTAAAAAGTTCTTTTACTTCTTTTACTCCCCAGTAAAAGGTGGAGAGTTCAGTGGTTGAAATAAAGGCAGTTTAATAGGGAAAGCAAAAGCCATACACACAAGCAAAGTAAAACAAGGAATCAACTCAGTGCTTCCCGTGGGCAGGCACATGTCCAGCCATCCCCAGGAGAGCAGAGCCTCATCACATGCAGTGATTACTTGGGAAGACAAATGACATCACTTCAAATGTCCATCCCTTCCTCCTTCTTCTCCCCACTATATATTCGTTATTTACTGGGCATGTTGTCATATGGCCCAGGATATCCCTTTGGTCACTTGGAGTCCCCTGTCCTGGCTGTCTCCTCTCTACCTCCCATGCCAACATGGCAATACAAGAAGCAAAAAAGGCTTTGGCTCTGTGTAAGCCCTGCTCAGCAATGACAAACTCTGTATTATCAATCTTGTGCTCAGCACAAATTTAAAATACAGCCCCCACAACAGCCNTTGAAATAAAGGCAGTTTAATAGGGAAAGCAAAAGCCATACACACAAGCAAAGTAAAACAAGGAATCAACTCAGTGCTTC
Source organism: Dicaeum eximium (assembly GCA_013396995.1). Taxonomy (NCBI): domain Eukaryota; kingdom Metazoa; phylum Chordata; class Aves; order Passeriformes; family Dicaeidae; genus Dicaeum; species Dicaeum eximium. The sequence goes on along the minus strand of VWZP01009941.1, from coordinate 3,687,946 downwards.
CCGTGGGCAGGCACATGTCCAGCCATCCCCAGGAGAGCAGAGCCTCATCACATGCAGTGATTACTTGGGAAGACAAATGACATCACTTCAAATGTCCATCCCTTCCTCCTTCTTCTCCCCACTATATATTCGTTATTTACTGGGCATGTTGTCATATGGCCCAGGATATCCCTTTGGTCACTTGGAGTCCCCTGTCCTGGCTGTCTCCTCTCTACCTCCCATGCCAACATGGCAATACAAGAAGCAAAAAAGGCTTTGGCTCTGTGTAAGCCCTGCTCAGCAATGACAAACTCTGTATTATCAATCTTGTGCTCAGCACAAATTTAAAATACAGCCCCCACAACAGCCACTGTGAAGAAAATTAACTGTACAGCATCCAAAATCAGCACACAGTGGATGAGTGATGGTTAGAGACCTGAATTAATGTGTCTTGATCACACAGTGGAAGTAGTTTAGGAATGCTTGTTCTTCCCCAGCTGTCCGTTGTGATCCCTGCCCAGATATATAGGATCTTCTTTCATTAATGATCTTTATGAAGCTGTAGGATGCGCTGGATTGGTCAAGTTAAGTTCACAGCTAAAAGCTGTAACCTCTTTCCTCCTAAGTCTGTGTTCTGGAAAGCACACTACAGCATCCACATCTTTTAGCTATGGCCTGTGTGCAGCCTATAATTGAGCTCCTACTTCTCTCCTACTTCCATTTTGCAGAGATGCCTTCAAGAGGCTGATGCCTCTAACATATCTGAAAGCACACTTGTGTTAGAACTTCAGAAATAACCCTGACCATGTGATTCACTAGCTTTCCCCAACATCTTATTAATTTCTTCTGGTCCTTCTCCAGACATTGTGTGTTTCATTATGGTGCACTTTCCCCTGAGCCTTCCAGGAGCTGCACAGCAAATGCAGCTTTTTAGATATCAGTCACCAGTTATGCTAAATTTGTTGTGTCTTGTATGCTAACTGAGCACCTCACAGCATGCAAAAAGGCCTTATTTCCTCACATCCTCAGTCTGTTCACTGTTGGGAAAGAAAATGTGTATGGAATCAGCAAAATCTATTATTCCATTTCTTGGTGTGTCTCTGGAGGCCAAAAACTTAACCTTCCCCTTGAACACTCAGGCACACATATAAAATTCATAGCATAGCCAAATATGACTACTTTCAGTATGATCAGTACATAAAAGATGCCTTGAATGGTCATACTAAATCCTATTGTTCTGAAAAGTCTATACTAAATCCTTTTGTTCTGAAAAGTCTAGGGCATCCTTACAGCTGCTGTGTAGGCGCTTATTTTCAGCCAAGTTTTTCTCAGTTCACAATGTGTTGCCACTGGGTTCATTTCCCCATAACATACTGTGGTAAACCTGTTTTATAAAAACTATTTCTGATTATGATCTTTGATATGTAATTTTTAATCTCATCAACTGTAAGCAGTGTGGACAATAACACAGACAGCTGTCTCAGGAATGTCTAATGATTAGAGAAAGACTCATCATTCTTTTAGGATGAACACAGTATAATCCAAGATCACTTCAAGTAAACAGATGGATTATTTTTTCCCTCTTCATGAAGTGAAGGCAGAGTACAGTTTGGAATATTTCTCAGTAACATCCAAATTCAAGTTTGGCTAAAACAGTTATGCAAGATTTTAACCTGCTCACTGCACTTGAATAAAAAAGACGACATAAAGCAATCATGCTGCTTTGTACAGCTGACAGACTTAAATTAGTCAGACTTAAAAGTGAAGTAAAGACCAGTCATACCTTAAATTGAAGCAAAGAAATGTAGTTTCAAGTAGAATCTTATCTATCTTTTTTACACTGAGGATATTTCAACAGTACACTCAGGTCAAACAAAAAAAAACCAAAAATCAAAGCTCCTTTCATGCTCTCAGGAAGAGCTTCCAAAAAAATTGCAGAATTCTAGATGGAAAAGTGCTCAGCACAGGATATGCTGATTTGTAGTTGAAATGAATACAGAAGAGTCCTCTTTAGGTCAAATAATTTTATTTCAGCTTACTGCAACACTAACAGTAAAAATTGCAGTTAGTAAAAAGTCATTTGAGTTTTTACAATTCAAATGGAAATACAGGCAATATTGTTACCACGCTCTAAAAAACATCATAAAACCCACAAAGCCCTTGCCATATTAGTAATTACATTTAGCTAAAATGTAAATAGCATTATTGACATGAGGATTTCCATAATATCCTGTAATGACAGTGATGCCACTTAATCATGACTACCCTTGTCATAGGAAATGATAGCCCAAGCTGTGGAAATCTTGCAGTGGCAATGTATTAAGGCAAAGTGAAGCCACGACGGTTGGTTGGCAGGGAAGGGCTATGCCTGTCATAGCAGATGATAGTCCCAAATCTCAAAGATCTTGCAGACTGACACTCTCTTGAGTAAGGTGAAGTACAAGTCATGACAGCAGGCTCTCAAGCACAGGGTAACTCACAGCAACCTCACTGTCTTTCCAGTCACAGTCAGGAAATCCTCATCAGCCAAGGCACGAAGTGCTTCTTCAAACATTTCCTTTGTGACAGCCTTAAAGGAAAGGAGCAAATAAAATAAAGATGGGGAAAATACTTCAAACATAGTAAAAATGCTATTCTTTCTATCAATTTTCTAGTATTTTTATTTGAAGTTTTCATTCTCTGTGAAAGCTGAAGCCTGGCCTGGAACCCTGAAGCTGAGTTTACCAATTCCAGAAGCCAGAATAAAACTAACGTACAGCAGATTCAACTAATTTGTCTGTAAAAAAACTGACTTTCTAGTCATGCCAACAAATCGTTTATGTTTCCATTTCCTTCCACAATGTGATCTGAGGACAAGAATGTTCATTTGGGAAAAAAATGCTTTGAAACATTAATGGAAATGTAAAAACAAAGCAGGAAACTTACTGTATCAGACTGTGCTCGGAGATCATCCAAAAGCTGTTGGTACTTCAAAGATGGTGCTTTACCCTTTGATTGGATGAGCTTCCGTAAGGCTTGAGCCAATTCCTCTTTCCGCTTACGAGCTGTTGCGCTCATTCCTTATAAAAGCAAAGAGAATACCTTTTAGCGATCAGCTAAGGAGGACAGGTAAGTTACATTTTAAAAAAATCACAAAATCCCAAGAGCAGCCCTGCTTTAAGGCTACATTGGCACAAACCTGTGGTGAGAATGGATATGTCCACGATTCCGGTCTTTGGATCAGTAGCAGATTGTTTCAGTGCCTCGCGATGGAGGCGCTTTGCCTCCTCCACATCAACCGTTTCAACCTTCTCGGAGAAGCGCACCTTGGCGTGCGCCTCCGCCAGCCGGATCAGAGACTCCAGCTGCCGGGGGTAGGCGGAAACCATGCCCCTGCCACTGCCAATCTTCCTCATGTCCACGTATGCCTGAAAGGGAAATGCTCGTTGCATATTTCACCGCATATTAATTCCTTTTCAGTCCACTGCATCCCCCACCTCTTACTTCAGATTGTGAGCAATTCTGGCAAGCCATTCCAAATGCTGTATTTCTGCTCACACACCTTCACAGTTTGTCTGCAGTGATGAATAACCACACCAAATAATTTTTTTTCTATTATAAAGCAATTAAACCATGTTAACGAATCAAGTTTTGAATCACTTTAGAATTCTGGATTAGTCTTATATAGCAGTACTTGTGTCTATGATGACACATTTTGCTTTGGTAGACTTTAATGTGTTTTATGTGATGGAACCAAACCAACATATCTGAAAGCTAAACATTAGAATGCAGAATGACTCATCTGATCCCTCTTTCTATTAGAGACCTTTTTTTAATCCAAGAATCTTACAGAAGGTTATGTAGATAACGAGTGTACATACAAGGGAATTTCACTACTTCTGACAAGGATAGACTCTGAACATTCTCAGCAGCAGTTGTTTTACCTCAATAAGGGCTTGGCCTGCTTCTTCACCTAATCTGGGATTTACATAACTACGAGCATATGCAATGTAATCCCTCAATACTGCCATATCCATGTATTCCTCCTCCATCTTTTCTTCGCTTTGGTAGTACAGTGAAACCAAATGGCGAGCAAGGCGTCTGTCATAAGCTTCATCACGTGGATCCAACATCAAAAAGATCAAGTCAAATCTGAATGGGATATGAGCCAGTATTAGTGTGCATACTTTCTTGTCATTTAGGTACTTGGCTTAGAATGATTTGACGTAATAAGTACAGGTAGGCATTACTAGACTTAATTCCTACTCTCAGTAGAAATTGCTTTCTCACAACGAAAAAAGAATTTTGCTAGAATTTCCAAGGTACAGAACAATACAATGGATTTTACTTACACCCTATGGACTTGAAATTTTGACAGCAAGGTACATTCTGCAAATTTCAGATTCCATATTCAAGGCTGACATATTTTGTTTCCTTAAAAAATCCACACCCTACACCCCCCGCCAAAAGAAATTTGCAACTGCCACAAACAAAAAATCCTACACACATAACAAATGCATGGAACTTGCTGCTAAAGATACTGCCCTGAAATACAACAGCAAAAAAATCTAACTAAATAAATTACAAATAATTCAAAAAGCACTTGCAGTTTAATCCTGAAGAAAATGGTTTATAATTTTACAAACAATATATTCAACTAGTCTCCACTATAGGCAGACATGGATAATGCATTTTTAGCCAGCCAATAATTTATTTTTGTAGGCTTAAATCCAATAAATGGTGGAATTCAGATGCTGCCCAAACCTAGCAGCTCTTAATTGAAATTTAAGCCATAAGTGTTCTCAGGATATCCAGTATATCATCAGTGTACTTCAAATTTCCAGTTACTATGGAAATTCTTAACAAGATGCAGCTCCAGCATGTAGTTTAATTTTCTGTCAGCAAGAACTAAATGTGGCTCTAGCAGCTATGGCCCAAAGGACTGACCAGCACTGCTACCTCCTAAGGTGAATTTTACAAAGCAGCATGATGCAGGCACGGATCTTAGATTCCACCACCTCTGCCACCAAGTTCCCTGATCATCAGTGTTTCACTTTAAAAGCTTTATGAAGCTAAGAAAAGGATCCTTAATTTTTGTTAAAGTTAACAATACCCTAAGTTTCAGGACAGCTCTTTTCTAGGAGATGATTATGAAACAACATAGAATGAAATAAAAGACATCCTACACATCTTATCACACCTGCTCTTCAAAGTCATTGAGTAAATACTGAAAAGCACTTCTGTGCTCACATAGGTATTTTAAGGACAGCATTTCAAGTAGGTGCTATAAAAGCTTTCCATTAGGACGTGAACAACACAGTAGTTCTATTCTACTATATATAAACATTTTCAGAAGAGGAAGTATACCATCCCCTAAAAATGACACACGCAGTGCAGTTCAGTACCTTGACAGCAGCGTATGAGGAAGCTGAATGTTTTCAATTGTAGTCTTTTTGGGATTCCACTGTGATTCTATAGGATTAGCTGCTGCTAGGATAGATGCACGAGCATTCAATTGGCAAATAATTCCAGCCTGTCAAAAGGAAAAACATTTCTGAAACCAGATGCAGCTGTGTCACCAAAACCTCCCTCCAATTTCATGAGATCACCAATATTAGATGGATTCTGTAGTCAAAAACTGCATTGTGAAAGCCTCTTAGTAAAGCAAGAGCAAAAGCCTCTAGGAATAACTTCAGTTTCATTTACCTTGGCAATGGAGAGTGTCTGTTGTTCCATTACTTCATGTAGAACTGACCTTGTGCTTTCGTTCATTTTATCAAACTCATCAATGCAGCAAATGCCATTGTCACTAAGTACTAGAGCTCCTGTCTGAAGAATCAGCTGCCGTGTTTCTGGATCTTTCATCACATATGCAGTCAGACCAACTGCACTTGAGCCTTTGCCAGAAGTATACTGGCCTCGAGGAACCAGGTTATACACATACTGGAGCAGCTGGGATTTGCTAGTACCAGGATCACCACAGAGAAGAATGTTGATCTCTGCACGAAAATTCCCTCTTCCCGTGTGAGTAAAATCCTTTCTTGATCCGCCAAAAAGCTGAAGCAGAATACCCTATAAAAATGAAAATACCACTTGTACAGATGTAACAGAGCAAATCCAACTGTTCAACTGAAACATATGAAAAACAAACACTGCTAAAATTAACACAACTCAAAGCATCTGGGCTTCAAGCATTAAAGACAGAAATTTTGTACGTTGTAACCAGATCTTCGTTGGACAGGAAGAATCTCCTTTGATGAAGGGTACTTAGTTTTCCTCAACTGCACCTCCTAGACTTGATGTGCCTTTATCAGCATGTTGAGCAGGTAACAACAAAAGGAACTGTCATTACTGTGTTCCCATTTCATAAGTAAATGATTGTATGGTTTTGAATTATACTTTCAGTTACATGTGAACAATAATAATGGATAAATCTATTTTAAAAAACTCAAAGGAATATACTTGGAAGAGGAGTGTTTGATGTCTAACAATACCTTGAGACCTGCTACTGATTGCAGTTTTCATAATGTTCTAGTACCTCAGTTAACACTTTATTGGAACAGTCCCTTTTTGGATACATTGATGTAAATGTTTGGATATTCCATAATTTAGAGTCAACCAAATGTCATTTTGAAGCTACTCTTCTCTTGTGGATGCCTCTTCTCAGCAAGCACAGTTACTATATTACAAGTACTTACTTTCCTTTGATAATCAGTGATCTGAATTTCCAAGAAATGTCCAAGATGCATCCTGCATTAAGTTTTCCCAGTTCTGCTACCTTCCTACCTTCTCAATTATCTTTCTTCTAATTAACACTCCTTAATAGATTGAAAAGAATTATGATACACTTAAAACCAACTCCACCCTGACATGACCATGACATTTTAAGACTGTTCAAGGTAACAGCTTTTTGAATTTTTAAGTTTCAAGATAGATTAACAACAAACAGTAACACAAACATATACACATAAAAATACATGTCTTACAAGAGAAATACAGAACTTTTCACCTTTTTGATATCTTCATGCTCATAGATACTTGGAGCCAGCGCTAAAGCAAGCCTCTCATATATGTCTGCTTTTTTAGAAAGCTCTTTGAGCATTTCCACACGTTCCTCTGTAAACCTCTTCTGCTCAGTTTCCTCATCAACACCGTGCAGGCGTTTGGAGTCTGTCTTGCGATAGTGGATGACGTCAATGTGGGTCTTGTACACGGATTTTACGCTGCTGACCCGCGGGTTAACTCGAATGGGGACTGCCCTGTAGATACCTAAATATAAATTTCAATCACAGCATTAGATATGGAGAAACACACTAATTCCAAACCTAAAAATTTTACAAGTTCCCAGGAAGAGTAGAGCTTTTCTAAACAGCCTAAATACTCTGTCATCTAGTTTCTAGACAGTCTACATGACTGTCAGTCATGTAGAAGCCATATTTAAGTCACCTAGACCCATTTCTGCAGATAGACATGTATGTTTTACATCCGTACCAGAAGTGCTCTCAACAATGAAAGCATTTAAAAAAAAAAACTAAGGCTTGATGCCTTTGAAATTCCCACTCCAGTCAGCCTTTCCCCCTCTTTTTAAGTGCCAAGTTTAGTAACAGCTTTCTAATGCACTTCAAACAGCTTGGTTTTTTTACAGGAGTTGTTTTAAAGCAAAGTGGTTTACAATATGTTGCTGCAGTATCACAAGATTTGCTCTACATTATCACTGTCCAGACTGCAGACACTATTTAGATACTGTCTCTTCTTCAGCTACAGCTTCAGAATAACGGAATCAAGGTCAGACAGCCTAGAGATGTTTAGTCCAATCATGGGGTCAAACTAGAGTCAGCTGGTGTCCACTGCTTGCTAAAGGCTGTGTCCCATCAGGTTTTGAGTATCTCTAAGGACAAAGACTCCACACGATGAGGCTCGACCACACAAGCAGTAAAAAAGTTCTTATTTTTAAAGTGGAATTGCCTGTATTTCAGCTGTATTTCACAGTGCCCTCTGTGTGCCAGTGGGCATCATTAAGAAGAGTCTGGCTCCATATTCTTGACACTACCACCCATCCACCCCCACCGAATCAGGTGTTTCTAAACATTCTGCTGTGGTTCCCCCAAACCTTCTGTTCTTCAGGCTGAGCAGTCACAGCTTCTCAGCCTTTCCACATATGACCAAAGCTTCTGTTATCATCATAGCCCTTTGCTGAATTCACTCCTGTATGTTCATGTCTCCCTTGCACTGGGAGACCCCACAACTGGACCCAGTTCTCCCTCAACCTGCTGGCAACACTCCAGCCCAGGAGAATGCTGGCGCCACAGCCATGGTCAATCAAGCACTGCTTCCTTCCAGTTTTGCTTTTGTCTGCAAGTTTGCTGAGGGTGTAGAACACTGTCCCAGTCAGAAAAGGTTTCCAGGATTGTTGGGTCTATCACCTTTCCCAGAACTCAAGATGAAGCTGACTGGCCTGCAGTTCTCTTCCTCACTGTAGGGAGTCCCACTGGCTTTTTTCCTACTGTTAAAACACTAGAAAAGCCAGTCACCATGACTTTTCAACAATAACTGAGTGGTCTTGCAAAGAAAGTGTCTAGCTCCCTCAGCACTTGGAAGTGTATCCCATCAGGTCCCTTTACACACAGTTAAGTTCAATGAAAAAGAAAAATGGAAATACTCAAACCAGATTTTACCTGTGACATTAACTCTGTCACCTGGCTGGACTTTATCAACAAGGTCATTGTGAGCAAAGAGTGCCACCGTATGCGGGGTCTGTCCAGCTGGCATATCTTCAGGAGACTCCTGCAGTTTGATCTAGCAAAAATACCACTTAAGTTTCAGTTCCAAAAAAGGAGAGATTTTCCACAGAGCATACAACAGGATTTTGTATTAACACAGTCTTCAGCATAATTGTGAATCAGGAACATTGCTTAGGAACAAAATATCCCCAGCCAAACAGCAAAACTGATTACAAGAGATTATGAAAATGAGAATTCTGCTATTGCTACTAGCATGGATAAAATGCTGCTATAAACAAGGCTCACCTAGTCTAGACAGAAGTGAGCATACTGTATATAAAGGGGCTTCCATACAGAAACATTAAGAGATGTTCATACTTCATTTCATCCTCCTAATGCATTTCTTCTCCAAAGTAGCCTTACTGTTTCACTAAATTGTTTCATCCATTTCCATGTTCCAAAACACTTTTCAGAGCATTCAATCTCAAGACACGTAACTAATGCTGTTGATGATTTTAGGAGGGTGGGGGAGCAAAAACTACCAATTCTTTAATTTTAGCCACTACCTAAGCCAACGTACCATCTGTTTGTCAGAGAACATGGATCTGTTGTGAATCAGTGCCATACTGTGTGTTGTGTTACAGTTCTTGCACACTGATGGTTCAGCAATCCTGCCACGGTCGATTTCCACTCTGGTGGTGAAAGAGCAAACCTGGCATCTAAAGAATGCTTCCTGCATCTCAGGAATCAACTGGGAGCTTCTGATGACCATGCCACTGATGGTGATGAGTTGATCAATGTCTACAAAAATACAAAGATTCATGTCATGACCTCATACTATTAAAATTTAAATAAATTCAAAATTTCACATTACAATAGTTTTTAGGCAGAAGGTAGACAGACAGGTTACTACTATTTTGTTTAAGCAAAAAGAACCATAAATGCATAATGCAAATATTCTAATTTACAGTAGTATATATACTAAAGAAAGAATGCTTTGCACTTGCAGAACTAAAAACATGAGTAGTTGATGACAGGAGAGATTTCTGCATTTGGCTCTTAAGCATTTGCTTCTGAAACAGACATGAATGGAAGACACTGGTCTGAATGGACCAAAAGTACAGTTTTATATAGTTTTAATGTAATCCTATGTTAATATTCACTAAGTTTATGAAAATCTTTAACATTCTTTTCCAACATTGTAAGCAAAAAGTTTACCTTCAGGGTTTAGATTTCTCATATTCCTGGTCTTCAGTGCATTATATGGCCTTACTTGAATTTGATGCTCTAGTATTGAATCAGGGTAATGATCAAAAAAGATCTCATTGGCAGCCATGTCAAATGTTGGGATAACTTCCTGTATAAGAAGCAGCTTACAAGTTAAATCATAGAATGAAGTAATTATGCATAAAGCATTTTATGTGCTGATCAGCCAGTAATGACTTAAAGTTACACCATCTGAGCATTTTCCTAAGCAACACAAAACCTGCTGTTCAGATCAGATTTATTCATTGACTTGAGTATTGCAAGAGGTGGAAGAACAAAACTCTGGACATTGTAGTTCACCGGCTAACTTTGCATGCACAAGGTACTCACTGTTTCTATGATCACCTACTATGAAACACGACATTTTATATTCAGTAAAATAAAGCAGCCACTGAGATTGCACTGAACACACACAGTATGCACTGTATTTAAACAAGCATTTTAAAACCCAGAAATATGGAAGAGCCATCAGAAAGTCAGAAAACAAGCGCACTACTTCACCTGAGGATAGCAGATCAGTTGCCTGTAGAGATTTTCATCAAACGATCTTAGATGGTCACAATTTACATTCAGGAATGGTTCCCCAACCATATTAATCTGCAAGGGAGTTAGGAATTCTTTAGCTCGATGGCATGCAAGACTGAAAAAAGAAAAGCTGAATTACAAATTACTGCATGACAAGTACCTCTTGAAGTCGTTGCATATAGCGTGGCTCGTTAAGGTTCAGGCCAATGTCTTCATCCTCTTTATCCAGTGGATCGATAAAGCGCTGGAGAAATCTCTGAGTGTTAGAGATAAAACATGAAAAATGAGCAGAATTTAGCAGTACAAACACCTCCTTTATATCAGATTCAACTAATATTTGTTTACATCAAACTAGCTTTTCATTTTAAAGAAGAGGAAGAAACAAAACCCACCTGGAACTTTTCTTTGCACGAGGCCACATTAACATCTGTTCCCCAAATAACAAGCTTTTGTCCAAGAGATTGCTCGGTTGCTACTGTATCCTCAGCCAGCTGCATGGAAACAAATTAAGCATATACAAATATTTATATGTTTAAAAAGAAGTTGTCAGATACAAGAGGTGAGACATCCACCTACCCCATCCGAGTGTAAATCTACTTGTCTGGCTTTACGGACAGACCCGAGATCCGGCCTCTGCCTGACTGGAGTTCCTCGTACACCACTTCGTGGGGTACCCTCCACCCTGGAGCTGGGTGTGCCATAAGTCAGAGGTGAACTGATGTCAAAGTCAAGAGGAATGGCTAGAAAAGGAAGTGGTTTGTAATGATTATTGAGAAATTTTACATCTAGAGCAGACTAAAATTCATCCTCTGCATTTGTCTCATTGTTCCTTCAACTCTGTCATAAAATGAGTAGTATCAGTCAGGACCAGTGTTCTGTCAAAACACACATTAAAAATGTTGCCAGTCTCCCTAGAACTTTTTTTTATTAACAGCTCTTCTCAGAGATCCCAAGTTCAAATAAAGCCTCCCTAGAAAACTTTACAGCAGTACTGCATTTTAAAACTACACTGGAGTTCATGCATAAAAACATACAGAATTGTAGATGAAACACTTACTAAGATATTTTGGGGGTGGTAGAGCAAGTGACACAATTAACAGCTACAACCTGGCTCGCCACAGGGCAGTGCAGGCGGCCCCTCCGGGCTGCATGCCTAGGGCCTGCACAGCCACGGAGCCTTCCCAGCCCCAGCGTACCGGAGTGGCGGAACTGCGGCGGGCTGGAGAACAGCGCATCGGCGGCACCGGGGCTCTGCACGTCGGCGGGCGGGGACGTGGGCATGGGCTGCAGCTCCCCGGTGGAGGTGGACTCGTCTGTCCGACGCTTCTGGGAAGGAGGAGAGCGAGCATCTTGTGCTGCAAGAGACACAAGCGGACCCGGAGCGGCGTTACAATAGCCAGGCCGCCGCACCAGGCGGATCGAGGCAGGGCTGGGAGAGCACGCCCGGGGCGGGAGCGCCCACCCCGCCGGCCCCCTCCGGCCGCAGCACTTACGAGTCGGGGGGTTGCTGCCCCGGCCGCGCTTGCCCCGTCGGCGGCTGGGAGTGGAGGCTGGCGACGACATGGCGCTGCTGCGGCTCCAGCGGCGGTCCCACCTGGGGGGG
>VWZP01009941.1:3479044-3675866 GCA_013396995.1 Dicaeum eximium | reverse complement strand
GGGTAGGGGGTCGGCGAGAAGAATGAGCGCGGCGGGTGCTCCGCCACCGGCCGAGCCCCGACGGGCGGGTTTCCGTCCCTCTCCTCCCCCCGCAGCCGCGACCCCCGCCCGCTGCCGCCGCCCACCTGTACAGCCCCACAAACACCGCCACGCTCCGCGCCAAAGCCCGCGGCGTGCGCGCGCTCTCCCGGGCTTTCTGGCCAATGGCGAAGCGCGATCGTAGCGGGAGCGCCCAACGAAGGCAGAAAAGGGGGATACGGAACCGAGAGGGAAAGCGGGAAGGAGATGAATCTTCTGGACCCTCGAAGTGAGGGTCGTGGCTCACTCGATATGCTACAGTAGAGAAAGAATTACAATGCAGGTTACTACTTTTGGTACAAGACAGAGGCCGCCCTCAGTAATGGCACATCGCCACCCCCCCGCAACCTAGCGTGGAGCCGCCCGCACCTTACCGAATTTCGCGGCAAAACTGGGGCTGTAGGAAGGCGTGGGAAGGTTGGAGCAGCCCATTCTCTCGGGGGGGGGAGGGGAGGATGGACCACTACAATATCCAGCGTTATTATCCGGCAGTTCTGGGCTCCTTGGTACAACAGAGACATGGAGCTCCCGGACCGGGTCCAGCGAAGGGCAGTAAAGATGATTAAGGGACTGGAGTATCTCTCTGATGAGGAAAGGCTGAGGGAGCTGGGCCTGTACAGCCTCTAGAAGGGAAAATTGAGATGGGACCTCATCAGTGGCTATCAGTATCTATAGCGAAGGTGCCGAGAGGATGGGGCCGGGCTCTTCTCAGTAGTGCCAAGCAATAGGACAAGAGGCGATGGTCAGAAGGTGATGCACAGGAAGTTCCACCTGAATGTAAGGAAGAACTTTACTGTACAGTGTCCTAGCACTGGAACAGTTTGCCCAGAGAGGATGTGGAATCTCTTACTGGAGATACTGAAGCACTGTCTGGATGCAACCCCGTGCCTGCTTGAGCAGGGAGGTTGGAGCAGACGGCCCACTGTGGTCCCTTCCAGCCTGATCCATTCTGTCATTCCGTGTGTGCGTGTCCTGAGCCCATCCTGCGACGAGAGACATAAGAGCGCCCGAAAGGCTCATCCCTGCCGCCGGCCCTTATTCCGCTGGGAATGGTGCGGCGGAGCGCTGCTCCTGCCCGAGCTCAGCAGCCCGCGTCCCCCGGCTGGCGTTGGAAGCGGCGGAGGCGGGCCCTTCCCGCCCGCTTCCTCGTCCCGGTTCCCGGGGAGCCGGGGCGGCATGGCTGGGGTGCAGCAGTGCCTGCTCCAGCTGCACCGCTGCCTGCAGCCCGGCGATGCCGGCGGCAGCGCCCTGCACGGATACAGCCTGCTCCGCAGCCTGGCCGAGACCTGCGTGGCCAGCCTGGCCAGCGGCGAGCAGGGTGCGCCCGCGGGCCCGGCCCGGCGGGGGGAGCGGAGCGAGGCCCGGGGAGGGCTCGGTGGCGGCGGGACACACGCGCCGGGCCGGTGCTGCTGCGGGGCGGCTCCCGCTGCGCTGCACGCTCGGTGTCACTGGGGATCCCGAGGGAAGGGGGTCACTTGCCCCAGCTAGCCATTCACCGGGCTAAAAGCGCTGCGCTGCGGGCCCCTCTGGGCTGAGCCCCCCGGGTTGGCTTTCCTCGGCCCTGAGCAGGGGCAGGCTCCGGTGCGAGGGCACAGGCTCAGGGCCCTGAGGCCATGGGGGAGGTCAGTAGCACCCACGGTTTGTTGTGGTTTTTCTGGGGACAGTCGTGCCCAAGGCTTCAGGTCACCCTTTTGCACCAGGGCATGGGATGGGCTGGGTGGTGTCCATGAAGCTAACCACCTTCCTTGCCTCCCTGCAGCGCTGCACCTGTCCCTGGTGTTTTCCCAGGAGCATGGCTTACTCGTCTTTATCCACAGATCCCTCACCATCGAGGAGGTAAGTTGGCAAACTTTAAAGTAGTGTTTCCGTAGTGCTATGTGAACAACGTGTTACACNTATTTGAAAAACGTGTTAACACCTTCTTTTTTTTTTCTTTTTTTTTTTTTTTTTCTTTTCAGTTTCGAGATTGCAGGGAAGAAGCGTTGAAGTTTCTTTGTGTCTTTATGGAAAAAGTTGGTGACAAAATTCATCCTTATGCCTGTAATATTAAGGTAGGTGAACGAAAATTATTTCCTAGAAATGTTTTTGTCAGGTAGCTTAAACCAGGCTGGCAGATGTCATGTCACAACATTCATAGTCAGCCTTGCCTATCTCTAGTGTTCTTGATAGATCCGAAATAACTTTAATTTGTTTGATGTAAACTGTAATTCATACTACAGAGCAGTGTATAATTGTTTGTCCAGCTGTAGACTTAATTTTATTAACTTTTCTTTATAGAACATAGTAGGTATTCATACTGAAAATTAGTTCTTTTCGTTGGAAATAGTAGCTGTAACTTCTAATTTATACAAACTAAAGTTGCCATTTAAGTGTAAAATTTAAAATATTTCTATAGGGTTAATTTTAATTACCATTTTAAAAAATTCACCTGAGAAGTTGTTACTTTTGCAATATATACAAAAATTGGTGATAACTACAATACCTGAGCTTACTGGAGTCTGGATGGCTGAACATCTATGCTGCTTTGATAGAAATGTCTGGCTGCGCAACTGGAGTTTCTGATCATTAATTAGTAACTACATATTGTAAAGACTGATAGTACTGAGGTAGAAAATTTGCTCTGTGCAAATTTTACTGGAGAAACTGCAATTTCTTTGCTTGAATTGGGGTTTGTTATTATATCAGACAGTGCTGCAGTATTGTCAGTGAAGCCATTTCCAGGACCAGATATTGTTTTAGTCTTTTTTAAAAACCTTAAGCTTGTAAGGAACAGATACTTTAAAGAGGTAGAAGAACATTTCTGTCTTTACTTAAGTATTGTTGTCTTAATTTTCTGTATAGCAAACTTGTCTTAGTGTCTATACAAAAGAGAGAGCAGCAAAATGTAAAATCTCAGCACTGGAACTTCTGATTAAGGTAAAATGCATTTTTAAAATCTCTCTTGTTTCTAGAAAAGAAGTAGAAAATCTGATGTATTACTGTAGTTACACTATGTCATGCAGAAAATCTGTATCACAGGGTTGCAGAATAAGCTGAGTTGGAAGGCATCCATAAGGATCATCGAGTCTGACTCCAAGCCCTGCACAGCACCATCCCCAAAAGTCACACCACGTGCCTGAGAGCATTGTCCAAACATTTCCTGAACCGTTGTCAGGCGTGGTGCTGTGACCACTGCCCTGGGGAGCCTGTTCCAGGGCCCAGCCACCCTCTGGGTGGAGAACTGTTTTCTGATATCCAACCTAAACCTCCTCTGACACAACTTCAGGCCATTCACTTGGATCCTGTCACTGGGCACTAAAGAGAAGAAATCAGTGCCTGCCCCTCCTCTTCCCCACGCAAGGAAGTTGTAGTCTGCAGTAGCAAGAGAACAGTGATAGCTCATATTTAGATGTTAAAAAAAAGTTAACAACAGATTGTCTTCAATATTCTCCAGTAGGTTACTTAGATGTGGGCATGTCATTCTGTCATCTGTTAGAGCAAGACACAGTTGTTTTGGGGGCAGTTGCAGATCTCTGTCTCAGTTTATTATGGTTATTTAAGGAGAAATTTTGCTGTTCAATTGCATTCTTGCTTTGAAATACTATGTATTATGTATACTATTATAGTATAAGAGAAAGTGTTTGGAAAGTGTAGAGGAGGAGGACTTTTTTTCCCAGAAACATAGTTGCTGTGTGAGAGAGTAGTTCCTTTGGATGCATTTAGACCCTTCTTTTGTAAATGCTTTTGTGCCTACTTAGGTTTGTTTAGGAAGAAAAAAAACTCCTTTCAGAGTTACTCTGAGTCAGTTCTGTGAATTGGATTGGCTTTATACTAGCAGGGAGAGAAATACAGTATGACAAAAGCTACTGCAGGCTTGCTAAGCCTGTGCTCTAGTGGAATTAATATGTACATATGTATAAATCATACTTTGTATAGGTTTAATATAGATGATCTATATGTAATATGTATACTATAAATTAAAAATGTAAAGTTTGTATTTATGCATATATAGAAAGGTAGTTTGTAGTTAAAGTAGACTGCATGCCATTACTCTTCTTTGGACAAGTTACCTTAGATCTCTTTCATTTAATAGCATATTTGCTTACTTAAGCTGAACTTATATGTATGAACTGTGTTTTTATTTAGACCAAATGGTATTGGGGTATTGATCTAAATGTTTTCCTTTTTTTTTAAATCCATCTTAGTTGCTTCACAGTTTACAACGTTCCTGTCTGATGGAAGAAATGAAAGTTAGAGAGATATTTAATAAATTTTATGAGGAGCTTGCCGCAAAAAGTAGAATTCCTGATACAGGTAAGCTTTAGCTTTTCTTTGATTGTGCACCTGTACTCAGCACTGGTCAGGCTGCACCTCGAATCTTTTGTTCAGCTCTGGGCTCCTCACTGCAAGAAGGACATTGAAGGATTGGACTGAGTCCAGAAAAGGGCAGCAAAGCTGGGGGAGGGACTGGAGCACAATTCCTGTGAGGAGCAGCTGAGGGAGCTGGGTGTGTTGAGTCTGGAGAAAAGGAGGCTCAAGGAAGACCTTACTTCAAGACTTAAAATCACCTGAAAGGAGGCTGTAGCCAGGTGGGGGATGGTCTCTTCTCCCAGGTAGCAGGTGACAGGACAAGAGGAAATTACTTCAAGTTGCACCAGGGGAGGTTTAGATTGGATATTAGGGTCAGTTTCTTCACGGAAAGGGCTGTCAGTCATTGGAACAGCCTTTTGGGGAACTGGTGGGGTCACCATTGCTGGACATGTTTAGAAGATCTGTAGATGTGGCACTTGGGGACATGTTTCAGTGATGAGACCTGGAAATGTTGGGTTTATGGTTGAACTTGATGCTCTTAAAGGTCTGTTCCAACCTAAACGATTCTATGATTCTAAAGCTCTTTGTAATCTTATTCTAACCCTGGCTGGTGTTGTCCTCAAAGCTGCAGTTCTAGTGTGATAGTTCCTGCATTGGTCACATCTAATGTGAGCTCATCAGTTCTGCTTTGCCTGATTCTATTATTTATGGCATATTACTGTGAGGCCCAGTTTGATCATTATGGCTAGTTACTGCTGAAACCTTGGCTTTACAGGTCTACCCCTCATAAAACTTATGCCTGCATAGAATAATTTGGTCTGAATTCAAGCCTAGAAACTTGTGCTAGCTGCTAGCCTTAACAAGTGCTTCCTCAGTGCATGTGGCCTTTAAATTAGTTTTCTGGGTCCTGTTTAAAAATTGTAAATGTGTTTAACTTACTGATGTGAGAGGAGGATGCATCTCACATTGTAGTATATAACTATATATATATGTGTGTGTGTGTGTGTATAAAGATGTTTACTCCATACGTCAATCAGCAATTATACTGTTAGGGATGGTTTTCTCATGATTGCAAGTTAATAGGAATTGCACTGGAAATGTTGAAGCATGGTTTCAGTAATTGAGATTTAACAATATTAAAAATTACTTTCCAGTATTGGAAAAGATTTATGAGCTTTTGGGAGTTTTGGGAGAAGTCCAGCCTAGTGACATGATTAACAACTCTGAAAAACTATTCCGAGCTTATTTGAGAGAGCTTAGAACACAGGTATGATTGGAATTTCTTTTCATTTTTTTTCTTTGTTGTTTTTTTGGTTGTTTTTTTTTTGCATTGCTTTGGTTTGGGGTTTTTTTCCTTTGAAGTGTATAGCACTGGCTGTTGGAATACCACTGTAGCTAGTACAGTTTGTAGAGATCTAGCTGGATAATCAGAAATGCTTCCTGAAGGACTATTTAAGTTGTGTTCTCTGACTCTGAGAAGGTTTCTAAGTGAAAATTCAAGGCCATAAATAACAGCAAATTAACCAATTCACTGTGTGAAAACATGGCATGTGACCTTCATTCCCCAAGAAATGTTACCTTGTCATGCACTGGTAGTTTCTGATTTGTTCTGTACTGGCTGCAAAGGTCTTGCATGTGAGGTAAACATCAGATTTCTGCTGAACTTTTATATATTCTGAATTTTTAAGTACTTGTAAGACATTAGTGTATTTTATCTAATTTTTTGTATGTTTGGTCTTGGTGGAACATTTCCATGCTTTTCAAGTGATGTCTTGTGCTTCCCTGTCACAGCCATTTTATAAGTTTCTTATATGGAAACTTGCTGGACATTTTCCTTCCATGGGAAAGCTGACTTCTCTGCAGATTTCTGTAAAAACAAACCTGTGTCTGTGTGTAGACTCAAGGACAACAGATGCATTCTTTTGCCTGTCTCCTGATACAGGAGATGTAGTTTTCTCTTTCGAGCCAATGATGTAAAGGTTCTTATCTCTCTAGCTTTGTAAGCAAGAGAGAGTCTTGCTCTGACATGGTGGAGGAAAGATGTAACTCTGAATGTGGGCAACTTAGCCCTAAAACCTTCTGAATAATGGAGTCATTCTAACAAATCATATAAGCCTTCTGATACTGGAGTCACGGAGCCTCATTCACCACCCAACGCAAGACCCAGAGAAACAAACAGCTTTCAATGCACCCACATCGCTTTTAAAACAACACTTCCCTCCAAATGATATGACACTTAGGAGTAAAGAAGTTTCTGTGGAGTTGTTTCATAGAGTTGGGTGGTATAGTTGATATAACTATTAAGCTGAAATAAGTTGTTTACCCACACTTCTAGGAACTGGAAAGCCTTGGAGTACATTTATCTTAGCTTGAGGGTATTTTATTCTTTTCAGATGACATCTGCTACAAGGGGACCCAAGCTACCTCTTGTAGCAGGATGTCTGAGAGGACTGGTTGCACTCATGTACAACTTCACCAAGTCTGTGGATGAAGGTATGTTCTTTTTCTATGAGAAAGGCAGTGACACATTTTGATACAGTTTTACAGACAGTTGTACATTTAATTATTGCAGCGCTAAAAAGTAGCACCATTTCTGTGTGTAAACTCAGAATTAAAATTTCCCTGTTAGTATATGGTTTATGCAAAACACACACTCACACAGTCCTTGTAATCTGTCTTTGTGTGAAGTGGCTTCATCAGCGATTTTCTATATGTAAATCTTTGAAATACTATTTAATACTATTTTCTGACCACATATTGGGCAGCTGTGAGAGCCACATTGAAGCTGGAATGCAGTTTGTATGGAGATGTATTTCTCTTAAGAGTCTGCTTAAACATGGATATTCAGAAAAATCAGCTAATATAAATGTACAATTTTTTTTCAAATTTAGGAGCATTTCAGGAAGAAAATGTCTCTGTCTCTTAAAATGAGATATATAAGGCTTCCCAGTATCACTTCTTCATACCAAGCTTTGATAAAAATATCTTAGTCTTCACTCTGCCTACTATATGTCAGTAGTGAAATGCTCACTATTGGATTGTTTCACAGATCCTCAGACTGCAAAGGAGATTTTTGATTTTGCAATGAAGGCAATCAACCCACAGGTAAATCTGCTACGTGTTAATTGTTCTGCATAAACAAGTTAGCCCTGGTGGAAAGTAAATCACAGTGACAAACCTTTTCTGATATTACAGGTTGATCAGAAGCGATACGCAGTACCTCTAGGTAAGGTGTAAACTATTTCCATTCATGCTGAGGTGGATACTGTCTTTTGTCTGGAATTGTTTATTCTTTACTGGATGTGTTCAGATGTCTCTAGTCTTTAATCTTCTAAGCTGGCTAGGGGGAAAGCTGCTGTACTTCAAATTGGAATATACAGTTGTGTATTTGGTTAAACTAGTCAAGGTCTAATCAGCTTATGAATAGCAGCATTATACTTGATGCCATTTGCCTCTGTGGAGTAGTACAAAACTGTGATGTGATAAAGAAATGGTAGAAATAAATAAGAGGAGTGTAGCTAATTAGGGGAAAAGAGGTGACATTGGATCGAGTTAAAAGAAAAAAAAAAGAAATTTCACTGGAAGAAGAAGAAAAGGAATGGGAGGGAAAATCAGAAGATTAGAAATTGGCCTGTGAAATGTGAGTGGCTTATGCAGAAATTGCAAAAATACAAGGTTTGAGTATTAGGCCCATGGTAACTGTGAGGGATAAAACAGTCTTTAAAGATAGTCTGTTCTCTCCCCAGCTAACTCATTAAGGATCTTTAAATTTCATTTATGTTTATATTTGGAATAGTGAAATTACCTATAATCTGGATTCTTTATTTGTCTGCATCACGGTTTGGCAAGGATGTGACTTGTGCATGTGTCCTGACAACAGAAACCAGATCCTTCTGAATTGTGCAGTCAAGTATTTTTATTTATAATCACTGAAGTCCCTTTCTTTTTCAATAGTAATGTAAATTACATCAGAACTCAGCTGTGCGTTCCATAATGGTGTACATTTCAAAAGAGGATTTTGGAAGGTTGTTTTTATGCTCAAGTTCTTAATGTTTGGGTACTGATACTGTAGAGTATCAGTAGAGGCTAGAGGAATACATTTTACACCCTGCAGTCATGGTGGGTCCACCTACCTAAAGTCCTAATGTGGACTTCCACAGTCTGGGCAGGTTGTATAAAATATAATGTAAATGTCTGGTTTTTAATGGGAATTATTTTTAAATTGCAGCTGGGTTACAGTTGTTCAGCTGGCACTCTGCTCAGTTTGGAGCCTTGCTCCTGGACAACTATGTGTCCCTCTATGAGGTGATGTGCAAATGGTGTGGCCACACACATCAGGAGCTGAAGAAAGCCAGTTATTCTGCACTGGATTCATTCCTCAAGCAGGTGTGGTAACTTCACTGGGATCTCCAAGTCTAAAGCAAAATTAAATTTCTTTAAATAGTGGGGGTATTTGGTGCTTGGAAGTTCAATAAATCTATTTAATGAATAATTACTTAGTTTGAAGTGCTTTGTATTACTAGGTATCTTCTAAGACTTTGCTAGGTATCTTCTAAGACTTTGTGTAATTTTTTGTGAAATGCTGGAATGTTTATATCTGTTTTACAGATTTCTTTAATGGTGGCTAAAGATGCAAAGCTACACAAGAGCAAGTTACAGTTCTTCATGGAGCAGTTCTATGGAACCATCAGGAGAATGGATTCGAGCAGCAAAGAGCTGTCCATCGCTATCCGCGGCTATGGGCTTTTTGCAGCAGTATGTGCAAAGGAGTTATTCTGATGAAGGAGCTTACTGAAAGCATGTAAAGCTAGGATTCATACACCATGCATTTTACAATTTTACACAGCTCTTTTAAGAGGGAATGCTCCTGTTTCTGGACTAAGTGTTGGACCCAATTAATTACACTGTAAAATACCTTTTGGATGAAAATTTTTAAAACATATACTGAATCTAACATTGTTGCATCATTGGGTTGTAGCTGTAGTTACTTCTTGTGCACAAGTTCTGAAGTGGAAAAACAGGAGCTTCATATGCAGCTGTCACACAACTTCAGGATGTGCTTAATTGCTTAGGTACAGGCAATACCTTGTTATCTCTTTCTGCATTTAAATGGTAGAATCTAGGCTTCACTCTGAAAGTACTTCAGAGATTCTTACAGAGCTCACTCAAACAGCTAAAAGGCACTGCTGACTGCAGGACAGTGGGAGGTGATTTGTGAAACAGCCACAAAGTAAAATACAACAAGAAACAACAAACAAAACCATACTGACGTATCAATGTGGATGGCAGGTGTGTTTGTCAGGAAGCAGCATTAGGAACAAACTTCCTATTTCTGTCAGCAGTCAATTAAAATGGAAATATAACAATAAATTTCAGTAAAGAAAGGGTGGTACTTATGTATTTGCAGCCTCTGTGCTTGATGGTGTTACCACAACTTTTATATTCTAAAATTCTAGACAGTTTTTTTTTGTCTCTCGAAGCAAAAATTAGGTTAAATTATCTCAAAGATTATTTAGAGAAGTTTAGGAATTGCGATAGAATAGCTGGTAATTGGCCAAATCCTCTTTTTGCTACCTTTTGAGCAGAGTGCATTTGTTTATAGAATTTTCCATGTGCTTTGTTCAAACCTAGTCTTCCTCTTCTCTGATATGAGGCAGAAAGGAAATGAGTTCAAAGTACTGGTTCCAGAAAAAAATTAAGGACTTCAAATTACAGAGTTGAACGAACCCTATTAAAAACATCTATTATGGAACACAAGAACTTAAAATTGCATAATGTAAATATAGAGATAGGATAATACTGCAAATTTTAATAAATGTAATGCTCCGGTACCTATAAATATAGAATATGTTAAGATATATTAATAGTTGTTACTGTGTTTAAGTTAAATCTTGGCCAAGAATCAGATACTGGGTTGTGAGAAAGTAGAGTCTTGGTGCTGCTGCAAGCTGTGACTGTAGCACTGAACTTGTGTTCATGCTTGGTTCAGTTTCAAGGCAGAATATTTCTTTAATTGCTGAAATAATCTTAAAATATTACTTCAAGTTCTGCAAGTGATAAATGGATAGCCTTAATTTTGCCGGCATGTTTTTAGACAGACTAGATTCAGCCTTTAGGCTAACAGCCATATTTCACTGTTGGGTAAATCAGTCCATTATTTGCCATGGTCAGTTCCCTACCACAGGTCTTGTCTTTGACCTGGTTCCTGTCCACAAAGACTTGGTTTTGACCTAGTTCATGCTGTGATTTACAAACTATTCTGTAGAAATTTGTAAGCTTTGTTACAAACCCTCTGTTACTCTTTGGGATATTTTCCACTTGTTCTTTAGTTCAGGAATAGTCTTTATAGGTTCTGTTTGTACAGTACCTGTAACAACAAAAGTTCAGAATTTGGACTGCTCAGTTAAGTGTTTAATAGTAGTAACCTGTCAGTGATAATTAGTTAAGCTACATTAAGGTAAGCCACTTATTACTTTAATCCAGCTAATTAAAAATATAAGTGAATCTAAGCATCCGTAATGCAATATTTAAGATACTTACAGCCAAAGTCCCATGTTTTTCAGTCTGAATATGAATTCATGTCACTAAAAGTTCAAGTACTTTTACAATATATTACACTGCATTAGTGAACTTAGTATACTCCGTGTCAGGTACTGTGTTTCTCATACATGTAGCAAGTACTTGAAGTTAGTGTTTCAGATATATTGAGTTTCTAGAAAAACTTCAAATATTATTCCTGTTATGGTTCAGTGAAGACGTGGCTGGGTTTTAGTGCTGCAGCATGCATTTATTTGCTCAGCTCTACAAAATTGCCAAACCAGGTGTTTTTTTTCTCTCTAAGCCCTGTAAAACTATACATCCTGAGGATGTGGACAACATGTATGTGGAGCTCCTTCAACGTTGTAAGCAAATGTTCCTCACAGAAGCAGAAACAATAGATGACCATCTGTATCAGCTACCAAGTTTCCTCCAATCCATTGCAAGTGTGATATTCCATATAAATACAGTAAGTGGAGTATTTAAATTTAAAATTAATTTTTACTTTAAGTATTTAAATTTAAGGAACCACCCAATTCTTTTATGCAGTTGCAGATGTGTGAGGAGGTAATAGCTGTGAACTTACCTATGGTAAAAGGTGTTTATTTAACTGAACTGTGATGACATCTAGTCCCTAGGGAATGGGAAGAATATCAGGAGAATGTTGTAATGGATTTTATTTGAGTAAAGAAAATGCACTGAATAAGCTGAATAAAATTCTACAGTGCATTGAAATGAAAACCATGATAGACAAATGTGAATATGTTTTTATTTATTTTTTGTTCTTTATTTGGATGTAGCCATAACCTTTCTGTGTTATACCACTCTGCTGCTGCTTTGTCTTTTGGTACTGATACTTAGCATGTTCTCTGAGACTTACTTTGATTCTGCTATGATGTTATGTTGTCTGTTTAAATGAGGGCTTTCTGGATCTAACCTGGAGCTATGAAGTAAGATTGGGGGTATTAATTTTGTATTCAGGTGGTTATGGATAAACAGATTATAATGCTGTTACTGTTGTTTAATTAAATGGGCATTTTTCTAGTAAGCTTGAAACTAGATTGACTGAAGCACTAATCTGTTCAGGAACTACTTTCCATAATGTGGTCCAGGAAACTTTCTTACTCTGTTTGTTTAGTTTTATTTGGGGAGGATTTTGTTGTTGGTGTTGCTTTTTGTTTGTTTCTTTGTTTGGGGTTATTGTATGTCTAAGATGAATTCGCTTGCTCAGTCTCTTCTTGTTCTCACAGCAGATCATGATGCAAGCCCTTGTAACAAAGTAACATGCTGAAATATTTTCACGCAATTTGCACAATGGATGTTTTGTTTTCCTTTGTTCCAGGTTCCTGAGGTATACACTCCAGTTCTTGAACATCTAGTTGTGCTGCAGATCAACAGCTTTCCACAGTACAGTGAAAAAATGCAGCCCGTCTGTTGCAGATCTATAATAAAGGTGTTTCTGTCTCTCTCAGGAAAAGGTCCAATTCTCTGGAGCTTTATTAGCACTGTGGGTGAGTCTTTGATGTTAACTTTGTTGGAGTTTTGTGGGATTGTGGGTTTTTTTTCCCTTTGGTTCCCCCACTCCAGATTGCTTAACTAATTCTAGGAGAGAAATGTGGAATAGCCATTCAGGATCAAAAATGAAGTTTGTCCTGTTCTCTAGTAATGGAAGTTGAGTGTTTTCATGATGATATTTTTCATTATCCACTGTTAAGTAACTTCAGGAATGCATTTAACAATTGATTTGGTTAACAAAGTGGATATGATTTTGGGCAGGAGAATACATGTTTGTGATAAGACTTGCATTCCTGCTCTGAAGAATTATGGGAAGAAAGGGATTTAATAGAAAAGTGTACAAAAATCTGTTCAATGTCCTTTCAGTTACTCCTACAAAATAGCACGAAAATAGGGTGAGTGTTATCTCTATTAAAAATGCAATTGTTTTCATGCTCTGGAAGTTTGAAATAATAAAATTCCAAATATGAAATTAGTCAGGTATAGTTCTGTGAATGTAATACTGAATGTGTCAGCATTGGTAACTGACAGTTCTAGTAGTCTCAAGCATGCTGACATTTCTTTTCAATGATTTTCAGAAATTATTTTTTATTTCTTTCAACTATTTATTGTGGCTTTTCTCTGTTGCTGGGGCATTTTCATTGTTTCCCATGTTCTTGAGTTGGGAAGTGGTACACCCAAGTACCCTGTTGATCCTTACTAAGTCCATGAAAATCATTGGAGGTTGTTGCCTTTTCAATAAGGGCATTATGGCTGATGCCTTGGTCGTCATTCATAATCAGGAAAAAGTCAAAGCAGTATTGAGAAATGTAGTAAGAGTAAAGTTCAGGATTGGTTACCTGTGGAACATCCGAGACTCAAGGCTCTAATTTGGGCTATTTTGTCCTTAAAGGAAAAAAATCTGTGTTCTTTTGCCTCTCCCTTACCATGACAGGATATAGAAAACTGATTTAATTGTTAATGTAATGAGTGATATGAATGCTGTGCTTTTAAAATCTATTCAGGTAATTTTGGTTTTTGTTTGTTTCAGTGCATCAGGGATTAATCAGAATTTTCTCCAAGCCAATGACATTTTTGAAGGTAAAATAACTGTTTAAACATATTTGTTTCATTTAGATTCCTAGAGCATACATTCCATTCCAGTTCCCGACAACCTAACCCAGTAAATGCCCAAAGAAGCAAAAATAGTACTGTCCATTTTGTTATTAGTCCATTAGTGTTACTAGTTATTGGCTCATTTGTTCTTAAGCCTCTCATCCCCACCTCTGCTCAGCACAGTGTGGCTGTGCCTCTTGTGCTGAATAAAGAAAATTACAGGAAACAGCCTTCTGTTTGGTCAGCTTGTCTGTAATAAAGTAGGTTGTAATTAAAGTCATCCAGCTTTCTTCCAGGTTAAATTTTGGACATTTTAAATATTACTGAATGTTTGTGTTAGGCAAAGATATTAAAGCTTTTTAATCCTGTGCAGCAGAATAACTATAGAATTTCTCAAATAACTGAGCACTAGGAGAACATACTTAGAGTTTTTTGGGGGTTTTTTTGAAAGGAGGTGGTTGTTAATGTTCTCCTTTCAGATCGATGGAGAAATTAAACCTACCTGCAGCAGTACTGTTACATTCTGTTGCATGGGTCAGGTAGTTCCATAGGCAGTTGTACTGGGATTTGACTGAGATGGAGTTTACTTTTCCCATAGCAGCCCTCATGGAGCTGTGCTTGTATTTGTACATTTCTTCATACAAATAAGTGCACAATACATATAAATAATACATTTGTACGTATATTTGTATTTGTTTTCATTTTTTGATAACACACCAGTATTTTGGCTACTGGTGAGCAGCACTGGCCCAACATCAAGGCTGGCTCTCCAACATTTTCCCCTCATCAATAGGCTGAGGGAACAAGATCTTGAGAGGGGACAGAGCCAGCTGACCCAAACTGACTAAAGGGATATTCCATGCCATATGGTGTTGGATCAGCAAGAAAAGCTGGCAGAAAGGAGGAGGTGGGCAGCATTGGTTAAGGTGTTTGTCTTCTGGAACTTTTGCTCCATGTACCAAAACCCTACTTCCAAGGAAGTGGCTGGACATAGCCTGCTGATGGGAAGTAGAGAATAAATCTTTTGTCATCCTTTGCTACTAAACTGCTTTAATCTTGACCCATGGGGTTTTTCCATCTTATTTTCCCCTTCCCAACCCTGGTGAGAAGGAGAGTGGTAGAATGCTCTGGTGGGTACCTGCCATGCACCAAGGGTGAAACCAGCAGAACAATGTGTCTGACAAACATTGTGTCCCTTCAGGATTTTTTTGGAAAAGAAACTTCTGGATCAGAAGAAGCTTTTGAAGCTGGAGAAGTTGGGACACGAAGATCAAAAATACCAACTTATAAGGACTATCTGTACCTCTTTAGAAGTCTACTGAGCTGTGATAAAATGAAGGTAAAGCATAGTTAACATGGAAATACAAAATGAAACACGATCCTGAGTCTTGTCATCTTATCGCTGCTTTTCTAACTTCGGACTTTTTCCAAATGTCATGCTGTAGAAGGACTGTTTTCTGGTTTTAGCTGGATTTTATGGCTGATAAATTAATTAAATAGGGATTAATTTATGCTTTCATAGCTGAGAAACATATAAAACGGGATTCTCTATAATTTAAATGTTAGTTTTTAAATTAAAGAAAAAATTTTCATTTGTGTTTTGAAATATGAACATTTTTGTCCTACAAAGGAATGTGTTTTTGAAGATGCAAACTTTCTGACTGAAAATGCACAACTGCAATCCCTGAGTCATGTCCTGTATGATGAACTTATAAAATCTATTTTGAAGATTATTGAGAAACTGGACCTGACTGTTCAGAAACTGGATGTTAGTGAACAGGTGAGATCTGAGGACCTATCCATTAACTCCTGCTGTTGTAGGGGAACCAAAATCATATCCCTTGTTTTCATTATGCCTAGATAGTACCCTCCTAGATAAAATGTTTTTCTTAATATTTCTGAATGTTGCATTGAAGTGTTAGGAGATGGAAACATCAGAATCAATAGAAGTTCACAGAATCTGTTACTTTAGACTTTCTACTCTAGAATCTACTGGTTTTCATTTTTCGACTGGCTTTCTACTTAGAAGCAGGCATCTCTTATTTTTCCTTCCAATTACTGATGTGTCAACTGTTAGTCCTTCATCTCTCAGAGTACCTAGTAACAGCTAGAAAAGACAGACTGTTAATGTGGCAAAAAAAAAGTGTAAAAGCTTTCTGTGTTGTCACAGATCCAGTGTTCTTTCTTCAACATTTATTTTCAGGATGGAAATGCAGGTGACAGTGCTTTGGTTGGGCCTTCTTCTGACCCTGCTTCAAACCTTCAGCCGACTAAGCCAATAGATTTTATTGCCTTTATAAATCTAGTGGAATTCTGCAGGTATTGATATGTTTTTATGTAATTTGAAAGTTACAGAGTGGTTAGAAGAAGTTTGAGGTGAAATGTGTTTAAGATGCTTGTTTCTGAGTTAGCTTGATAGATCGTATTTCAAAATGCACAAGATGAATGGGAGAGAGACAGGAAGGGTTTTTCACACACCTGGGCCATAGGTAAACACATACAAGCTCATCAGCTCAGGTTTTTTAAAAGAATACAAGAGACATTCATTAGCATTCCCTTTCATTATTTGGGTGTAGTTGTTGTTAATTATATGTTGTAACTTCTAGTATTATCCTGACCCTGTATCCTAAATACTTCAGAGACCAGAGATATGGCCTTCATGGACTAGTAAGGGGCATTAAGTGGAAGGTACAGCATTAGTTGCCTGTGGAAGTCCCGTAATGAAATGTGATATATGAGGATGTGTGTTTGTATAAATTCAATAATGAGTTATAATAAGAGATAAATGGCTTTGCCTCCTAAAATAAAATTAGAATCTTCCTGTGCTTGACTCAGAATGCAGCAGGCATTTATTCTCCATCTGGCTGTTGCTCTGTTACAGCAATATTTATTTCTTGTACTGAGATTAAAGTTTTTTTTTAAATAAAACATTGTATTTGATTACTTTTTTCTTTTTTTCCTCCTGTGTTTTCTGTGAATTGGTTTTAGAGAGATACTTCCAGAGAAACATGTGGAATACTTTCACCCTTGGGTATATTCCTTTGGTTATGAGCTTATTATACATTCAACAAGACTACCTCTTATTAGTGGATTCTACAAGCTGCTCTCAGTTGCAATGAAAATTGCCAAGAGGATAAAATACTTTGAGGTGAGATCTTTTACCCAGTGGAGGGGTAACATGTTGTTTTACTGACTGTGCCATTCTTTTTGTGTAGTATTGTATTCCCTATAGAAAATAGTTCATTGAAACTGTTACTGGCTTGTTTCAAATAGCTTCCTATGCCTCCATAATTAGAAGCAGATTAAAAGTCAAAATTTAGACTAGGAGCCCAGTTTCTGAAGAGACACTATCCATGTGTAATCACAGAATCTCCTAATTGTTACGGTTGGAAGGGACCTCTGGAATTCATCCAGTCCAACCCCTCCACCAAGGTACTGTCACTTAGAGCAGGTGACACAAGAACTCATCAAGATGGGTTTGGAATGTCTTTGGAGAGGGAGAGTCCACAACCACCCTGGGCAGCCTCTTCCAGTGCTATTTCCAAAATCCTGAGCTGGGTGAACAGAGAGATGGGAGGCACCTTTGCAGTGCAGGTGGTATAAAAGATATTTGGGATAGAAACAATCTAACCAGAACAGCAGAGTCATGTATGGGTTAATTACTCAACTTTTGGGGTATGCTCCTATTCCACTCACTGATTTCCACAGGGATATGATGCCCTGTAGGTGGATGCACTGGCTGTGGTTTGGAAGCTATTGGACTAAAACACGTGGGTGTGTAGCTCAACACAGAGCCCAGAGCTGTCCCTGCCACTGCTGCTGCTGGCACCAAATGAAGCAGCTGTGGAAACTCACTGGTGTAGATGCTTGTACTGTGGACACTGTTGTAAACTGTTTTCTTATTACACCTGCATTCTTGCCACCTGGACATCCACTGTTAGGGAAGTTTGGGTTTTTATGGTTTGTTGCATGAGTGGAGAAAATTAAACCATTGAAAAGTTACTTTGCAGTCATGTATCTCGTGTTTATTTGCATAATATTTAATATATTTCAAAAAGTTGACCCTCAGTGAACCATATTAATGGTAATTTCTAACCTCTGAAAGATCAAAGATATATTTCGAGTTTTCACTGATACCAGTTTTGTATTGAACAGTATGATCTTCTGAGCTGAACTTGTGGTTCATATATGTACTATGTGCTTTTTAATAGTATTGCCTTGTGGTTTCTGTTTGGTAGGATGTCAGCCCAAGGAGCCTCAGAAGATGTCCTGAAGACCCAGAAAAGAGCTCTTGCTTTGCACTGTTTGTAAAGTTTGGAAAAGAGGTAAGGAATGTTGCTCCCTAACTTTCTTAGGCTGAATAAAAACATATGTGGTTCAATCAAAATTTTATCTTCTGAGGAATCTTACATGCACAGTAGAGGTATTCTTGCTTTTTGAGCTGTGCAATAGCATGGAGATTTAAGATCCTTTTTGGTCAGTTTTTTAATGTCAGAAGAGGTGTATTGGTCACTAGTTCATATACAATTGAGAAATAATAGTATAAATACTTCTGGTAACTGTCTACAGGTGAATGAGATTCCAATATTGGGTTTGGCTTGTTTATTTTACATAGGTATTGATACAGTTAAGTCAAGATTTCAAAATGTTTATGTTTATTCTTGATCTATTTATTTGCATTTTAGGTTGCAGCAAAAATGAAACAGTATAAAGATGAATTGTTGGCATCTTGTCTGATTTTTTTGCTCTCTTTACCACATGAAATCATCATGCTTGATATCAAAACATATATTCCAGCACTGCAGGTGAGTCAAAGTGATGTACAGCTAACACTTTTTTCCCCTAAGATATATACAAACATTCTGTAGAAAAGTCGGTATTAAGGCAACTATTAAGCTCTCTACAGTCTTCAGTAAGATAGAATACAAATTACTTGAATCTGGATAAAAAGTAAATTGTTGGAATTTGCTTTTGCACTAAGCAGACTCTATTAGTACCTGAGTTGCAATATAAACATATCTGCTGTGCTGATCTTGAGTGAGATGCTAAACAGAGCAAAGTTACTGCAAAGGGAGATGTACACTAAATGCTTTTGTCTCTTTTGCCATTAAGTAACACTAGTCAATAAATGTGAAAGGCTGATAGTTTTGTATTTGACACTTAGAGTGCATTTAAGCTGGGCCTTAGCTGTACCCCAATGGCTGATCTGGGCCTGGATGCTTTGGAAGACTGGTCAGCTCACATCCCCAGACATATGATGCAACCCTATTACAAGGATGTCCTGCCTCTTCTTGATGGTTATTTGAAAAGCTCATCTACAGGTACATACATGCAAAAAATTGCTAGTGTTAAGGAAGAGAAAAATAATTCTTTTATGAAGATGTGTACATGCCATACCTTTTATTTATATTGTGCACTTTCTGTGTTTGGAACAATGTAACTTCCCTTACACCTCAGAATGCACTTTTTTCTTAAAGTAGGGTTTACTTGCTTCTGCTGAACAATCAGCAATCATTGCCATTTTATTTATTATTTCTGTGTGACATGGCCTTCTTTTGCTTAAATTAGCTTAGTTTTACTAAGAGACTTATTTCCCTTAATAAAGATTTTAAATGAAAGAATAGTTGTCACATTTTAAAAATAAAAATGGGCAAAACAAGAGTGTCTTTTTTTTTTTTAAATGAAACTATGAGTAGGTGCATGAGATGCTGGTACAATAAACTGGTGTTGATATGCTGTTTTTTTTGTTCTTCAGTTGAATACCAGAATAACTGGGAAGTAAGGAAACTTTCTCAAGCAGCCCAGAGAGGACGTCACAAAGTTGTGATACAGCGTATAAGAAAAGCAAAGACATTTTCAGTGGTAAGAACCCTCTTTCTTTTTAGACTTAAATGTTAATCCTTTCTTCCCATTGCTTCTTTTCCTTTCTTGCATGCATACTTTTTTTTTTTTAATGAGGGCTAATTCTACCTTAGACAAGTTCAATGAATTCCATTCTACAGTGTGGCTCAAGAAGCTGTTACATCAGCATAGCTGGAAAGATGTCATATTTCAGGGTGAGGATGCGAATTAAGCAGGGAAAGGGGACTGAAGAAATCCTGTAAGTCAGTATCACTGCTAGACTGATACGTTATGGCAAGAAAACTCCAACACCCAAAATCAGGTGCCAGCTTAGCAGCTTTGCAGTAGGCAGTACAGTTTTGTGACTGTTTAAACGTTTGGGGGATTTTAAATTGTCTTGTGGATAGGCTTACAGTCTTTAGAGGCCAACATATGTATTGCTTTTCCCAGTGGCCTCTCAAATGTAAGTATAGTTATATTTGTATATTCCAGTACACAAACTAACTTGGAATAAACCTCTGTTTAGATGTGACGTTACTCCTATATATAGAGCTCTTTCCAATCTGGTTGTCTTTAAACATGATGCTCCTGGAATGAGTCCAGAGCTACAAAGATCATTAGAGGACTGGAGCATCTCTTAGGAGGAAGGGCTAAGGGATCACAGCCTGTTTAACCTGGAGAAGTGAAGGCTGGGAGGAGACCTCATCAATATCTATCAGTATCTGAAGGGAGGGTGTAAAAACGATGGAGCTCGGCTCTTCTCAGTGGTGGCAAGCAATAGGACAAGAGGCAATGGGCAGAAACTGTTGCTCAGGAAGTTCCATCTAATATGAGGAAGAACATCTTTACTCTGCAGTGACTGAGCACTGGGACAGATTTCTCAGAGAAGGTATGGAGTCTTCCTCACTGGAGATATTCCAGAACTGTCTGGATGCAATCCTGTGCTCATGCTCTAGGATGACACTGCTTGAGAAAGGAGTTTAGACCAGATGACCTGCAGCGGCTCCTTGGTCATTCTGTGAAACAAAATTATTCATTCTGTATCCCATATAGACTGCTTCTGGAAATGTGTTGCCTGAGAGAGGCACGGTTTAGTCTGGAGAAAGGAAGGCTCAGGGGAGACCTTATTGCTCTTCACAACTATCTGAAAGGAGCTTGTAGCCAGGTGGGGGTTGGTCTCCCAGGTAACCAGTGACAGGACAAGAGCAAGTGGCCTCAGGTTGTGCCAGAGGAGGTTTAGATTGGATATTTGGAAAAATATCTTCATGAAAGAGGTTGTCAAGAATTGGAACAGGCTACACAGGCAAGTGGTAGCATCACCATCCCTGGAGTGTTCAGAAACATATGGATGTGGCACTTGACATGGTTTAGTGGTGAGTGTGGCAGTGCTGGCTTAATGGTTGGACTTGATGGCTTTAGAGGTCTTTCCTAATCTAAATGATGCTGTGATTGTATATAGGTACAGGATCTAAACTTTAAGTTCTGGAATTAAAGTAAATGAAAAGGGCAATTTTTGCTTCAGATTTGTTTCTGCACTGTTATGTCATTCTGTAGGTATGTGTTATCTGTGATAATAAAATTTTCCTTGAGAAATTGAAAGCTCACAAAATGCAATGAAAATGCTTTCCAGTCTTGCTCTCTTTTGTTTACTAAACCAAAGCTCTTCTCTTGTTTGATGCAATTCTTCTCCTTGTGGTTTCGTTTTGCCTTCTTCATCTGTATTTAATAAGGGCCATAAGACCTTCATTTATTCTGTAAACCAAATTACTCTATATAGAAGTAATTGTTCTTTCACTAATATTAATCTGCTGAATTATTTAGGATAATAGTCCCTCCTTGGAAACAGTAAGGACTAGAGTGGCACGCCTTCTTGGATCTTTGGGAGGGCAGATTAACCACAACTTAATTACAGGTGAGTATCCTGTCAAAAATATTTATATGCCTCTGCTGTCTCTCTTAAAAGTAGATTTCATTAATGTCTCAACATCACTTTCATACATCTGTTCTTTGTTGCTCTCATTTAAACAAAATTACTTTTATTCAGTTCTGGAGTTAGTAAAGCAAAAGTATTCACCAACTTAATATGGAGTAGGGAAAGTGTTTAGGAAACTACAGTTGAAAGCAAAAAGCTATGCATCTGAGTATATGGTTTTATTTATTCCACCCTTCATACTTTGGCTGCAAAGCCATTTTAAAACTTTTCCCCAGTTTGTAGCTCCTTACTACTTACTTCTACCTCTACTACAGTTCTCAGTATTTAAGAACTGCAGTCATGAATTGTGTAAGTCTCAGCAGGCTTACTTTTTCTCTTGTGAGTTTAAGATACATCATGCCTTTAGTATGTGTGGGTACCAGAGTTCCATTTGGGTGCTCCCCATAAAAAGGACAACATTTTCTCCCTTTCTCTGTCCAGCCCATGAACAAGCTTCATAATTTAAATATTAAATATCATACAGTCTAATAAAAATGGAAAACAACAGTGTAAGTACCTGACCATGAGATTCAAGGGATGAATTCAGCACAAAATTTAGTTATTCTAAAAATTAATGTAGTATTATGCATTTTTTTTCCTTTCTTTGCATGCTTCTGGGTTTTTTTTTCTGCCTTTACAATCAATTTTCTTTCTGCCAAATACTTCTCTGTTACTTACTCAAAAATACTAGGGGAAAGTAGTCTTATTCTCTGGAAATTAAATACAAAGTGTGGTCAGATTTGGTAACCAAGTTTACAAATATGGGAATGTAGGGAGAACAGGGAACAAGTATGCCAGTTTTCCTTGGAGGAGATAGCTATAAATGGCTGTAAATGCAGTAATTTTCTGTGCAATTGTAGGAGTCAGAGTGTTGGATCTTCTTGTCTAATTGACCTTCAAGAATTTTCTGTAGCAATAGAAGACAAATTAATTATATTGGATGTCTTACAGAAGTATTTTAAATCAAATGTGATTCAATGTCTTATGGATTTACTTCTCTCCAAACTTGACCAACTGTATTGAAACTGTAGACTGCTGCAACTCTCACCTGAAACATTGACTACATTTTTTCAGTAATTTATAAAGCATTAACATTGCATGGCAATCTAACTGAAGTTGGGAGGTTACAGATTTTTTTTGACTGAACTACGTAAATACTTGCTCTGTATATTGTATTAAGCTTGTTTTCATCTTTCAAATGCATCAGCTACCTCTGCAGAAGAGATGATGAAGAAGTGTGTATCCTGGGACACTGAGAAGCGCCTGAGCTTTGCTGTACCATTTGCAGATATGAAGCCTGTCATCTACTTGGACTTATTTTTGCCTCGCGTCACTGAACTGGCTCTTTCTGCAAGTGACAGGCAAACAAAAGTATTGATTTTTTCCTACATCTTGTTTTATGCTAGCTGATAAAATTGGATAAAATAATGTCTTCCTTGTTACTACAGACCTGTTTTAATTAGTTCATAGGTAGCAGTGTGCTTCTTTAGTGCCCTTTCATGATTAAACTATTCTGAGTGTTTAAAAGCTAAAGAGCAGAAGTTGCTGTAAGCTCTGTCAGACAGCACTGTGCTTGATTTAAGATAAAAATGCATATTTTAAACTAGTGGATCTTTTTAAACTAGTGTTTGGCCTCCTTCTCGTGCCCAGACTATTAACTTTTGGGCTCTATCCAGCAGAGCACTTAAGCAAATATTTTGGTGCTGTGCTGGATTGGGATGTTGATACCTGAAGAGAGTCCTGGAAGTATCCTTGAAAATACTATGGGTGACTTACCTGATGGTGAACTTCCTCCAGCTGATATATGACTGCCCATGACAGAGACTAAAACATTAGGAAAAAGGCCAGTTGGAATTGTGTGTAAATTATTTTTATGGTCATGATCTGTTCCTGGAATGGTGCTTTAGCATAGGTGTGATTTCTCAAGTACACTCTTTCATTTGACTCATTCTCTCCTGCTCACAATTTTGTCTTCTCTGTGGAAGTAATAGATGCATAACCAAAGGGATTTTTAAATTTCAGGTTGCAGCGTGCGAGCTGCTACATGGCATAGTCACATATATGTTGGGGAAAGCCTCTCAGATGCCAGAGGGACGTCAGGGTCCCCCACCTATGTACCATTTACATAAGCGAGTATTTCCAGTACTGCTTCGTCTTGCTTGTGACATAGACCAGGTAAGCAGATTTATTTATACAAATTTTAGCTTGTTCAAATACCTTTAAATGTGGGAATTAATTAATTAATAGTTTTATTTAGAAGTCTTCCTAACCTGCTGGGGTTTTTTTTTTCCCCAAATGAAGCGTATTTTGTAGGCTGAAATTCTTTTCCAGGGATGGATCATCCAGATTTTGGGAGTGGGGTCAAAACCTTTCCAAATCCTGGTTTCAAATACTTCTATAATGCAGTGTAGTTCAGAGTATCTCAGAGGAGTGTACAAGAGAGATTCAGGTTTCATGGTTCACTCAAAGAGCTTGTGGCAGTAACCCTCTTTATCACTATATTTAATTTTTGTAGTCTCTCAGTAATAAGTTAATTGGAGGTGTAGTTGATTTTTTTGATGTTGAGTGTGTGCAAAGCTACAATCATAGGAAGAGCATTTGGGAGAGAATTAGTAGCTGCCTCTTTGATACCTACAGGTGATACATTTCATTCAAACATTTGAACTTGATATTTCTCCTCCTTTGCACAAAAGAGAACAGACACATAGGTTCATCTCCACTGTAATTACACGTTTTTGTGCCTTTTGAGACTGCTGTTTGAACCCTGGCATCCATATGTATTTTTTAGATCAAAGGGATTTTGTGTTCTGTTAAAATAGTCAGGAAGCTGTGGTGTTAGCAGTTTAGGTGAAGCCTCTTTTGCCCTAAACCAGGACAGCTGGTGTGTGGCTGAACATAAACCATAGGTAAATGATGTCTGGATTGGTCCAAGCCACAGACACTTCAGGTGAAGCATGTGTATATGGATAAATAAGTGTATTTAGTGTTTCTTTCCTTCATGCTATAGTATGACAGTAATCAATCAGGTTGATTTACAGGTAGAGTTGTTGAAATCCAGGAAGTTAGATTAATGGTAAAGATAGATTTTTAGATCTAAATATGGATGAAAAAACAAACATCCCTGTTTCCCTGATTGTGTATTGGCACAACAGTCTGGCATGCAATGTTCTTTGAGACAAAGGATATTACTGAAAGTAAGTTGGAGGTCATGGAGACTAGCTGAATAGAAAAAAGCATCTAACCCATTTTAATTGTCTGGGTTTTAAGTACTGGTTTTTATTCTTACATATTAATAGCAAAGTAGCACAAAAATGTATTTATCCTGGAAATGTACTTAACATTTGCTGTTTTCAGGTAGCAAGACAGTTGTATGAGCCTTTAGTCATGCAACTCATCCACTGGTTTACCAACAACAAAAAATTTGAAAGTCAAGATACAGTGGCATTCCTGGAAGCTATCCTGGTAGGTCGTAAGTCTTTCCTCTCTTTTTCTCTGTGCCATGTGACTTTATTTTTAGCTAGTATCATTTTACTGCTGAAGCAACCAGGAACACATGAACAGATAGAATGCCCCCTTAACTATTTGAAAAAAAGAAATTTGTTCCTTTGTTACCAACCTTTGGTTGGTTTATTTATTTTATAATAACCATTTAATATTTCTTAACTGAGATTTTGATGATGAATTTCTCTTTCTTTGGCATTCTCAAAATGCAGGTATATAATCTTCAGATAAATTAAACACTCTTTATCATCAGTATAAGCTAGGAACAACTGAAGCACATTCACCATTTATCCCCCTGAATGCCTTTATTGTGTACTTAATTTTTCTCTAAGTATCTTTGCCTTCACCAGGTGCAGAAGTTTTGCATTTAAAACTAGCTTTTGCATTGAACAGAAAGTGGTTGGAGGCAAGGTAGGTCAAGAGGATTGGAGAACTTTTTTTTAATGAAAGTCAGTGTTGTCACACCACTTCTTATGCAGAGGAAACACAGCCATCAGGAAATGAAGGTTGACTTAGACAAGACTCCTACACAGATGGCTGAGACAGGAATAGAAATCCAGATTTTTAAGCTGGAATTCAGCACTGTGAGGCTGAAAGTTCTGCTCCTCCCTTGACAGTAGCAATTTTGAACTTTGTTAATTTCTGGTAAGCTGTGAGTACAGTTTTTTAATTTGCAAATAAAGCAGTGTAGGTTAGCTTCTGTAATACTGCACGGAGACAGTGGCAGGGTTTTTTCTCCTTCTTGAGATGAAATAACCTTCTGTAATTTCAGAGTGGCATAGTGGATCCAGTTGACAGCACTTTGAGAGATTTCTGTGGTCAGTGCATACGAGAATTTTTGAAATGGTCTATCAAGCAGACAACACCGAGACAGCAGGAGGAAAGCCCAGCAAACACCAAGTCTCTTTTTAAACGGTTGTACAGTCTTGCTCTTCACCCCAGTGCTTTCAAGAGACTGGGTGCAGCACTTGCTTTTAACAGTATCTACAGAGAATTTAGGTGAGCAAGCAGAGCTTGAAACAGTAACTTGGCCTAAAGGCTCAATGAGATAAAAAGAGTTAATTGTACAGCTCAAATAGTCATCCACTGACACTCATTCTGTTAATGTATATGATAGCTGTAAAATTCAGTTACTCAGCTTATTTTTAATCATAATTTTGTTGTTTGGGCTTTCTGTCTGTGTGAAATGTGTAAAAATAAATTCTTATCACAAGTTTATAAAAAGTTTTTTATGCCTTTTCAGGATGCTCAGCAGATGTCACTGCTACTTTTTAAACTGGTTTAGATGTACATTTTTTGTGCAAACATCTTTTACAATCTCTCCCTACAGTAATTAATTTGATGGTTTTTAATTAGGATTTTACATTTAGTGCTTCTTGTATTCATGTTTCTCATGCAATTTTTTCCCATTTTTTTTTAAAGGGAAGAAAATTCTCTGGTGGAGCAGTTCGTATTTGAAGCACTGGTTGTTTTTCTGGAAAGCCTGGCTTTAGCCCATACAGATGAGAAGTCATTAGGTTAGCTATTGTTAATTAACTGTGGAATGAAGAAAAAAGTTACCTTGTTGAATCTTGGGTTAAAAAAGGAAAAACTGTAACTGTAAGAAAAGTACATTTGCTTACTTTTGCGATGAAGGAAGAATTATTTTTTATTATCAGTAGGGAGGTCCTTTGATATCTAGTTAGGAGCTCTTTGAATCAACTCCTTGCAGTGTATAAAGTGGAACATTTTGAGCCCAGGAGAAAGAACCTTTTCATATTTACGATGATTTACAGTTTTGTAATAACACTAAAAATGCTGGTGGTGCTTCAGATTTAAGTTGTGGTTTTGCAGTTACCTGGTGTAAAAAAAATGTAGCTTTATGAGAATCAGTCTATTCTTATATAACAAACAAATGCTCCAAAAATTGTCATTTTGATATATTCTATGGAATATTTCCACTCTTTTGTCATATCTTTTCCTCATTGTCTTATCATTGTTTACAACAGTATGTAGTTGTGTGAGGAACCTGTAACCTCTTTCACAATACCTAATGATTCTTCAGTAAATCTACTTTTCTCTCTCTTTGTTTTTCCATGCTCATTCATCGATTAATAGTAATTAGAACATAAAGCCAAAAGTTAGTGTAACAAAACTTAATTTCTTTCAGAGGAAGAGTTCAGGATATGGTAGGACCATCCCTAGAATTACTCATGTGGGAAAATTTTACAGTTTCTCTAAGCATGATCACAGAAAGTAGAATGCACAGTTTTATACCAAAGGCTTCAGGCTTGGCTTAGGCTAAGCTGGCCTGTCTGGTGTTCTGTGATTTTATTCTGCACCTTTGAAAAATTTACTGTAGAAGCACAGAGTAGTGGAGCTGGTAGACACTACCATCTTGGAAGTCTCTTGCACCATGTCTACAGTGCTATCTCAATTCATTTGAACAAATTACAGGCATTTTTTAAGAGATGCCAATTCTCTCTCTCCAACAGGTACTGCCCAACAGTGCTGTGATGCTATTAATCACCTGAAACGTATAATCAAGCACAAAGCACCTTCTCTGAACAAGGAAGGAAAACGGCGGGTACCACGGTCAGCTATTTGCACTTATTTCCATATGGCATTTTAATAAACATTATCAGTAGTTCCATTAAATGCTTGGGATTCTGAGTGAGGAGTTCATCCTATGACAATTGCTGATATAGACCTCCTGATGTTGTCTGTTGAACTACTAGTGGGAAACACTGGCCATAATATTAGAGGAGCATGATTCTTCATTCCAGTGTGGTGAACTTGATTTAGCAAGAAGAGGCTGAAGAGAAGAGCATGTTTCCCTCATAGCAGTGTCTATTATAACATTAGCACTGGTGCTACAAAGCACTCAGAGGAAATTCCTCCAAAGCCTTTCTTACTGCTGTTAAATGTCACCAGAAGCAGGACAAGCTGCAACAGGATAATCGGTAATTAAAGAAGGAAAGCAAAAAAGGTAAAAGGAGCAAAAATAGATTCAGTAACAGGATGGATGAAGCTCTAAGTCACCTAGCTGACCCTGATTTGATCAGGAGGTTGAACTAGAGACCTCCTTAGTTACCCTTTTTACCCAAATTATCATGTGATCTTAAAGAAACTGGCAAGTGGAGTTTAGATATGGGTCACCACTGTGGCATTTGATAAGATAGGAGACTGGATGATTATGGGGATGGAGAAAAACTGTGCAGGCTTATTTAAACTTTAATCTCCATTTTTCCTCTTTGAGTTTATAAAGAGAGGGGAAGATGCCTACTTCTGCATTTAAAATTGTTTTCCACGTGGGCTATGCTTTGGGGATCCCAAGCAGAGTGAGGAGAAGGGAAAGCAGTGCCAGACATGATGGTGGAAGGACTCTTTCTTGTAGTGCAGATGGGTTGTGGTTTAATAGGTAAAAGGGATTCACAGTGGTCATGGAACATTTTGAATTTTTTCAGCTGAGAGACTATTGCTTCTTGGTAGATGTCAAGAGGACTGTTAATCCCTAATATTTTTGTGCAGGGGATTCCCAGCTACAAGAGCCGTGTGTCTTCAGGACATTGTTATGTGGCTTTTAGTGCAGTGCGGACGACCTCAGACAGAGTGCCGGCATAAAGCCATGGAGCTCTTCTATGAATTTGTTCCTTTGTTACCAGGTATTTTAAGTCACAGGGCACTATTATATTTGCTTTCTGTATGTTGTGCATGCCTTCCCTCTGTGTTTTCTATGCAAGGTAGTAATTACAAGTAAATATCTGTTCACTCAGCGTTGTTAAATAGAAACTGAGTTGTTGCTTCTGTTGCAAATTGAGTGCTGTGACAGCCTCAGAGTTTGAAAGATGTTTTTGGGCATAGAAGAGGCTTTTATTGCAGACTTACTTCCATGCCGAAAACTGCTGTTGTGTATTCAGCTAAAAAGCTAAATTTGCTGATGGGGAACTGTGAATTTCTTAAAAATTGGCCTCATCCTTATGGAAGGAAGAGAAATGTGAAAATTTTGGGAATGTGACCAAGGCTAAACCAGAATCAATACCTTCTCTGCTAGAAGACACAGTTTAAATCACAAAGTTGTTAGTTCATTTGCCTCTAGTTTCTTGCTAGTTTGAAATGTGTTTTTCCTAGAAAATTTATATTTCTGTTTCTATTTCTGTCAGGAAACAAATCTCCGTCTTCTTGGCTGGCTGATACCGTAAAAACCAGAAAAGTTTCTTTCCTCATTAACAAATTTGAAGGAGGTGGCACCGATGCCAAAAGTCCATCTGGGATCCTTTCTCAGCCAACTCTCCGTGGCATGCAGGAACCCTTCAGTTTGCAGGCTGTCATGCAGTGGATGGACATGTTCTTAGCAGCACTGGATTGCTACAATACATTCTTTGAGATGCAGATGATCAAACCTTATGAAGTACTGGGTGAGTGATTAATTGTTGCATTAGGTTCATTCGTGTGTGTAACACGAAGCTCACCCAAGATGAGTTCTTAACTTGGAATTATAAACTCTTTTCTCAAATGTAGAATAGGTGGTTTTACAAACTCTCTCAAAGTTTTCCAATGACAATTGTAATGGGCTGGGTTGTTTTTAATAAAGTACTACCATGCATCTTAAAATGTTTCCTTTTAGCACTAGAAATACATTTTTGCATTTCTGAGTCATCCACTTACCAGCAACTTCTTTATCTCATCTTCAAAAATTATTCTGTACAGCTAATTTCCTGCTGCACAGAAAAACAGTTGTTTTTCTCATATTTTTCTTGGAATCCTTCTAAAGTTTTTTTACCTGCTCTTTATTAATATCTGGAGGAAGCTATCAGAAAACAATGAAAGAAGGCACCTTTCCACTTAAGGTCCCGTACATGTTACTTTTCTTCAGTTCCTGATGCATCAACTGCATCAGGTCCAAAAGCCATGTTTGAATTTTGGTCAGGCAAAATAACAACACCTTGTGTAGCCAACGAGTCTCCTAAAAGGTTTTTCTTTCAATTATTTTTGCAATCTTAAACTAAATGCTTTTGTTCAGCAATAGTACAGATTCACAGTCTTGTACAAGTTTCAGGTGATCTGTCTGTCAGTGTTATGTCTGTCTTGATTTAAACAATACTGATCGTTGTTGGATGCATCAAGCATAGGGCTAAGTAATTCAAAACTAGGGATTTAAAATTTTTATCCATTTTATTACATAAGCCTAAATCATCATCATTGTTAATAAGTGCTTGTAGTGGTCAGTTTCTGGAGTGATCACTAAGTACAATGCTGTCCTGCTATTCTATTGCCCAGAATGGTAATATTTAGAACTGGCATAGAGCTTTCAGAAAACACTGGTGTGAGATGTGCCTCT
This sequence comes from Dicaeum eximium, assembly GCA_013396995.1. Classification (NCBI taxonomy): domain Eukaryota; kingdom Metazoa; phylum Chordata; class Aves; order Passeriformes; family Dicaeidae; genus Dicaeum; species Dicaeum eximium. Next base: position 3,645,717 of record VWZP01009941.1, on the reverse strand, counting down.
TTCTGTTTGTCATCTCAGTTTGACTGTTTTCTTTCAAGCATGAAACAATATATTTTTTAATTGAGAGCTGCTGTATCGTTTCAACTTGGTGTAATTCTTTCTAGGTGTGAAGGAAAGTTCCTTGTTCTTGGAAGCTGTGCAGTTCTTCCTGGACACTATTGCTTTGCATGATATCCACGCAGCAGAGCAGTGCTTTGATAGCAGTTCAAAAGGGAGCATGTTCAGCCCTCAGGAAAGGGACATGTACAACTACAGCAAGTGTACCATTATAGTCCGAATCATGGAATTTGTCACCATCATCCTGGAAATGTGCCAGCAGGATTTCTGGAAGGTAGGCTCTGAAATCGGTAGTGGATAAAAGATACAAATTCTATATGTAGTTAAATATATGTGTTCTGTATATGGAGTACTTGCAGTGAATATTTCCTGTATGATTCCTGATGGCATTAATTGTGTGGAGGTGGTAGCTGCTTAAAAGGCAGAAAGAATTGACACAATCTGCCTTTCTAGAATTCAGTATAGATATTCAGGTTTCTCTATTTGTCTCTCTGTTGGTCTCTCTATTTGATGCAATATAAGCCATATTTAACTATATAACGTCTATATAAAGTGTAATACTTAGGAGTCTCTTTGGAAATTTACACTCCAGGTTTAGTTCTGAGACTGTGACTGTCTCATCAGCAAATCTCTCATAGTGTGTAGAGAGATGTACATCAGGATCTAGAGGTGTATAGTCAAGACTGAAACAGGCCTATGCGGTTTAAATGATCTAATTTGCAGTTTGGTGGGATAGCATTTATCCTGTGTCTGTGTTTATACATACCTAATTTCTGTGCATTAGCATAAATGATTGAAAGTCAGACATTTCAGTAGAGAAAATCATCAAGAATAGGTACTGTTTTATGTTTGGTTTCATTTGAGATTGGGTTAGTGGTAAGTTATGAAGAATTAAATAGAGAAATCTGAATTAATTTTTCAAGTTTTTATGTTTAATTTTTTTCTTTCTAGCTGCTTGAGAAGGAACTGCTAAATGCAAACTTTATAGAGCTTGTGGTGATGACAGTGTGTGATCCATCACATGTAGGCTTTAACACAGCTGATGTGCAAGTAATAAAAAACCTCCCAGATATCTCAGTAAGACTCATGAAAGCTCTGATGAAATCTCCCTATCAGGAATCTTTGGAATTGTGCATAAAAAAAAGAATCACACCACAGAGGTAAGTAGGGGCTTTCTGGTAAGCATGAGTCTAGAAAAAACCCTCACCATGAGAAATGGAAAGTAAATAATGTTGTCTATGGGTGCAGTAATGTAACATTATTGCTTCTCTTTCCTCTCTAGCCTTGAGGACCTTTGTTCCGTTGATCTGTTTAATTCAGAGGCACGTTTGGATCAAGTTAGGTTTAGTGCTGTCCTTTCTGCCTGCAAGCAACTCCAGAAATCTGGCCTGCTTCATTCTGTTCTTCATGGTCAGGTAATTGTTAATACAGAAAATAACAGTGAACACTTGTACATTGTAAAGAGCTTTTCCTGTGTAAAACACCAGGATAAAAACAGAGAACGGATTAGATGAAGTTGTTTAAAATGAGATCAACAGTGAAGAGCTAGTGTTGAATGGGATCAAAAATAAATGTTTTACAGTTATTTTACAAACCTGAGTAGCACAGTACTGAGGCTTGAACAACCTTTATAGTTATGTGAGTCTTTCTCTGGTTGGCTCCAGAATCTGGAAATCAGAATGTAGGTTCTCTAACTTCCTTCAAGTGAGCTTCTTAAAACTGAAAGCTAAAAAAATCAGGATTAACTATCCTATAAAGGAGGCATTTTTTAACAAGTTTTACACAGACACCATTCAAAGTGATGAGGGAAATTAGAAAAGGAATATTTCCTGACTGATCAGAAGCAATATAGTGGGTCTGAATTGCAGGAAAACGGGATAGAGACCTCTGAAGTGTAAGGATGTGGACTATATTACTAAAATTCCTTCCACTAAGTTTCTGATTGTAGTAAATCTCTACTTTGAGCAATTGAAGGAACAGATTGTGCAACAGCCACAAAGGCTGAGAATTTGTGAATGAGGCTATAACAAGGATGAGCAAAGCTAACAAGTAACAAAATATTTAATTTCTGTGTGCTATCCATTCTCTATATCAACAAAATCTAGACCTGTGGTTGCATTATATTGATAATCAAGGAGCTGCATAGTTTACCATTTGTGTCCCACTCATCCTGGCTTAGCTGTTCATTTTACTTCTGTAGTGAAGTAAACCTGAAAAGGTGGAGGAGGATCAGATTGGAACATTTTCAAGTTACTTTCGGTTTTTTCTAAACTTTGTACACAATAGGATTTAAAATCTCATTTAAAATCTTGTTCCTGAGTTAGAAAGGTGTCTTGTCATGGTATATTTGCATTGCTTTATAAGGAAATTATCTGGAGTTCCAGTGTTTTAATTAACTATACAGATGGATTGGAAGCCTTTTTTCAGCTTTTATTGATTGTCACTTCTTTGTTGGTTTCCATAGGGTGAAGGGTCTCATTTCTCAGTTGGCTCCAAGCTTCTTTCAGTTGTTTATAAAGGCATTGCACCTGGGGGTGAAAGGATCTCCCTTCCATCCTTAGACATCAGCAGTAAGAGATTAGCTGACAGTCTTCTGCAGCTGGCCTTTGCTATTGATGAGCAGGTAGGATGTGGTTCTCCAGTTACAAACCTTAAATAAACAAAAAAAAAAGTTTGGGATGGGAGCTTGGAAAAAAAAAAATTGTGTGCTTTTCTAAGAAATTTCTAAGTGAAATATGATGTCCTTGAAACAACTCTTGTCTCTGCCTTGATTTTCAGTGTGAGGAGCTAGTAAGTCTGCTGTTGAACACAGTAGTGTTATCTGTGCCACTATCAGGAGCATCCCAGAACCACCTGATGAATTTCTCTCATGGACAGTATTTCTACAGCTTGTTCTCAGAAACCATAAATCAACACCTGCTGAAAAACCTGGATGTGATCGTAGTCCGTCTTATGGAATCATCTGTCAGCAATCCTCAAATGGTATTGGGCTTACTCTTTAAAAGGACAAATCAAAAGGGAATATTAGAAGTAACAATTTTATTATTGTTTTTAGAGGTAGAGTAATAGTAGGGGGAAAAGTGCATTGGGTTCAATTTCAGCCAGCAGTGTACTGACAGTTTTTGGTTTGGGTTTTGGGGCTTTTTTTGTCTTGACCTACTGGTGCTACCGTCATGATCTCTGGCAACCTGACATTACTGTGTCAGATCAAACTGAGTGGCAAGTGCTTACCCATTACCTATCCTGAAATCTATGTATTTCAGGATGTCTTTGCATAGTACTTCACATAAAAATGTCCTTTCAAAGGAGGGACCCATTTACTGTGCTTTGCTTTCCATTGCAGAATGGTCCCAGAGCATGTGACCTGAATTTTTTTTGGATAAAATGAAACTGAAAAACAAACTCCAACTATTAATGGGTATTTAGTCCACAGGGCTAGGGTAGAGCTAGATCAGAGTATTAAAAAGAGAGACATACAGACACACAACCCTCCTGAGCTGAAACTCAAGACTTCTTCCTGTTTGTCTACAGCACTTAGAGAACTCAGTGCCATGAAGGAAACTTAGAACTGGGAAGTCTTCCTTCAGTGCTTCTGACAAACGGAAGGGTCAAAAAGATCAAAAGTCTGCTTTTCCTTTTGATTAAAAAGATGCTCAGCAAAGTAGAATCATCCTTTAAAAATAACTGGCTCTTTTATAATCCAAAATGTTATGCTTAAAAAAGCTGCATCCAAGTAGTATTTTAAAAGACTTGCAGCATCATTTTTGGTGATACCAAAAATTGTTTAGTTAGACTGTAGGGGAATGTGTATGTTTGAATAGGCTGTTTCTGATGATGATTAGCTAGTGTTTCCTGTGCCAAGCATGCCTCAATACATTAAGTATATTTTTTAAGTGTATCTGATAGATGATAGGGACTATTTGTTTTGGATGAAAAGAGATTTCAAACATACTTATTTCATACCTGCTGTGCAAGGGTTATTTTTCTTTTCAAAATGGATTTGAATAAGTTAGCATGTGTGCTATTTTTCAATTTCACACTAACTAAAATTATTGAGTATTGATCTTTAGTCTGGATTATCATTTATTTCTCCATATATACACAAAAGGCATTGGAACTAATTGCCGCATTGTACTCTGGAACAGGAGTAAATTGGAGACAATTGGTAATTGTCTTTTTTTTTTGAGAAGGCTGTGTTTTTCGTTTCCTGCAAAGACCTTTCTTATACATCTTTTTCAGATTTAGATCTAGCATTGCTTGGTGATGCTTCTCTTCTTATAGCTGCCCATACCACTGAAGTGATTCTGTTATCCTTTCATTTGGGGTGCAAGAATCTTACCTGTTGCTCTTGCTTCCAGGTCGGGAGCATTTTGAATGGCATGTTAGATCAGAGCTTTAGGGACCGTGCCGTGCGCCAGCAGCAAGGAGCAAAACTGGTGACAGCTGTACTAAGAAACTGGGAGAAACTGGACGGCTGGTGGGCCAAAGGTTCGTCTGCTGAGAGCAAAATGGCAGTCTTGACCCTGCTGGCAAAAGTTCTGCAGGTATGTACTGCTTTATAAAATTCAGCTAACCTTTCTAGTTCTGTAGGTATTGCATCGTGTTTGCAAGAAATGCTGTTCAGGTCAAATGTTTTATGTTTGGGGGAAAAAAAAACGAAAAAGTTGGACAGTGCTAGAATCTCAGTGTTTTTATGAGCAAAGTACAAAAAAATTTTGGGTAGGTGGAAATTACTAGATTTTGCTCTTCTTGCCCCCTACCATTTTTTTTTTTTTTTTTTTAAATTGTTCTCATGTTTTACCTGTCTGTTTTCCTTTTGGAGAACTGGTACAAGTACAGGGAGTGAACTCTGAGTAGCCTCTGGTAACATTCTTTGTCATCTTGGCATCCAGAAAGTCCAGAAAGTGGAGAAGTTCTACACATATCAACAAACTGCAGAATTATCTTTACTTTAAACACTTAATTTCAGTGACATTGACATTTTGGTCTGGGTTGGTTTTTTTTCTCTATTTTGAGAACATACTTATCTACTTATCCTTTTGGGATTTTTGTAGGAACTTGTAAAAAGTAGTTGTACACAAATATACTCAAAAGATCAACTGTCGAGCATAATTTTTATTTTTTTATAATTAATTATTTTAAACTTGAATTGTTTTAAAGGTACATGTTAGGACATAGAATGTGAACCGTATTGCTGTATTAGCTGACATGGAGATGACCCGTAGGAAATTTGGCTTTCCAAAGGAGATTACTATTTTTTAGAACTGAAAAACACCCAACATTATGACTTTGTTTGTACTGTGTAGGAGCTTTTATAGTTCTTCTTTTGAAACCAAAATCACTCTGTATCTGCTTTCTGTTAATTCAGTGTATTTTTGGAAATAAATAATTCTATTGCTCAAGGGATTTTTATTATTCTTTATACAAATCTCTTTAACTACTTAAAAAAACCCCAAGCTAATTTTTTTATTTCTTCTGTCTTTCCAGATAGACTCTTCAGTTTCTTTCAATACCAATCATGAAGCATTTACAGCTGTTTTTAATACCTATACCAATCTACTTACTGATCAGAATTTAGGCTTGAATCTTAAGGTAAATTGCTCACTTCAACAGCTTCCCTACCCTCCCCAGATTAGAATGTTCTAATGGAATGGAATTCTGGAAACACGGAATCCTGTTATTTGGCTTAATTTTTTATCACAGACTTCTGGGTTTTTATTCTTCTGTTCAACACCCTAAAACTTGTAAATCATCCTTTTCATTCTTCAGACAGGAGGCACTATCACAGATGCTGTACTTTGGTTTAAGGTGCTCTTTTTTTTCCCTTGCTCAGAAGAAAGGAACGTAATTGTTAGGAAAAAAATTACTTGCAAGTTGTCTTGAACTCCCAAGTGTTCATTTGAGAAATGACAGCTAATCAGGGTTTTAGCAAGGAGTGACATTTCCTACAGGTCGACTTATGAACATTGGCCATGATTACCAGTACTAATGGAGTAGCTGCTACATGCAGCTCGGTCAGGAGAGGGAGATAAAGTACTGCAGACTGAAAGTGGGAGTTACAAAAGATGCTGGTTGGACTAGAGTAATAAAAAATTTTGTACTTATGAAAGTTTGGTGTAGTCGCTTCTCAGCCAGCCTGCCTTTAATTAGGTAGAGTTTTGTACTTTTCTATGCATTCAAAATCAAGTTTGGGATTTTGCTTTAGCTACAAGATGATGCATTAAATCAGTGACTTGTGTGAGAGTGAATACTTGCTTAAAAGAACAATGAGACATTATTCATAGCTGTGTCAGCCATGAGGTGTTAACTACCTTTAACTCTCACTCAGCAGTGACATGAGAATTAAAACCTGTTTTCTGATCCAGAAGCTGGAAAGAAAAGCAGCTACATAACATAGTTTTATTAGTACACAGCCACTGCTGCTGTTTTGTGGTCCTAATCAGCTGGCTTCATAGTTAGGGAATAACTTATTTTTTTGTGTGAAACTGTATCTTTTTTCTGTTTGGATTTTTTTTTTCTTCAGGGCCAAGCAGTGATAATTCTCCCGTTCTTCACAAACTTGACAGGAGAAAAGCTTAATGACCTTAAGAATGCTCTGGATCAACTTGTAGCTTTCAATTTTCCCATGAGGTCTGATGAGTTTCCCAAAGGAACCTTGAAGCACAATAACTATGTAGACTGCACTAAGAAGGTCAGTATTTTTAACAAATACATAATTAGAAGCAAGAGTGAACTGTGTCTGGAAACAGTGTTTCACAGGATCTGGAATTAAAGAGAGAGATTCTTGGTTCGCATGAGGATATCAGCTTTCATGTTTCTGGGTTATGTCTTTATCCAGAAATTGAATCTACAGAACCACATTAAATAAGCACATACTTTAGTGCATCTACTTCTGATCAGTATTAAAAAATAATTACATCATTAGATTGAGGCGATTTGATCCAGTGTGGCTTTTCATGTTACGTGTTTCTTCTTCTTCAGTTTTTAGATGCATTAGAATTGTCTCAGAGTCCAATGTTGTTGCAACTGATGACAGAAATCCTCTGTAGGGACCACAGACATTTCATGGAGGACTTGTTTCAAGCCAGCTTCAAAAGAATTTCCAGAAGGTGGGTTTAGTCCACTGGATTTTGTGCTTGTTCTGATTGAATTTTTGCTGAAGCAAATATGCTTCTTGTATTTTATTGTCCTTATAATAGTGACGATTTACACTATAAAGTTTTATGTAATAGTTTTAATTCAGATTTTGCTTTTGTATTCACATTTTCAAAGTATTTCCAAAGTGTGAACATGTGACATCCATTTCCAGATTACACTTCTAGTGCCTGTGCAAATTTGGAAAGCCTTCTGTAAATAAGCTTGTTCTGAGATAATCCAGTTGACAATAGTACTTGTTACATATTTGCTATCCCTATATAACCACATGATCACTTAAGTTGATAGTACTTAAATTGACAGTAAATTAATTTGTTCAACCCCTTTGAAAATACAACAATGCACTTATTTAAGTGAATAATTCCAGGGTGGTAAATGGTAGACTCAAACATGCTCTGTCCACAGAAGAGGTATTCAGTATCTCTTCCAAAACCAGCATTTCCATTTTTGATGTTGAGTGGAGTAATGACTATTGTGGAACATGTAATTTCCTGTAATTGACAAAGTAATTGACCTTATGACCATATCCCATTTTTGAAATCTTAGCTTTAATAAAATTATTCAGAATAGTAGTGGAAAGCTTGATAATCACAGTTCTTTTTGTCCTTTGGTTTGCCTACATCTCTCACATATACCGGATAATTTTTTTTTTTTTTAGGTTCTTCAGTAAAAAGTAACTGAGAAAATTAATGTTTGCTTTGGGATTAAATTATTAACGATACACAAACAAGTTTGCCATCTCTTGCAGTCTAAGAAGCAGAGATGGGCTTTTTTGGAGCTGCATAATAAATAGTTCAGCCAAGATCTTGCATATTTTGTAGGATAACCGAAGAGGGTATGAATGCAGTCAGTAAAAAATTTAAATGTCCTAAGGATGTGAGACATAAGTGAGGTCTGCTAAAAGAGTTTCCATCTCGTTTAGGAGCACCACTGACAAACAAGTGATACTGTTGGACACTGTTCACAAAATGTTCCGAAGTGAACAACTTCTTTCAAATACCGCTCGCCAAGCATTTGTGGATCGGTCCCTCCTCACTCTCTTGTGGCACTGCAGCTTGGATGCACTGAGAGTATTCTTTGGCAAGATTATAGTAGAGGCTATGGATACACTTAGTTCCAGATTTACAAAGGTATGAGTTAATTTTATTTTTTTTTGTTAGGGGAGGTCTAAGAAAATGTTGATGTATGTATGTTTTGCTTAACTTGGAATGAAACACTGATAAAAATGGTTTGATTTCCAGTTTTCTGTATCCTGGAACAGAAGCATGTGGCAGTTACAAAATTTGATTATTACTGATAAGCTTTTACTTATTCCCCAACACACTGGTTCTTTGGAGTTAATGCATGTTTGCATATCTACTGTGTATAAAGATTGAAGTTGGAATGTTATCTATATATATCTGAAGGGGTCTGAAGTTCTGTCAAAGGCAAAAACCCATTGTAACATTGAAATATAAAAGCTGTATAAAGTTGTAGCTTGTTACTACATAATGGGAGAGGTTTTCAACCTCCATAATGAAAGCTCTGAAATTAGGTACATTACTTCTAGAGAAAGAAATACACCTGTAATCATTGCAAAGGTTCTTCAGCAAGGGATTAGGAGCACAGATCTTCCTTTCTCTATTTACAGCCTGTTTTGCAATTTAAGAGTATAGTTGCATGCAATGATCTTGTTGCTAGTGGAGGTCTCTGCTCTTGCTGTTGTTCTTCAGTCCCATGGTTTTGCTGGTGCCGATGTTCACAGGCAGCAGGACAAGCAAGATGCTGAAATCACCAAAGTTTAGTAATAGTTATTGAAACAAAATGCTAGAACTAAGATCTGTATAGAGTCACCCACACCATGTTCCTGTTGCTGTAAATGTTGGCACCAAAATGAGGTGCATAAAGAAACTCATGAATGACACCAAGAATGATGACAGGTGTGTGTTTTGCTTATATGTGTCATGAGGCTCAGCTGTCTCTTGGTACTTTGCTTATTTTCCTCCAATATCCTTATAAAAATTTAGGCCAGTTGTAGTTAAGAGAGCTCACCAGACAAACATGGGTTGACACAGTTTTAATAACTGCACTACACAGGAACTCAGAATCTGTCAGTCTTTTATTATCATCAGCTCTTTTCTCTGTTTTAGAAGGCAGGAGTAAGCTGAGGGCGATCTAAGTAATTTAAAGTACCTGTGGAACTATTTAGAAACTGCAAGAGTCAGGAAATTTCCTTCTGAGATTCTGCTTATTTGTTTCTAGTCCCATGAATATACTTTTGATACACAAATCACCAAGAAAATGGGGTATTACAAGCTGCTAGAGGTGATGTATGTGCGCCTTTCAAAAGAGGAAGTTTACTCCAAGGACTCTAAAATTAACCAAGCTTATCGTGGCTCCATGAGTGTAGAAGGAAATGAACTTACCAAGACACTAATAAAGTAAGACCATTGTTTATTTTCTTTACCTTTTATTTCTGATTAAGTTTTGACCAGCTATGCTTTTTTAAGTAGGCCATATGAAGCAAAAGATGGATTTGCTCAAGGGTATATATAATCTCTTACACAGCTTTTGATTTTAAATGAAATACACAATATTGAGTTTGCATTGATAGAATTATCTGTAGTGTAAACTACAGTCCCGTGTTAGGATAACCTTTGCCTCCTGCTTTTTTACTTTTTTTTAAAATGTGTTAAACTTGTACATTTATTTTATCTTTTCAGTATGATTCTTGGCCTTTAATTTGTGTTTTCACAACTTCAGTTTCAGTATACTCACACTTCTATGTGGAGTATGGCTCTGTATTGCAAAATTGGTATTTATATGATTGATGAGAAAATGGGATGGATTTTCATTTACCTTTCATAATACAGCAGCACACCCAGCAGGAGTAATTGGCTTGATCAGCATTGGCTTGATCAGCAAAGAGGGATAAAAGAGAAATATTGAATATATATGTTGATTAGTATTGTTTCATTTGTTTAATATTCAGAGAAAAAAATAAGATGACCTTTAAAAATCACATCTAAACTATTTTCTTCACCTAATCCATAAAATACTTTAGCATGCATGTCCATTCATAATTTTTTGGAAAAGGACCATGAGAAAAATGAAAAATGAGAAAATATGTATGCATCAAAACAAACATTCATCTTATCTGAACATTACCTGGCATCACATTTCTGACATTAAGGACTCCTGTCTAAATACTTGGGCCAGTTTTCTTTGTCATTGCTGAATGGTTCAATTTTGGTTCCATTTACCTTCACGATACTTGAACAAGTCTGAGGTGGTTTAATCAGATACTGCTTCCTTGAAATTCTGTTGATTCACTGGTCTCTGATTGGAACACTTCTTGTGCTGCTTAACACAAGAGTTCTGATGGTGTTTTCTTGCCTGTTTGTATTTAAGGTCGTGCTATGATGCATTTACAGAAAACATGGCAGGAGAGAGTCATCTGCTGGAGAAGAGGAGACAGTATCACTGTGCAGCATATAACTGTGCAATTGCTGTCATTACCTGTGTCTTCACTGAAAGCAAATTTTATCAAGGCTTTCTTTTTTCAGAAAAATCAGAAAAGGTGAGAAGCTTTTGTTGCTGTTAGAAGGCTTCCAGAGCATGAGACACAAAGTGATTTTACCTGATGGCAATAAATCAAAGAATGAAACCTGAATGACATGCAATTATACTAGCAAACTACCCAGTGAGGCAATAGAAGGAGTGGTAGCTGATGAAAGTTTAGCAACTGTTTGGGGATGGGTGAAGTAGTGATACTGTTTTCCTTCCACTGCAAATCAATTTTCTAAAATAGAAGGAAAAAGCCCCTATTGTTTACTTCTCTAGTGCTTGGAATATACTTGAATAGGAGACCTTTTTACAGAGCACATTCTGTGCTGGGAATTCTTGAGTAGTTAAGTAGCAAAATTCTTTTTAGAGTACTGATGTAGAAGAGAAAACATGGCACACTTTATATGTTGTACATTGATCTGTTCAATTTTCTTAAGGAAGAAATAAAATACATTCAAAGCAATTGTTACTGTGCGCAGCATTGTGATTTTGCTATTTCCAAACATGCTTTGGTTTGCAGAACTTGCTGATTTTTGAAAATTTGATAGACCTGAAGCGTCAGTATACATTTCCTGTTGAAATTGAGGTGAGTGAAATTTCTGGCCTTTCATGTTTCTAGGTAAGAAAAGGGTATGACTTTAAAAGTGTAGTTACTGAAGACTAAGTCAATTCTCATATATATTAAAAGAGGATACAAAAGATGGAGTAGCGGATACAAAAAATGGAGTATTCCTCTAATGATTTAAAATATATTTTTCTAAGAAAAATACAGACCTGAAATGTAGAACAGACTTGTAATGCACATAACTTTTAACATCCTTTTTTGTGTACTTACTTTGATAGTGAATAAAAAATTCCGTTGTTTCTCTGTAGCATTACTAATAATCATTTACAACTTGAAATTTCCATTCATGTCAAATGGTTTTAATCATTTTTTGGTATCTCTGTAAATAAAATGTGTAAATAATCTGTAATTTTTAAAAAATTAATTCACTGTTTTTTAAAAATCAAGTAATTAGAACTTTATTTCTTGCTGTTTAGGTGCCTCTGGAAAGGAAGAAGCGGTACATTGCTATTAGGAAGGAGGCCAGGGATGCAGGGAATAGCAGCCAGGGTATGAAAGTCATTTATAGTGATGAAAAAAATGCTTTCTTACCTGTCATACAGTGTTTCTTGATGTGTTCTTCACTAGCTTCTGCAGTAGCAGGAACAAATAAAAGCATTCAATGTATTTCATCTAACAGTCAATTCCTACCTACGCTCGAGTTTTAGTGGGAGTAAAGGCTTGTTTCTTGTAATTACCTTGATTAATGGACTGTTCTTCTTTCCTGTTTAGATGAACCCAAGTATTTAGCTTCTTCATCATACATGATGGATAGCAGTTTGAGTGAGGAAATGAGTCAGTTTGATTTTTCTACTGGAGTCCAAGGTTTTTCTTACAGCTCTCAGGACGTTACAGCTAGCAGCACTCGTTTCAGGAGAAAGGTAATTTAGTGACTTATGTGCTGTGAGAAATAAAATTTTTATGCTTTTGAGGAATTGCATACTTTTATTGGGGTTGAGAAAGAGAAATTCCTAGTCTTCTATAATTGTTCTACCTAACTGAGAATGGGTTCCTCCAGAAGATGAGGAAGGGGACTTGAGCTGTTTTCTGTCACTTTTCTTTTTTCTGCTCTTCACTGTCTACACCTGAAGAAAAATAATGCCCTGTTGGGTATCTAAAGGTTAGTAGTATGAGTGAAGTCCAGTCTGACTTGTAAAAAGATGGTTTGTACTGCACTCAGGCACATCCTCTGATTATTGTTTTGCTGTTTGGCATCTGGTTTCCTCATTTCCCTCTTCTTTTGGTCAGTTACAGAACTGGCTGTATCAATTGGATAGAATAAATAATCAAACAGTTGTTTTTGTTTTTCTGTTGTGGCACCTTGTATTTGACTGTTGCCCTTGGGAGATATTAAATGCTGTTCTTTCAGCAAAGACTTGATGCTGTGTTCCTTCTGCAATCAAAAGATGTCTCACCAGCAGTAATACTGATAGAATAAATATCTGCTATGAAACAGAAAGCTTGTAAAAGTATCATAGACACTGAAGACACAATCTGTTAAAATAACTGTTAACATTGGTGAAGATAACTGTTTCCATGTTTTGGAACAAGGGGGTATTTTAGCTGCAGGGAAGTTAAGCAAGATAGAAAGTACACTTGTGGTTTGCATAGTAATGTTGTAATTTCTAACTAAGCAATTTTCTTTTGCGATTTACTCTGTGTAGCAAAAGAGAGCTACTGCAGAGGCTGGTCAATGTGAAACAACACATCCATAAAAATAGAGGTGTTAATATGTTCTTTCAGCTGTGAAATGAGATTATTTCTTTGAGGTTCAGCTTTACTCCTCCTGCTTTCAGCATTTGCCACACCTGTCCTGGTAGTAAAGTCAGAGTAACATAAAGTTGGCACAGAAAGTAAAGAATGTGCAGATCTGGTGCATGCATCTGGGAGGTGTCTGTCTGAACAACACGTTTGATGTATTCCCAGTTGCACATACTGAGTGTGTAGTCAAATATAAGCACAGATAAGATCAGAATGACTCATGGCATGATTGGGATTTAAAAGAAAATACAATGTTGTTATTAACCATAGTAACATTTGTTTTTGTTGTTTTTTTTTTTCAGGAGCCCACAGAATACAAGGTTTTAAACGATGAGATGGAACTGGAAATGGATGAATTCAACCAACATGAATGTATGGCTTCTATGACCTCTCTGATTAAACATATGCAGAGGAACCAGATCACACCCAAAGTGGAGGAGGCCAGTATTAACTAAAAAGTTGGCATTTTTCTATTAATGCTACCAAGAAACGAGAGTCATGATTGAATCCCTTCATTTATTAATTTTCTTGGCTACATTTCAGAGAAACCTGTGGTTTGAGCTTGGGGCTTTTTGGCTTGGTAAGCCTGCTGGATGCAAGAAATTATTTGATTTTTGCACCTCTCTTCTAAATTTCAGGGGACGGTTCCAGTAGATCTTCCTCTTTGGATGAAATTTCTTCATGGTAAATTAGGAAACCCATCAGTACCATTAAATATTCGGCTCTTCATAGCAAAACTTATTGGTAATACTGAGGATGTGAGTAATTTTTATTCATAATATCAAATGTGTAACTCTTGCAGGGTAAAATATTTCATCAGCTGAGACCTTTGGGGCATTCAAATTTGTAGTAGTTTGCTGTGATAAAAGGGAGTGCATTTATGGCCCAAAATTCCAGATAGTGCAAGTATTTGGAATGTGTTATTAATGTTTTTTCTCCCATATTCTACTTCTATAAGTAGAAGGTGTCCACAATATGTGTCTTCTGGAAACCACAAGTAATGTATTCATTCATACTAAGCAAGAGGTGGGGCTGATTATAGTTTCCATTTTTGCAGGAATATTTATTTATTAGTGGACATGGATGAGTCTTATAGAAACACTTTGAGCTAAATGGTGTTCTTTTTGCAGAAGGATACTAAGATAGCATAAGGTGTGTTTGCTTGAGAAGCAACGTTTTCTAACTCTCATTCTTGAGTAAAACATTCTCAGCCTGCTTCATACAATGATTTTAAAGTATAATGGTTCTGTCTGGACCATTCCAAATCCAAAAATACTGAATTTCAGAATTAATTCAAGAACCTTTATATCCATTTAATGCTACTCTCATAGTAAAGCTGTCTGAAATGGAAAGGTAGATGAATGGCATACTCTTTCAAATCCTTTATAGACAGATTTTCTGTGTGAGAGACATACTGTCTGTGCTCTAGTGAAGTAATTTATTTGCTGTGGTTAAAGGCTTCTGAGCAAAAGTGAGAAATGTAGGTATGGATACTTTTTATTTTAAAGGGTTTATGGTTTTTCCCTCAGGGGCTGTGCAAAGTCCTAAAGAGGTTCATTTAACAGCGTTACCAGTAATGTTTATTGAACAGCATGTTGCTAAATAATTGGGTAATTTGTACTTTGCCGTTGATTCTCCGTAGGTATTCCGGCCTTACGCGAAGCACTGGCTTGGTCCATTGCTGCAGCTTGTTGTTTCTGGAAATAATGGAGGTGAAGGGATTCATTACATGGTAGTGGAAATAGTAGTTACAATCCTTTCCTGGACAAGTGTAGCCACTCCCAAAGTAAGGAAGTATGAAATTCATTTTTACTGTTATTGTGGCTGTTTGGTAAAGCATGACTGAGTTTGTTTTTATGCTCTTAAATAATTTTACGTATCAGTCCACTTTTACATTTTACAATTCTTTTGCATATTAACTTCAAACATAACCTGTTTACCTACTTCCTTTCATAAAGCAATATATGTCTTCTCAGAGTCACTATGTGTATTTTGGTCCTGGTTTTTGTAGGGGAATATTAAGGATGAGATTTTGGCTAACAGATTGCTTGAATTCTTGATGAAGAATGCATTTCACCCAAAAAGAGCTGTGTTCAGGCACAATCTGGAAATCATAAAGACAGTTATAGAGTGTTGGAAGAACTGTCTCTCCATACCTTACAGGTAAACATTTGGACAATTGCTTTCCTTTATCAATATTTCAAAAATATAAGTGAAGGGTATCAAAGAACATGGGAAAGTAAATTCAGATGCAATAATAAACTTTTTGTCCCTACAGTAGACAGTAGAACTTCAGAACCAAACTCTCCTAAGATTTTAAATTAATTTGAAAAACAATTAAGGAAAGAGATATGGGAAAACATGTAAAGGATTATAGCAGTGGCAACAAAAGCAGGAGTAATCTCTGCTAAGACATTTTTTATTTGCAGTTTTGAATAATATCACTGAATATTGATACATTCTTATTAAGACTTGTGCTATCTGCCATGTTTGTGAACATGTCAAGCATTTGTGTGGGCTTACAATCTCTTTTCAGTTGTTTTGGTGTGGGTTTCTTTGCAAAGATGTCTTCATTGAAGCTAAATATCTACTGCTTCATTGAAGCGAAATATCTACTGCTTTCTGCCTTTGATGGGTTGTACATGTGTGTATACATCCCTGTGTACAGAGACAGTGAGTGATTTACAGTGTGTCTGTTTTGGGGTTTTCATGTGTACCATTGCTTTTGTGTTTTTATCCAACAGTTTAATATTTCAAAAGTTTTCTAGTGGAGACCCTGACACAAAGGATAATTCAGTGGGAATTCAGCTGCTGGGAATTATTCTTGCTAACAATTTGCCACCCTTTGACCCAAAGTGTGAAATAGATCGTGTCAGGTGAGAAATGCAGTTTTTTGTGAATGACTTTGAAAAAATCTTAAGCCAAAGAGAGTAAGTTTAATTTGTCAGCAGGAATTATGGGAGCTTGTTCTTTGGAATCCTTTGTCCCATCATCCCTTTGCTATTATCTGTCAGATGTAATACTTTTCTATCTACAAATTGCAGACCACATTTATTTTGGAAAATATCTAGAAGGCTGTATGGTTTTTTACAATGGGCCCCAGGGTTGTAGTTTTGTGGAAATTCATAGAGTCAGGAATTGCTAAAGCAGAGATTTGGGACACTGCAAGTAGAAAACACATGTACTGTATTCAGCTCCTCTGAAGGCAGTCAGTATTACTCTAGGCAGCTCAGATTAATTTTTTGCTTCAGTTTAAATTTGTGTGCTGGAGTAGTGGCTTACAGCAGGTCTATCTTTTGTGCTAGGTATTTTCAAGCTTTGACCAGCAACATGGGCTTACTAAAGTACAGAGAAGTTTATGCAGCTGCAGCAGAAGTTTTGGGACTTGCTCTTCAATACATTGCTGAGAGAGAAACTAAAAATGTAAGCGAACTGTATTTTGTGTTTGACCTTTCCTGTCTTAATTTTATATTCATCTTTTATATGACTACTCAATTCAGAACCAAAAATAGTGTATTTAAAACTCACCAGTCTTTATCCAACAGATTAATTAAAAGTTTAAACTACTAACTCATCAGGAAAAGAACTTGAGGGCAGGCTAAGTGCAGGATTTTTGCCTTGCTCTTTTGGAGCTGACAGTGGATCTCTTTTCGAGGCTTTGTTCAGCTTTTGTCAGCCAGCAACTAGCAACTAGCACGGTGTGTTTTAAAGTTGGGTGGTTTTTAAGATGAAATGAAAAACAAGTTGTGAGGTTTGCAACTACCTTTTGAATAACTATCTGAATCCAGTTACTTTATAGCTAGTGGATAAGGTGAAAGTAACACTGTTACTCACTAAATCAAATCCTAAAGTGCTAGAACTGAGCGATTGTGCTTGATGATCACAGAAGTCAGTTTGAGACATATGTTAGAAGTAATTCTCTACACCATAGTTCAGGAATTTTTGGAGTTTGGTGCCAGAAGAGGTTCTAAGGGTAAGCAGATCAGCAGGTTCAAAGGGAAATAAGGTAAATTCATGCACAAAAAAATGTAATGGACAGGTTCTAAATACAACAGACAGCTATGTACATTCAAAGATCCTCAATCTAATGACAAAGGTGTGTTGGGTTCTAGAAGAGAAAAAGAGGACAAAATGCAGCCAGGATCATGTGTTTCCCCTAAATATAATTCTGTAACTGCTATTGGAGGCAAAAATACCATGTTTTGGTTTTCATGGGTATCCTTGTCTTACTGTCTTCCTCATTTTTAGATACTTGAGGATCCAGTCTGTGATTGTGTCATAAAACAATTAAAGCATCATCAGAACATGCAACATGATAAGTTTATTCAATGCTTGAATAAAGTTGTTAAGAATTTTCCACCTCTTGCTGACAGGTATGTCATGATTTGTGTGGTATCTTGACCGTAAATCTAGAGAAATAATAGAGAATAACTTGCTTTTCTTTGTGGGCTTCTGTTAAGGTTTATGAATGCAGTATTCTTTTTGATACCCAAACTTCATGGTGTGATGAAAACCTATTGTCTGGAAGTAATAATGTGCCGAGCTGAAGAAGTTTCTGATCTCCATTTGCAGTTAAAGAGTAAAGACTTTATCCAGATCATGAATCATAGGTAAGTGGTCGTGTGATTATGATGGATAGTTCAAGCTTCTTGATAGCATTTTCTATGCTGCCCTCAACATCTTTACATTCAGAAGCATTCATAATTCATGTTCACTTTTTGGACATTGTTCCCCAAATTTGAGCTAATGTAATCTGTGAGTAAGATGGTTAGCTCATTGTGAAGAATGAGCAAACACCCCTAAAATAGCCTTAGGATGAAACAGCAGTGGGATGTCAATTTCTGTAGTTTGTATTACTTTACTTATATTCTTACTCTTAGACTGAGTGCAAAAGTATTTATCTAAATCCTTTTATGCAAAACCAAATGTTGTTGTTAAAACGTAAACTGATCTTCTGGTTCTGTATGTAGTAGTGATGAGAAAAGCAATGTAACTGGGTTTTTTTCCCTCCCTCTTAGGGATGATGAAAGACAAAGGGTTTGTTTGGATATAGTGTACAAGATGCTGTCTAAATTAAAACCACTGGAACTTAAAGAGCTTCTGCCTGGAGTGACAGGGTTCATTTCTCACCCTTCTGTAATATGTCGACAGCGCATGTATGATATCCTGATGTGGATTTATGATAATTACAGGTGTGTGTTCACTGCAGATGTTGTCTTTCAGTGGTTTGTCACAGGCAGAGTGAATGTGTTTTTAACAGTCTTCCAACTTCATGTCCCTCAGTGAGGGATTTTTCCAGTTGTCAGAAGAATAGAGTCTTTGATTTGCCTAACTGGCTCTGGCCTTTGGTGACAATTTTATCACTTCCAGTAAGGGATAAATACTTGGACCAAAACTAGGATTTTACATCACCACAGCAGGATGGCATAAGAGGTCTTAACTTTGCTGCCCCATCTTTTTTTCTTGTTGCTGGGGTTTGTAGCTAGTGAAAATTCTACATTAAAGAAATTTGCTTTTAGGTAGAAGGTACATGAAGGCACATTGCCATGATTGCATCGCTTCAGTCTGGTAGTATAAAGGTGGTCTTTCTGTTTGAGCCCTTAGAATAGGGAACAGGCACATACTCAGTTTGACAAGTGGGTTGCTGCTGAATTATCTAATTTAGTTGGGGTTTATGTGCTTTTTCCCAAGATAACTCTTTGAATGGACAGTTATTGTGAAGAAAAAGTACAGTCAATTTTTACTCCAGCACCACTTGTGAGAAGCATTCTCTGCCTGGTTTTTCAGATTCAACCTTGCAAACTTCATAATAAATACCTAACATATTGATTAGCTTATTAGATAATTTATTTTGTAAGTAGTGGAGATACAAGGCATTTTTGGCATGAAAACCTCATGTTACATTGTCATGCCAAGTTGAGATGTTTATCAGAGGACATATTCCTCCTTTTTGTCCCACAATCCTCATCCTTATATTTTGCTATGGATTGTTTAAGAGAAGTCATTAAGAGATATTTTTCTCCTGCCATCAGTGATCTAGAAAGTCAAGCAGATGATGATTCGCGGGAGATACTCAAATTGGCAAAAGAAATGCTGCTTCAAGGACTGATTGATGAGAATGCTGAACTTCAGTGAGTAAAGAGTGTTGTGATAACTGTCTGAAATAAAAATGCCTCCATTTCTCTTACTTTGTTTATAGCAAAAGAGTTGAGCCTTAGAGTTTTTTTAAGTATTTCAATATAAAAGAGTAACACTGAAATAATACCATTTCCTTTTCTTCCAGTAAGTTAATTTATAAAATTGTGTCCCATGGTGTTACACCAAGTGTAAGTGAAGCATTTGAATGAACTTCTAAGCCGTGGGGAGGCTGTTTCACTATGTTAAACCTAATTCTGCATTAATGTAGAGTTTTGGAACAAGGAGGACCCTGCTATACATAAACACACAACAGGAGATTAAATGTTGGATTTTTAGAATTTCTTTTGGTGAAGCAAAAGATCAAAGAGGAGATCTTGGTGCTTCTCCATCCATAGCACTTCTCAAGAGGAAAAAACTTGACAGAAATAATTTTTTCAGAGTAAACCTTTTATATGAGGCACAGACAATTGTAGACAAGTGAGAAATTCAGTGTAATTCAATGGAAGATTAATGGCATGAAAGTGTTAGTTTGAGGCCTTAACAGCTTATTGTTTTGGAGTTTTTTGCTTTTTCCCTTTTTAATTTGGCTTTTTTTAGAAGTGGAGGGGGGTTCTGTTTGAAATAACCAAGAATAACTTTATATTTTGCCTTTACAGATTAATTGTTAGGAATTTCTGGAGTCATGAGACAAGGTTGCCCACAAATACTCTTGACCGCATGCTGTCACTGTTAAGTTCTTTATATTCCACCAAGATTGAAACACAATACTTGAGTCTAATCACAAATTTTCTGCTTGAAATGACTAGCAAGAGCCCGGATTATTCCAGAAAAATATTTGAGCATCCACTGTCTGAATGCAAATTTCAGGTGAATTGTATTGTGTTGTCCTGTATGCAACTATGTGACAAATTCTACTCCTTAATGTAGTTATGACTTAGAAAAGAATGGCATAATGAAGGAGATTTTTCAAAGTGTTCTGTGCTCCAAAGTTAACAGGTGCAGCAGTTATGAGTTGTGCATGACATCAGAACTTTGATGATTTTGTGGGGGTAATAATTGTATTTTCTTCTAAAAAATGCATATTTAATTAAAATAATATTCCAACTATAGCTGATTTGTAGAGTACTGAAATGCTAAAAAAAAGGGTAGATTAGAGAAGCACCATCAACTGGAGAAATACTGTCAAGAAACAGGAATACTGGTGCAAGAGCTGTAAATCAGTCCTCAGCTGACCAGTCTAAATTAGTGAGCTTTTTTTGCTGAGCTGTGGACAAGTTCTACATGGTTGTGGTTTGTTGGGGTTTCTTTTATATATAGTCAAGTTCTGCCCCTATACCTGGGAGGGTGTTTGATTTCTGGACTATAATTTCTGCTGTCCTGCTCAATGAAGAAATGCAGAAAGCCTCTATCTTTATTGTTCTACTTTAAATCTCTCTTTATTCATAGGACTTTGTAGTTGATTCCAGCTGGCGTTACCGAAGTACTGTGCTCACACCAATGTTTGTGGAGACTCAGGCTTCTTCAAGTATCCACAGGAATTTGTCACAGGAAAGATCTCTGTCTCCTTCTGGGTCAGTTGGTGGGCAGCTGAGGGCTACCCAAAGGCAATATGAATTTACCCCTACACAGCATGGCAGTAAGTCCAGACCAGTGTTTTTGGAAATGTTCTTTTTTCCTGTAGGAATGATGTAATTTCTGTTGCATATGATTTTTTAATGTGAAAGTGTAAATATGTTTAGTGTTTTGTTTTCAAGGGCTTTTTTTTTTTGTGTGATATGAGAAAAAATGTCACATTTTTATTAGTCTCATACATATTTTATGTTCTGCCTAATGTAAAAGAAATACTATCTTATCTAGCAGCTTGAAATCTGTTCTGCCCTTAAACACTAGGAAGTTATATTTTTGGGAGGGAAAAAATACCTGCCTCATAGATGTTTTCACTTTATTTATATCTGAGTATGTTACAGCTTTTTGGCAATTTCTTGTTACAGGTGGTAGAAGTTCTTTTAATTGGCTAACTGGAAGTAGCATTGACACATTGGCAGAGTATGCAGTTCCTTCATCCTCTGAATCCTTGTCTTCATCCATGCTGTTGGTTAGCAAACGGAGTGAAAAATTCAAACAAGCAACCTTTAAACCAGTGGGGCCAGATTTTGGGAAAAAAAGGTTGGGTTTGCCTGGAGATGAAGTGGACAGCAAAACTAAAGGTCTGTAAGCCTTACTGTGCAATTTCTATGCAATTAGTACATTTTCATAAACCATCCTTGTCAGTTATTTGGCTTGCAGTCCGTTATCTTTGAGACAGTCCAGTTGAGGTTTGCCTTGAGAGATTTTGTTTCCAGGAGTGTTTGATGATACGTAACATGTGACAAAAAGCTAGGATTGTGCTAGGAATTGTAAAATTATATGTTGCTCATTGAAAGAACTGACTGGATGAGAAACCAGTGGGTTTCTGCATTCCTGTCTCTCCCTGAGAGGATCACGGCATGAATATCAGACAGTTCTGACCCTTCTGTTTTAAATTTAACTCTTTAAAGAAGAGACCTCTTTAAACGTATTTTCTAAACCATTTCAGCTGTGCTGACATGATCTCCAACATTTTGCAATCAAGTCATTAGAAGTCCTTGCTTTTTCTGAGCATGCTCCTTTTTCCACCCAGTCAATAAGTGAAAAATACCAGAACTGCTCTGAAGTGACTTAGCATCCTTCTCCCTCTTGTCTACTTGTAGACCCTTGTCTACCTTGTCATTAAAACTTTCACCAAAAGGATGATACTAGAAGTTCAGGCATAGAGCTATAAAGATCAACCTTTTCAGTACCTGAGAGGTGTTTCAGGGCAATTAGGAATAATGGACTGTGGTTCATGCAGAACTACAGAAATAGAGAGGTCAGTCTACTTTTTAGTTAATCCCTGGTCTTCTACCCAGGAGAATACCAGTTACAGTGGTATGTTTTTGTTTGCTCACTCTCCTTTTCTAGGAAGTGGACTGAACTGATAGTCAACTAAGTGGCCTTTCTCCATGACTGTCCTGAGCAAGAGTTGATCCAGTGGCAGTTCTGTAATCGTACCTTAAAAAATACAGTACAATATTGTTATTACACAGTATTTGAATATCTTTTAGCACCTCTTTATTTAGGGAGTTATATAATTTCTGGAATATAGTGCAAATGCCATACATGCCTTTGAGAGCTTAAAATAAATCTGGCATATGGGGCATATTTGTTAATGAGTTTTAGTGTCTTTCCCTGTATGATAGTTCGATCTTTGTACCTCATCCATGCACTTGAAGTCTCTATATAAATGCTTGTTACTTCTTCTCCTAAGAGCAACCTAATTTGTTATAATTGGCTAGCTTGTTGAAAGGCCTTGCATTGAGTTGTTTGCTAGGAAATCTAGGAGACCAGCTGGTAAGCTTTGAAATACAAAGATGATGTTTGTTTTTATATGATGCTTTTGCCTTAAATCTGAAAGAAAAAGCTGTGGACATGATCATATGTTCCTTAGGTATAGAAGAACGAGCAGAAATTTTAAGACTGCGGAGACGTTTCTTGAAGGACCAAGACAAACTCAGTTTGATTTATGCCAGAAAAAGTCTGGCTGAACAGAAAAGAGAAAAGGTTTGTCAATCCAAATGGACTTAAAACTTCAAATCTCAATGCCATTTGCAATTTTTGCACTTCATCTCTTGTAGTAACTTTGTGAAGAAAGGGTAGGTGTAAGGAACTGGTTGCTACTTTCAGAGCTTTAGAAGGTTTAATTTGGAAATAATGCTATTTATGACCTTAAAGCTAAATGATTTTACGTAGCATGGACAAGAAAAGAGCTGGATGCCCTTCAAGTCTACCACCTAAAGTGCACAAAGTGATTTTATGTGATGGCAGTTCCTAACAGCTATTGGGAAGCCCTTTGTAGTTGTCATTCTGGAAACTAGGAGCTTTAGAGCTACAATACACTGGAGAAATAGTTGGAGAACATATCCAGTGTCTGAAGGTAAACTCAAAAATGTGGTAGAGCTGATGAACTAACCAGAACTGGTTTGAACTTTTAACCTGAAGGAATGTCAGTAATAATCATTTGCTGAGTGTTTATCGAGGCCAGAAACTTACTATTTTGTGGGTTTCCTGGTTGTGTTATGTACTTACAATAAATCTAAGTGTTTTTAAGCTCCTGTAGCAGTTTTTCAGAAGTTCCTGTTACTAAAAATAACACACGTTATCGTCAAAAAATTATAGCATTTAGTCCCAAGAGCAAAGGAACCCAGGACTGAGAGCTACCAGTTTGAGACGCTCCTGTAATACTCTGCAGATGCAGACAACTGTGTAAACAGAATTTATGTCTGGAAGAACCACATGAACACCTATTTTAGCCCATTTACGTTCATTTGCAGGCTAAAGCTGCCATTTCCTCCCACCCTACAAGAGAGACCCTGTAAATGCATTCTGTATGGCAGACTAAATAGCAACCAACAAAATTCCCTGTCTTTTAAACACTTCCAGTGGTGGTGTTTCCTCCACTTCTGTGGGAGGCTTGTTCCAATGCCTGACTACTCCTTCAATGAAAAATTTTTCATAGTATCTCATTTAAACCTCTCCTAGCACAACTTGAGGCCATTTCCTAACTATTTTTTAACGTGATGAATGCATTTCAGGAGATGACATCTGAGCTGAAGATGAAGTATGATGCCCAGGTTACTTTGTACAGAAGTTACCGAGTGGGAGACCTTCCTGACATCCAGATTGAATACTGCAGTCTCATTGCCCCTTTGCAGGGCCTTGCCCAGGTCTGTCTGCTTTTCAAAGGTCACTTGTGAAGTTCTCTGGTCCTGTAGGGCAAGTGTTGTGTAGCTGGGCAACCACTTTGAAAATTGATTTATAGTTTTGCAGTCAACCACTGTGATACACATTTAAAGACTCTGTTTTGAGGAAGTGTTTCTCCTACCCCTGTGCTGGTGCAGTGTTCAGAGAAGAGGCTTTGTTGCTTGCCTCACCTCAGCAGTTGAGGACTGGATACATCAGCTGTTGTCCATTTCCTGCAGGTTCCTCTCCTTGAGAAACAGATGGTCTCTACAGACTTTATTGCAAAGGACATCTCACTGTTCAATAACAAAACAGCCATTTCTCTTCTATTATGTCTGTAATAGACTTGTAAAAATACAAATGAACTTAGTGTGACTAAGACTGGACTCAGCCTGCTCAGTAAAGCTGATCTAATATTCCTTTTCCTACATAAGAGTGGTAGAAACTATAGACTAAACTGAACAGTACTGAATCCCATTTTACAGTCTTTGGGAAGTCACAGTCTTCCTGATTACCTTTGTATTTCATTACTTTCAGTAGCCCCTTATCTCTCTGTAAAGGAGGAAGTAGCACACTCACGAGTTCTCTGAACAGCATTAGATAAAGAGTTAGACCAAATTCCAGACCCATGATAGACCAAGATGCGTAGGATTATGTTACACACACAAATTTCTGGATTGAAAAAATGCCTTTAGATCTCAGATGAAACTGACTGTCTGTACAGACAGTCTGTCTCTCTGTTAGCTACCTCAATATTTAGGACCAAGTCTCCTCACACACTGATGTCTTCTTTTTTTCCTGAAACTCACTTCATGGACTGTGATGTCCCTAACATGATTTTGGGTGTCTATTTCCTGTAATGGGAGTTGTGAGTATGTGAAAATTGCAAATTCCACCCTCTCCACTAACACTCTGGCCTGAAAACCTGCATTGCCTTGGGAGTTTCTTTAAGTAGAAGAATTAAAATGGGGTTTCAGTGGGTGGTACAGTAATTCCCAGCACAAGTGAGATGCATGCCAGACTAAATAATCCACTCCCAAAGAGTGTCTAGGGATTAGGTACAGGGTGGATCATATCTTTTAATTTTATTTAATAGTCTCTTGTGTCACAGCAAAATTCAGCTACCTTACAGTTTTTGTTGTATTTTTACAGAAAGATCCAACATTTGCCAAGCAACTTTTCAGCAGTTTGTTTAGTGGAATTTTTCATGAGGTAAAAAAATCTAAAAACCCTTCTGAGAAAAACACCATTGTTCAGAAGCTGCTGAACGACTTCAATAATTTCCTCAGTATGAGCCTGTCGTACTTTCCACCGTTCATTGCGTGCATCCAGGTAAATCCTGATATAGGGCATGGAAGTAGCTGCATAAAATGTCTCTGTCTGAACGTGTGATAAAGCCAGTGGTAGTGAAGCTCCAATACTGTCACTGAAGTTTAGACAGAGATGGAAGGAGAATTGTTAACCAAATGGGTATTTCAAGTGACACTTAAGGTGAACAAGATAGTTCATACCTCTGAACTGATGTTTCAGTGTTTCTACGATTTCTGATCTCTAGAGTTTGAGTCACCTTTTAATGTTTTAATTACATCAGTAACAAGAAGAGGTTTGATTACAAACGAAAGCTATTTCAATTGAAGTGGGAATTGAGAACAATTGAAAGGGTTATGTGGCTGCCAGCTCTTATCTTCCTGTTTCTGGGAAGTGCTTACTGAGGAATTCTTTGATGTCTTAAGGATATCAGTAGCTGTCAGACCGTTTGTTGTTAGCTTCTCTTGTTTATTTTTTTCAAATTAGTCCCCTGAAGTAGTTGTCTGGGGATTTTCAGTAAAGAAGGAAGGGCTCACCAGAGGATGAGTGGGTGCACCACAGTTGTTTCACTGGAGAGGAAACACAAGCATTTTTGTTATGAGAATGTAATGACCTGGAATAGATTGTGAATTTCATCTTTTAACCCAGTTTTCAGGGAGATAAAAAAACCTTATCCCAGCACCTGTTACATATCCATTGTCACTGTATTTAACGATTCTTATCAACTGCACTGATGTTGTGTCGATTCCTAGCTCTCAAAGGAATCTTTTTTTCAGTGGCAGCTAATGGTTTCTTTTTTGTTATGGAAATTTAAATACTCTTTGACAGTAGGTATCATTCTAAATATGAGAGTCATCTAGTTTGAACTAGCTCTGTAAACAGAGAGAAACTTTGCTTCTTAGTATTTGTAATTACACATCTGAAAAAATGTAATTTCTTGTTTACTTTTTTCTATGCAGCTGCATAAAAGGTCAAATACTATGGGGATTTTTCTGGGCTGTCTTGGTATTTTTTGAGCCAGCATCTCACAATAGCTATCTGTTAATATTCCCTCTTGATGTTGCATTTGTTGGTTCTCTGTGTTGATGATATTATTTGTATTGAATTATGCTGTCTAGACCCTGCTAATAACACTGTTGCATTAGGCTACTTTTTTTTCAGAATAGACATAAAATAAAGACACAAGAAGTGGGTAAGTTCCATTTCATCAAAAATACAGACTTTTTAAGAGCAATGAGAGCATTTCCTTGCCATCCTCATCAGTAACAAAAGTACAATATCATGAAGTCCAAACAGCCTGCAAGCAGTGAGAGGAAGTTTTTTCCCAGTCGGGAATTGAGTTCACATTGATCAAGAGAGCAAGCTGGGAGAGTGTGAGCAAGAGCACAGCAGTGTCAGGGCTTTCATTTGGCTCACAAAGACTGTCCTAGTGGCTTGGCCATTTGCAAGTACAGCTTTTCTTTCTTCTATACCAACAGCATAATAAATACTGGCGGGTTTCAGAAAGGCTTCTTGCTTTACTGCTGTTTCCTTATGGTTGTTTGACTTCTTAATTTTTTACAGGTTCACATCCCATCAGCAGAGTAACTTGATGGGTTAAAAGAGCTGGTTTTGTCTGCACTTAAAATGTTAAAATTGACTGTGAAGCTTTAGGATTCACTTTCAGGGCAGATTAAGAACCAGCTGAAATACCAAAAGAGGCTTACTCCATGACAAAAGTTTATATAGCCTCCAAAGAGATGCTTGGCCTCTGAAGAACATATCATTGCCATAGGAATATTTTAGCTGCCAGGCCAGCTTGGATGCCATTCTCCCTAATCTTTGAACATATGGTGCAAATAGACAGTGCTCACTGCAGAGGGAACATTCCCTCTGCTTTGAGAAGATAAGTGATCAAATAGCCACCAAAATGCACTAAGTAGAAAGATACCTGCTTTGATGTTGGAGGATGACTGTAAATTTTAAGTTTGGGAGGATATTGGTTCTTGGCATATACCCTTACATTTGCACAGTTCTTACACTTTTTCCTGTGCTATGAGGAAGGGCTTTTGGTTTTACCTTAGCAGAGTTGTTCTTAAGGTTTTAGATAGTGCAGTTGTCACTGTGTTCCTGATGTAACCCCTAAAAGCTGGCAGTCAAGGAGTGTGTCTGGGGCACGTGTGCAGCTAATTGACATTGCCTTAATAGTAGTTAAAATATATATGGTAACCCCTAATTGGGATCTACCTGGTCTGTAACTCAGAAAGCTACAAGAGGCTGTGGTTTTTTCCCTCTTTTTTGAGTGCAAATTTATTAGTGTGAGAGTCCCAACTCTACAAATTGTGTCATGAGTTTGCTTATGTCAGATGCCTCGTCCGTAGTGTGGGAGTCCAAGACACCCACAAAACCACCCACATGTAGTTTTTGTGGTGATTGTCATTTGTCAGAGAAGTTTAACTTGGTTGTTCTCAGTCTCCTGTTGCAATTTCCAAACAGTAGTTTCTTTTCACACAGTGTTCTTGAACATGCTGTGCTGCAAGAATCTGATTTTAATTTTTGTTCTAAAACGCGGTGCTGTTTCTCGTAGTGAAAGCTATACTGCACCTCTTCCATGTTGGGAATTCTTTTCTTCTGTTTATTTAAGATGCTATTGTGACTTTTTTTAGTGGAAAATAAAACAAAGGAAAAACCTAACACTGGATTTAATAAATGTGCTGCCTTTTTTATTTCTTTACCTGTATTTAGAATAGTGATTTAAATATTTTAAAAAAACCAAACCTTCAACTAAACAAGAATGTTTATCCCTGAAGAAGAGATTATTCTCTAGTTGGACTAATGTTAAATATGACAAAGAGAAATGTCATGTCTTTAAATCAGGCAGGAGTAGATGAATACAGTACTAGAGGAGTCTAACAGGAAGCTGTGATGTGCTAAAACTGGCTTGGTGTGTGGATAGAAAGCCTCCAGCTCAGAGAAGAGTCGTGGTAAATGGTGCCTTTGGCTTATGGCAGGAATGCACCACTGAATAGACTAAGTGAAGCACAGCTGCTGTACACACAGCAGGCAAAATCCTGCCAACAAACAGAAGGAAAAGTTCAGGCTGTCAGTGTGTCCGTCTGCCTCTCCCCCACTTTCCTTGTGATTCTGTCCAGAGACTTGTCCCATGTCCTGGAGCCAAAGTATATGGGGTTACTCTGTACTGTTCTCTGTCCAAAGAGCAACAGCACAGAAGGAAAATATTCCAGTTTTCCCCAAGTTGGGAACTTCTGGAGGCCTAATGGCTTATTTCCAAAGCTTGCACTATAAGAAAAAGGATACCAAATAAGCGATCTGTATAGTTTTACACCAAGTAGGTACCTGTTGTTTTATTTTACAGGAAATGAGTTACCAGCACAGAGAGCTACTGGAACTGGACTCAGCTAATGTGAGCACGAGCTGCCTTGCAAGTTTGCAGCAGCCAGTGGGCATCCTTCTTCTGGAGAGTGCCCTGATGTCTCTGTCCCCTGAGGAGGAGCCCCCATCCAAAAGGATGCGTGGGAGGACAGAGCTGCCCTCAGATGTGATCAGATGGATTGAACTTGCTAAGTAAATTTTTGTTTGAGACTATTTACTCCCACTTAGGTTTGCCTTGTGAAGAACTCTGCTTTTATGGCTTGTGGGATCTCTTTTTTAATCTTTCTGTCTTTTGGAATTAGATATGCTTTTAATTTCTTCTCAATTAATACTACCAGTGAGAGCAGTTAGACTTTAAAACTGTGTACTCTTATGATGCTGTGGGACTGCTGAAAAACCTCTTGTTCATAGCTTTTCAACTGCAGGAGATTCCATAGTTCAACTATTACCCTACAAGATTAAGTTTATGTAATTAAGTATGTATTTCTGATCTTACATAAGAAATACTTCCTGAAAATTTACTATTTCAAGCTGGTCGTATTACTGCTTATTGAATTTTTTTTTTTTTTTTTTGTAGATAGCTTCTGTTTGCATTGATTTACATCTGCTGAGCTATTTAAAAGATTTCTCTTTTAAATTTTGCTAGGCTCTACAGATCCCTTGGGGATTATGATGCCCTTCGTGGTATTTTCAGTGGTAAGATTGGGACTAAGGAAATTACACAGAAAGCTTTGCTGGCAGAAGCAAGGAATGATTATGCTGAAGCAGCTCAGTATTATGATAAGGTAAAATGACAACAAGATATTTTTGTTTCATAAGTCTCTCATGACTTAAAACAAATCAAATTAGAAAAAAGTGCAATTATCTAGACAGACAAGTAAAAACACGTGGGCACACTGCAACTATTGTGCTCGACGGTGAATCAGGACTCTGACTCTAATATCAGAAGGTTTGATGTGATTTATCAAAATGACTCCATTGTTCAGAAGGATTGGGCTATATGTGCCCAGGTACTGATCTTAGATGCTTTCTTCTTCATGCTCAGTACAAGAAAGCTAGAATGTTTAGAATTCAGTGATAACAATTGTCTACATCATTGGTTGAGAGAGAAGGATCTACATTCCCCATGTGGGAGACAGGGCCGCTGAACACCACCCGTGTCTTTGGAACACACAGCTCAGAGATATGTTTATTGAATTCTGTGCTGAGAAAATAAACTTCCTCCTGAGAATAAAACCTCAGAAGGTTTACACCCAAGAAACTCATAAAATATCAAAACTACACTGCAACCCCGAGAGAGCAAATTGCATGTGTTCATGGCATGAGTTGCAGTGGGTAAAAATGAAGACAGATCTCATCTTTTAAAATGTTTGATCTTCAAAAATGTAGGTTTACTGAAGATAGCTGCCTGAAATTAATTTATGTATAAACACTGACAAGCTTGAATTTTCTGTATTTAATGTTGCTGTCACACTCTGGTAAATGGATAGATATTTTTGTGAGACAATGAATTACAGTTAAGTTGCTCATGACTTAGAATTGAAACAGGTTCTTGGCTGGAATCTGGCACTATTCTTCCCTTCAAATTCATTCCCTAGGCACTCTCCCAAGAAGACTGGCAAGATGGAGAGCCAACAGAAGCTGAGAAGGACTTCTGGGAACTTGCATCTCTGGAATGCTATGACCACCTCACAATGTGGAAGTCTCTGGAGTATTGTGCTACTGTTAATATTGATAGTGGAAAACCTCCAGACCTAAGCAAAACATGGAATGATCCATTTTTCCAGGTTTTTAGAAATTATTTCATTGATAGTGCACCATTTTTATCTCTGCAGGGATGTCCTACAGTATTGAGATTATGGGTGAAAATCAATTGCATTGTTTGGGTTACTTTATTATGGAAATTAGTGGAGAGTCCGATATATTAAAAAAATTGAAACAATTACTTCTGCTTGTTCATTTTGATGTTTAATTTTTACCTCAAGTCTATGGCAGATCCCATAGATATCAGCTTTATCATCTCCTTATTCCTTTTAAAAATCTTTTTTTGTTGCTTTTCTCACTTATATTTTTTTCCTATTTTAAGAATTACCAAACCATGCATTTTAAAACTGGTAAAATTTACTAACAACTTCTTGAGCTATAGGAAGAGGCTGCTGTGATTTGTTAACAAATAGGGATTTGTCTAAAGGGACAATATCTTTTTAGAAATCCAAAATGTTTTTATATTTATTTGATTTGCCACTGATAACAAAAAAATTTGATCATCTAATATTCCATTCCTAGAAATAAGGATTGTGTTCTCACTTTGTAGGAGACATATCTACCCTATATAATACGCAGTAAGCTGAAGTTACTGCTCAATGGGGAGAATGACCAGACTTTGCTAACCTTTATTGATGAGGCAATGAAGACAGAACAGAAGAAAGCCATTATAGAAATGCACTACAGCCAAGAACTTAGTCTCCTGTACATCCTGCAGGATGATTTTGACAGAGCCAAATATTACATTAGCAATGGTATGCAGATCTTCATGCAGGTAATAATGTCTTCTATCTCTGGTATGGTTTTTTTTGTCTAAACTGGAACAATGAAAC
This sequence comes from Dicaeum eximium, assembly GCA_013396995.1. NCBI lineage: Eukaryota > Metazoa > Chordata > Aves > Passeriformes > Dicaeidae > Dicaeum > Dicaeum eximium. The sequence goes on along the minus strand of VWZP01009941.1, from coordinate 3,614,382 downwards.
TGCTGTTGCTACTCCTGCTGCTAGATTATACTCTCAAGAGAAACACTCAGTGCCTTCTGTGTCAGGTGACAAAACTTCTTTTAAATTCACTGCTTTGCAATGATGTGAGCCAGTGAGTGAGCCAGTGGAGTGCATTCTCCTGTTTTGGTTTTGCTGATTTAATCTTTTATACATTTTTCAGAGTAATTATTTGTGCAGACAATAAAAATTTCATTTCGTTCATTTTTTCAGGGGTCTCCTGTCCCCAGAACAAGCTTGCAAAGAGTGTTGCATTGAGAAGTTACAAATACCACCCATTACCAAGTTTTGGTTAGACTGTAGGACTTTGCTCAAACCTAGGATAAGAACTGCAGCTACAATATGCTTCTGTGCTTGTCCAAAGCAGAGTTGCTCTCTGATTATTGGCTGTTAAATTACTTGTAAGAGGTTGGGTTCTAAAGCATAACATACAGCAGCATCAGATTAGTAATTTGTAGAGCATTGAACAGAGCCATGCTTTAATTTCTGTCTTTGATTCTCTCCCTTTTTTATTCTTTTTTTAAAAAAAGAATATTTTTCTTTTTAGAGCTACTCCAGTATTGATTCCTTGTTATATCAAAGTCGAATGACCAAACTGCAGTCTGTACAAGCTTTGACAGAAATACAGGATTTCATCAATTTTATGTCTAAGAGAAGTAAAGATTTTTTTTTTCTCAAGCAATTTTTCCTTTGTATTCAGTAATTGTGGTTTCCTGAACTTTGAATTTCTGAACTGCTGTTTGAAGAAGCATGTCTGGAATTACTTCTTACTGTCTTCTTGACAGTAAGAACTATTGCAGTTTTGTTAGATAGGATTGAACGTAATTTTGTGTTCTATTGCAAAATTTAATTAGCATAACTCCTGTGATAAGATTAAGCATCTATTTTGAAAGTGTCAGTTAAAGTTTTAAACTAAGCTTTTTATTTTATATTTTATTACTACTATTTGGTAGTAAATAGCAGTTAGCAGAGATGAAAAAATGGATACGGTTTATAAGTTGCACTGACATAGGCCTGAAGTACACGTTTATGTGTATAAACCAAATTAGATATTACATTTAGTTAACAGTCCCACTATATTCCAGCATGTTCATATATGGAAGGGAAACTACCTGGTGGTGATCTCTAGTGGCAGTTGACACCGATGTCCTTATGGAATCCCCTGTCCTTCAGCACTAAACTTCAGCAGTAATGTGATGATCACTAAGTAGTGTTTTTAGTGCAAGCCCAGAAATGCAAGTGGGTTTTGCATTTAATTGCAGTTTTCTGGTTTGAATGTTAGACTATATTTTGTTTAGCCCGTTTTCATGCTGTTTGGCTTCAGATGCATTTAAAATATTCTTAATTGATTTCTAGGTAACTTAGCTTCAGAAGCTTCCCTTAAGAGACTTCTCAGAACTTGGACAAGCAGATATCCAGATGCTAAAATGGATCCTATGAACATCTGGGATGATATCATTACAAACCGGTAAAATTGCATTCTTGGGTTAGCTTAAGTTCTGTCAGCCTGTTGAGTTCCAGGAAGTGCTTTTACCAATGCTGCTTGTTTTTGTATGGGAGGGTTTTGAGCCAATGTATGACTTTTTTTTTTTCCTTTTTTAACTGTGGTAGTAGCTTTCTCAATATAACTGGGGAGTTTGTGTGACTAACTTGTGGAAAAAGAAAGTTGAGGAATGGCCAGGGAATAAATTGTATTTTGGTAGGGAAACATAGATGTTAGTTTAGTCATTTTCTGGCATCAGCGACTATATGCACTGTGTAAGCTGGCCCATTTCAGCAGCCCTTAAACACATTCACTTGTAATTGAGTAGATCAGCTGCATTTAGCTCAATGAAACACCACCCAAAAGGCCAATCAGTTATGAATAAAAATACTTGCCTACTTTGTAGGCAGTTCCAAAATGAGAGAACATACAAAACAAGCCCAGCCCTGTCACTCTCAGTGCTTCACCTGTTTATGAGGAAGTTAATGACCACCGCTTTAATTGGAGACTTCTGTTGTGCAGCTGTTGCTAGAAAGAACAAAGGCTCTCTGGAGACTCCTTTGGATTAGCTCTGAAGAAATTGCAATGCTTTTTGAAATTTGAAAATTTTCTCTCCTTGCCATAGTGTCTGTTTTTGTCCCAGTTCATTCTTCCAGTGAAAATCTAGATTAGTCCTCCTTTCCTGTGTGATAACTTCTTCAGTAGCTCTACTGATACATACTGTGCTCTGTGATGTATTTTGTGACCTCTTGGTGTCAGGAAAGAATGGCTACAGAAGAGCTTATTGCAGGCCAATATTAGGCAGAATACAAGGCATGGCTTTCCTTTGAAAAAAGTCTTGAAACATTTATGACTTAAAGGATCATTGTGATGTGCTATTGAGATGTGCTATTAAATTAGATAGGACTAGTTGTGGAGTAACTGGATTCAGCATTGATTCATGGCATTCCCTTTCAAAAGATGAGTGTGGTTGCAGATCTGTTCTGCAACACAGATTTCAGTGTTGGTTGGCATGTGTTGATGTGATAAACGTTTGGATAGCAGGTTCACATAAAATACAGCCTGGCACTCACCCTAAATAATTGAGACCCCTGTGTGTTTGCACGTCTGTGAAGCTGGAATGCAAGTTATGACTTGGTGAGCTTAGGGACTGTAGCTTGCACAAAGGAACTAACTAACAGAAACTCCCACTCTGCAGTGGACATTTTCTAGTACTAATCTTGTCAATTCAAGATCCTGAATGCTGTCAGGGCCAACCTGACACCTGTTAGGGGTGTCAAAACTCTGAGGCCTGTGTTTAGCTCTGCTAAGGGTGATAGCTATAGTTTGACATTTTTTATTAGCTTTGCTTGCTGTTAGGCAGATCAACACTTTGAAACATTAATTTCCTTGAATTTATACCAGAGTGATCTATACCCCTGTTGTTGTTGTGCAGGTGTTTCTTTCTTGACAAACTGCAGGAGAAACTTCCCTCCGATCAGGCCAATGACAGTATGGAGGTGGATGGAGAATACAGTGCTGGTGACCAAATGGAAGTGGATCAACAGAGTGAAGACATTCACTCAATGATTAAAAGCTGCAAATTCAATATGAAAATGAAGATGATAGAAAGTGCCAGGAAACAGGTGAATATACTGTCTGATAGCTTCCAATTTGCTGCAAAAATACATAGAAAAAGCTGGGAAAGCCTTTTACATGGTCTTTGATACTCTCTTGCCAGGGCAAACCTTGTCTCTTTTTGACCCTGCTGTCCAGAACATTTTGAAAGCTCAAGAAACTCAGTTGCACAATGAAAGAAAACAAAAGGATAATTAGAAAGTTTATTACAAAGTTGATGATAATTTGTCATTACTGGAAATGTGCCTGAAGTCCCCTTTGATCCACAGATGGTTTTGGACACTCTAATGGGCAGATAAAGTATCTGAAATGTTTTAGTCTTCAATGGAAGGGATGCTTGCAATCAAGCATTATGCTTCTTATTTACAAATTATCTCTTCTGTACAAGAAAACGAATTCTGATTGAATTAGTATCATTAACTTCAATCAGCAATGCTGACTTTATTTTTTTTTCACAGTTTTCATTACTGCTGTTAGCTAACACTAATAAAGAACTAAAGTTAAATGGCTTAGAAATTTTGAGTTGAATCTGGCTGTTGAAATGACTAAAACAGCCTTTTTGATGATGGGCCTTTGGTGTTTCAAGCTTGAACAAGATTAATAATTAAGTCAAGGTCTCCTATCTTCTGAGATGCTGCAGAAATCTGCAGTCATTAACAGGAGTTTATTTTAAGCAATTTGATAAGCAAATATAACATTATTGCTTTGTTGGCTATACACTCTTGAAGGAGTAAGTGAAAAATAAGATTTCCTTTAATGTTACTTCTGTGAAACTTCTCATCGAAACACAAACAAGTGATTTTCTTAATGATATCTTAAATCAAGTCATGTTTCCCATATTTGTTTGTACTGTAGAGCAGCTAAATGCTTCATGCAGCTGGAATTATTTTCTCAGTTTTTTAAACCTCTGTTCTTCCCTTTTGCTATTCAAACTTTTCCATTAGCACAAATGTAGTTCTGAATATGAGACCCGGCAAGCAGTGAGCATCTTTTTGCCTTACTGTAAATTTACTTGTGTTACTTAAATCTTCTCATCCCTAATTTTTTTGTGGGCAGGCTTTAGTTCCTCTTCAGATATATGGTCTGAAAATTCTCTTTATCTGAATACAGAACAGCTTTGCAGTGGCCAAGAAGCTCCTGAAAGATTTGCGCAAGGAAGCCAGAGCCAGGGAGGACTGGCTGGTGAGGTGGAATTACGCCTATTGCCGCTTCACTCACAGCAGCAGCCGCAGCCTGAGCTGTCCTGAGCGCCTGCTCTCGGTGTTGAAAACCATCTCCCTGCTTGGTAACAGCCTTTGTTTCCCCTTGTTTATTTTACAAAGTTGCTTTGTTGTCCAGTTACCAACTTTTGGTTTTGAATTCCAACAGAAGATACAAAATCTGACTATCTCAGCAAGAACATAATGGCCTTCCGAAACCAGAATCTTCTTCTTGGTACTACATATCACATCATGGCCAATGCTCTCAGTCAGGATCCAAGATGTCTTGAGCAAATTGAGAAAGAAAAGGCTGGGAAGATATCACTAATATCAGGAGAAAGCCTTGAGAACCCTAAAAAGGTAAATGAGAGGGGAAGATCTTCTAGTAATTTCAGTGTCAAATTACTACTTCAGTAGGTAGTGATGGCTGTGAATAGATACAGAGCATATGAAACCTGTTTGCTATTAGCAGTGATTTGTCCAGCAACATCAGATAAAGAAAGAAAAGGGGAGTAAAAAGCCAAAAAAAAACTCAGTGGTTGCTGTTTCTTCCAGGTTTTGCTCTCCTGGAGTTCTGCATCAGTAAGCTTTCTAAACAGGAGAATGTTCTTGTGTTTCTCTGTACCTGCATTTTGAGTGGAGGGTGAAGACATAGTCACAACATCTGTATGCACAGTAGTGAGATAAGGCCTGGGAGCTTCAAAGAATGCCTTGATTTCAACTGGGCATTTGTGTCCTGCTTCATGCTCCCAGACTGTTCTCTTTAATTAAGAGATATTTATAATACTGATACACTTACTTTATCTAGGTGATTTTAATGGAAGAGAGAAGAGGAATTTTTAGGGCAGAGCATATGCAGGTTGTCTTTGCCTATTTTGGGTAGGTGTGCATTTGAAGAATACAGTAGTAGACTGTGCTGCAACTAAAATTATATTTGCTGTCAGTTGTCCCACATGCTGTAGCATTGACTTCTTGTCTGTCAGGTGGATTAAAAATTTGTAGTACCACTGCTGGCTTACATCTACTAATTTCTAAAGCCACCGTGAAGACACATAGAAGATACATATGGAATCATAGAATGCTTTGGGTTGAAAGGGACCTTAAAGATCATGTAGTTCATCTGCTCTGCCCTTGCAGGGACACCTTTCACTAGACCAGGTGGCTCAGAGCTCCATCCAGCCTGGTCTTGAACACATCCAGGGATGGGCTATTCACAACTTCTCTGGGCAACCTGTTGCAGTGGCTCACCACCCTCACAGCAAAGAGCTTCCTCCTAATATCCAATCAAAACCTACTCTCTTTCAGTTTGAAGCAATTGCTCTTTGTCCTGCCACTACATGCTCTTGTAAAAAGTCCCTCTCCATCTTTCTTGCAGGATCACTTCAGGGAATATGAACCATATTAGTATAAAACAAAAAACCCCAAAATTCTTAATTTGCATTTTATGGTTGTTAAAAGTAAAGCAGATCAAGAAGAAATTCCTGAAAAAAAAAGGTTTTAAATTTTCAGATGTGTAGAAACTTAAGCAAAAGCCTGAGCTTCATTTACTAGCTAATTCTTAAGAGCGTTCTGCTTTAGGCGATCTAAAGGATGAGCATAAAAAGTTCTTCTGTATCAGATGAATAAGATTGCCATATCAGGGGTTTCTGTAGGATTAAGAAGCTGAGCCTTATTTTAGTTTAGTATTAAGCAGCACTCTGACCCTGGTAGTCTCCTTCTACCTACCTGACTATTTAATTTCAGTTACAGCATTTAGTGTGGCCGGAAGGGATTGTCCTGCTTGGCAATGATTATGCTGCACCTCGAATCCTGTGTTCAGTTCTGGGCCCCTCACTACAAGAAAAACATTGAGGGGGTGGAGCATGTCCAGCAGAGCTGGGGAAGGGTCTGGAGCATAAGTCCTATGATGAGCAGCTGAGAGAACTGGGATTTTTTAGCCTGGAGAAAAGGAGGCTCAGGGAAGACCTCATTGCTCTCTACAACCACCTGAAAGGAGATTGTAGTGAGGTGAGGGTTGCTCTCTTCTGCCATGTCCCAAGTGAGAGGGTGAGATGAAATGGCCTTGGGTTGTGCCAGTTAGGTTCAGATTGGATATTAGAATTTTTTTTTTTTTTAAATGGAAAAGTAGTCAGGCATTGGAGTAAGTTGTCCAGGGCAGTGGTGGAGTCACCATCTCTGGAAGTGATGGCACTTTTGGATATGATTTTGGGGTAATTGTGGTCGTCCTCGGTTGGCAGTTGGACAGATGATCTTGAAGGTCTCTTTCAGCCTTCATGCTTCTGTGATTCTGTTAAGAATCCTGTCAAGTCACCCATTGCATGAGCTGCATTAGAAATGTATTATGAATATTACTATATTTATAATAGAGAAAAAGGCATCCGATTCAAAATAGTTTGATGCATGCTTTTTTTAACACAAATTCCAAGTGTAACTCTTATGCAGATGTTGTAGATACGTCTTAATAGGAAAAAATCTTGAAAGTTTTATTATATTTTCTGTTAAATGTTTCCAAAAGCTCCAGTAATGTTAACTTTTCTGCAGTGACAAAAATTCCACTTAACATATCCAAAGACTAATCTAAATTTATGTATTTCCATTGAAAATTGTGGAAACTAAAGTTCTGGAAATCACTGCTAGAAATAACATCCTGACTTTTTTCCTTTATATCAGCTCCTTGGAACATCTTAAAGTTTTGTCTACTCAAGACTTGCAGCAAAGCTCCAGTTTCAGAAAGGATTGTTCAGTGCTACTTGCTAATGTGTGGTTTTTTTATCACTTATGGTTGAATTTCAGGTGCTGGCAAGTCTGAACAAGAAGGCTTTTCAGTGTTTCAGCTGTGCTGTGAGGAAGTCTGAAGAGGAGGTGCAGTCCTTCTCCATGGACCATGTGGACATGGTGGGAGTTGTCGATGCCTATATGACTTTGATCAGCTTCTGTGACCAGTATCTGCGCAGGGAAGAGGAAGGTTTGCTTGGTTAGTCAGGATTTCTCCTAAGCTTGTGAGATGTATTTGTCTGTGATCCGTGAGCTTTTGCTGTACCCAGGAGATCTCTGTGAGCAGCACAGCTTGAATTTCAGTTGAGCTGTTTGACCTCCAGTTCAGCATTATTTGTATGCCTTTTTTCACCTCCACTGTTACTGCTAGCTTTGGTACTAGTGGATCACTTGAAGTCTCTCTCTTACTTGTGAGAAGTATATCATATCCAGCAGATACTTCCCTTGTTCCTTCCCAGACCACAGCAGCCTTGTTTTTAAAGCAGGCAAGATACCAGCAGTGATGCAGCTTCCTGATAAAGCTAATCCTTACAGTCCCCAAGTACATGTGTTGCAGATGTGTGCAGTTCAAACAAATGGGAAGGAGAACAAAGTAAAAATACAAAATACACTTGAAGAAAAAAGCCAAATTGTAAAGATGAATGTTTCAGATGATCAAAGACGTGGAACAAGTGATGGTGTTTCTGATAATTCTTGTTTAATGTCTCTTGGCAGAAATTAACACGGTGGATCTGCAGCAGTTCCCAGCTATTGTGGTGGAGAAAATGATAAAAGCTTTAAAACTGAATTCCAGAGAAGCCAGGCTGAGATTTCCTAGACTGCTCCAAATAATTGAAAGATATCCAGCAGAGACATTGGGTCTAGTGACACGAGAGGTTAGTTGCTTCAATTTTTCTGGCAGCAAATGTTGCTGTAAATCAAATCTTAAAGGTGGGGGGTGGAGGTGGAGGTTGGATACATAGAGAGGTTAGACTGGTAAGTTTTGCTTCAGGGAAATCAGATAAATTTCATCCCATCATTGTCCCTGGTCTTTTCTAGAACTTACTGATTCTAATTCATGTGGACAGAAAATTTTTCTTAGAAATTTAACTTTTGATCATTATTCTGATTCCAAATGTTTGTTTGAGAGTTGCTGGTGTACAACTATGGCATGCTTTGTCTTTTTTTTTTTCTTTCAGAACAATCTAAAAGGGCTGACAAAGGTGGTTAGCATTAGGGTGAGGAATGTATCTTATTCCAGTAGACTGAGTTTCCTGTATGCAGGAAGCCAGCAGCTTTTCCATACTCATTCCATGTCACCCACTTTTCCCTGTCCTTCTTCACTTCAGAGGTTACTACAGCTTTGTCTTCCTTTGAATTTTCCACTTCCTTCCTTCCTTCCTTCCTTCCTTCCTTCCTTCTACAACCTGTCTTTCCATTGCCATTCCATGGCAGGATACCACAAGCCTTCCCTGCTGCCATGGGACAGATAAGCTGAGATCTTCTCTGTGACTCATGCCTGTTCCTGCCCTGGCCTGCCTGTCTTTTCAAGCCCATGTCATTGTGCTGCTGCTCTCAGAGCAACAGGTCCTTTCAGAGAATGAACTCAAGTGAGGCAGAAACTCGGGTTCGTTATCCCAAAGAACTGAGAAAATAGCAGAAATGTCTGAGGTGCACAAGGTGCCGCCATGGAGAAACACCAATAGTTCAAACAGAACCTGACACCAGCTGACAAATCTCAGCCAGAAAGGGAGTTCACCAGGCATTTATTTATCCTATCCTCTTGTCTTTCTGTGAAATAAATACTGGCAGTCTCATCTTAAATTCTATTAGAAATGCTTAAAGATGAACAAAGGACAAAACTGACAGGAGTTTGTGTTCTCCTTCCTGGTATTTTTTACTCAAATCAGGACTTCAACCCAATGGTGTTGGAATTGAATTCCTTCAGATTTTTGAGTTGTTCGTATGTGATGATCAAAAATTACTGTATTGCATCTAGAGACCAAAGCCACAAGTTTGAGTGTAAAGGCTCATATTGATCAACAGGCTGCAAATCTTTATAATGGAAACCCTATTAAGCAGCAGTAGTGGTGGGAGTAGTAGTGATAGTAATACTTAAATCTGTGCTTCATTGGTGAATGTTTTGCACACCTAGTTGACATTCTCTGTTTCCTTTTCAAGTTTCCCTGTCAGGCTGCACCATGGAGCAGTTTTGTTTGTTTGCTATGTTTTGAGGAGGATCAAAGGTGAAAGCAGTGTCTGTGTTTTTGCAGCTTTCTTCGGTTCCGTGTTGGCAGTTCATTGGTTGGATTAGCCAGATGATGGCACTACTTGACAAGGATGAAGCAGTAGCTGTGCAACATACTGTTGAAGAGATTGCAAATACCTATCCCCAGGCACTCATCTACCCTTTCATGATCAGCAGTGAAAGTTACTGCTTCAAAGATACTGCAGCTGGCTGCAAGAACAAGGAATTTGTAGAAAGGTGAATTTGCAATTGGAGTAGCTCTTTTGTATGTTTTTTTTTCAGGAGTGGACAGATTGATTTATTTTTCCTACGCAAACCCTTTTCTTTAGGGAGTACAGGAAATATTAGAGGGTAGTCTTGCTAGTTTTTGTCTAAAGGCACAGAGAAATGCAGTATATCAGCTCTGTCAGTGTCAGACATACTCAGATTGGTGGCCTGAAACTTTATGAAGTGTTGGGTACATGTAGTCCCCAGGCTGTTAAAAGTTTTCCTGAGATAAAACAAAAAGACCACAGAGAGGCAACCCCTCTTTCCTTGTAATTCTGTGGTGTTGAACATTTATCATCTTTCTAATACCAAGAGGAAGCAGCTATGTTTAAATAGAATAGGTGCTCATACCAGACTTCAGAGAGGGCAGTGAAATGGATGCATGTTATCTTGGGAATGACAGCTCTTGGCTGTGGTGTTTTCTGCTTATTCAGTGTGCAACATGCAGCTTCTCTTAGAAGCCTTCCCTTGTCCCTTTTGGCATGCAGTAACACTTGAGTTAATCCCCAGGCAAAAATCAATTTCTATCGCACAGTGCTGTAGAACCACTCCTAAAATTTTAGGTGTCTTTTTGCCTTTTTCTCAAATTTGATACATTTGCTGAATAAATTTTTGTTTAAAATAAAAATACAAACTCATGTGTTTCACAAATAGTATCACCCTTTAGTAACTGTCGTGACAGGGTGTATGGTTGGTCAACACCTGTGTCTGTTTCAAGCATGCGTTCCACTCACCCACCAAGTTCCTATTTTCATAGTGAGACATATAATTTAAAAACTGGGAGCTGTGTGGCATGTTTAGTCAACAACCCAAGAGGGAATTCCGAGGGAGTCTTAACCTACCTACACTTGAATTGTTTTACCAGATTCTTGTATATAGCAGACAGTCTAGATCATTGCTTATCTGCAGGCAAGGTGGTGATGGTAGTTCCTGTTGCATTGTGATGCATTTTTCTCTCCTTTTAAAGGATCAAGAATAAGTTGGATAGAGGAGGAGTAGTTCAAGATTTTGTTCGCTCCCTGGAGCAGCTCTCTAATCCTGTAATGATTTTCAAGGTAAAGTGTATTTTTTTCCCTGCTTCCCCTTCCTTCCTCTCCCTCTGTTCAGAAGAGCAAGTGCTGGGCGGAGCCTGGCACAGTTCAGTTGACACCACAGCCTCAGGAAGTGGTTCAACCCAGCACCAACTCATTATGATGATGATGTTGGGGTGCTGTCAGCAGCTTTCACTGATGATGGACTCCCTCCCTTGTGCCATCTGGATGTTCTGCTCCAGCCCTTTCAGCTTTCCCCTCCAGGGTCTGTGCCCTGCCCCACGGTCAGTCTTCCTTAATCATTCTGAAACCCTTACAGAACCATCATTTGTGGCCATCTTTATAATTTTGGACTACCTGTGTTCTTATGCCCTTTCCCTGCTGGGCATCCCTGTCTATGTTCTGAATTTTTTGTCCAAACAATTTTTGTCCTGTGTTTAGTGCTACTCCTGGCCCCACAGAGGCTTTTTTAGCACTAAACACTTTGGTAGTAAACATAATTATCATAATAAAGTAGAAATATTTTATCAAGACACAGAAGGAAAGGAAAATATTTCCGCAGTCTTTTGTTTGATCTTTGTTTTTTTGTCAAAAGACACACAATAGTTGACTAGTAGTAAATACAGTAACCCCAGTGCAATCTGAGTGGCCTACTGAAGAGTAAGGTCAATAAATCTTTTCTCACTACTCATCTGTTTTCTTTTCTTTGCAGGATTGGGCTGAGGATGTCAAAAATGAGTTGTCAAAACCTCAGAGAAACAAAAAGAAGCTTAAGGAAATGTATGAAGGAATGTACAAGAATTTGGGAAATTTGGAGGCTCCTGGCCTTGGATTGACGAGGAGAAGGTTTATTCAGGTATATGTGGTTACTGAGTCGGCTTTTCTAGAAGGCAGTAGAAAGTCAGAAGAGGGAACCAGATCACAGCTTTTACAGGTGCTGCAGGACTTGATGAGACTTCATCTAGTCAGTACAGGACTGGGATTTCTTTGCTAGAAGCCATGGACTTAACACAGTTCACTTTCCACTTCTAACTGCCCTGCAGGGATAAATGTTCTGTCTTACACAGCTTCCACCTCTCTTGTCCTGCATGTTGCCAGGTTCTTAGGACCTGAGCCTCTAATCATCTGTGGGAATCTGGCTTTGTTTTTTGTTCCCTGCTGCCAAGGATTTATGAGCACCTTAGGGAGTTTTGCTGTATTGTACTACTCAGATTTGCTGCTGATATGAAATTACTAATATAGAAGAGTTACAACTATGAAGAATTAAAGAAAAGACTTTACAAAACTGACTGAATTCCAAAGTGGTGAAAATCAGCATAGAAAATGAAGTGACACATGTGGCAAGAAAATGTAATTACCCTAGTATCATGTAGAAATTCTGCATATTTTAGCTGACTATTGCAGTTCAAGAACAAAATCTAGATTTGTATTGGTTCTTTGCGAACATCAACTATGAAAACTCAAGGGCAATCAAGAAAGAAAATGTTCATAATTATTAAGAATAAAGAACTAAACATGGATTTGTACATTGGCATAGCAGCCTTCTCTGACTCTGTCTTCTTGAACGTTATAGTCTTCAGCACAGATATAGTACACTTGGATAAGGTTCAAAGTGGCAAAAATAATCAGGGGTACAGTGTAACCACTGCACAAGCAACTTTAGCATGCCTCCTGTTGAAAAAGATGCAATGATGCCAGATACAGTAAAGTTTCTTAACATCAGTCCCATGGTTGGACTTGGTGAACTTAAAAGTATTTTCCAACCCGAGCAATTCTCTGATTCTGTCAGGAGTGCCAAACATGAAGTAAATACTCTATGGAAGTGGCAGGTTCAGACCAGTGAGAAGTGTTTCCTCACTCAGTGCACACTTAGGTGCTGAACTCCTGCTGCAGGAGCTTTATGGGTTCAAACAGCAAGCAGGCAATAGCACAGAGAGGGGGCAACACTTTGAGAGCTTTTACATAGAAATGCACACTCCCGGGTCCAGAAATCCCTGAGCTGCCAATTGCTGAGGCCAGGAGAGTGATACTCTGAGAGGAGGAGAATCCTGACTGTATGCTTGTACTGTATGTGCATAGCCCCATGGCCAGGGCGGGGTGCATCCAGTTGTCTCCCATTGTGGCCATCCTTATGTCACATTAGCATTAGATAAACTAACCTGGGTGTCTGTCGGGAAGATTCCTTCCCTGTGAGTGGGAAAGGTGGAGGATGAGTAAGGTGGAGTCGGAGGAGGTGAGGTGATAATGAAGCAGAAAGGGTAATTGGGAGTTTAGGGGCACACTATCCCTCTGAATGTGTTGCTGTGAGATAAGATGGGTCTTTGATAATAATGACTTCGAACTTAAGAGTGGGGGATAAGAATGTCCAGGATGTGCCAGTGTGAAGGGTGGGGGTAGGGAGAGGGGAGCAGCTATACAGGGTACATGCACAGCAAGGGATGTAGCAGGCATAAGCACAAAGCCTGTTTGGATTTTTTTGTATGCCCACACAGAAGAAAAAAACAAAAAACCAAACCATGGCTCTTTAAAACGCTGAAATGTGCAATATTGGAGGGTACAGAGAGAAGAGCAAGGGAGATGCTAGAGAAAGATTCGTTCCCCTCTGTTAAAGAGAAGAAGGAGAGCAGAGAGTAGCTGCAGAAGAGTCAAGGTGATGGTGCACAGGCTCTGACTTCTTTGCTTTTGTGATGCATTATTATGAAGAAACAAAGCATGCTGTGAGAATAACTATAATTTCTAGTGTCCTTGCTGGGGAAAAAACAATTTGTCTGTCTTGAGTGACACATAAAATTGCTCTACTATGTGGAGTACTTCAGGCTCATAATCTGGAAATAGATTTAGTGATAAAGATGTTGTTGACTGTAGCAGTCTCTTCAAAAGGATGGTTTTTTGTATTTTTGTTTACTACAGTGAAATAGCTGTGTCTTCATAGCTTAGGAAAATGATCAAGCAATAAAAAAATATCTTTCCAAGCTATTAATACCCGGTCCAAGAAGGAACATTTGGTTTTTCTAGAACCTTGAATTATGAACACAGGAAGTGAACTCAGTTTGTCGATAATATTTACTTTGTTCATTAAATGGATCCATGTCCAAAACTTTGCTCTTTTTCTATATCACGATATTTTAAATACTTTAAAATATGGGTTTATACATTTTGTGTCCAAAATTATTGCTAGGCAGTAATAAATCCACAAATAATAAATCCGATAGTAAATAAAACATTTCAAAGAGTCACAGGATGATTGGGGTTGGAAGGGACCTTAAAGATCATCTGGTTCCAACACCCCTGGCATGGGGAGGGTCATCTCACACTGGACCAGGTTGCTCAAGGCCTCATCCAGCCTGGCCTTGAACACTTGCAGGGATGAAGCATCCACAGCTTCTCTGGGCAACCTGTTGTGGTTTATATTAAGAATTTATTCCTAATACCCATAAACAAGCCATGTGCATAGATAGGAATGCACCCTTTTGGTACTCTTGGGTAGTTTCTAGCACTGTGTAAACACAATTTCTTTCTATAAATGATTGTTAGGCTTTTGGGAAGGACCTGGATCATCATTTTGGCAGAGGTGGTTCAGAACTGTTGGATATGAAGACTAGTGACTTTGATGTGATTGCAACTTCTCTCCACTCAAAAATGAGCAAAACCCATAAAGAACCTGGGAACCTCAAAGAATGTTCACCATGGATGAGTGAATTCAAAGCTGAGTTCTTGAGGAATGAACTGGAGGTTCCTGGTAAGTTCCCCTTCGGTGTTGATAGTGAATTGTCCCTTACAAAGATAAAGCTCTTGAGCTTTATTTCTTATATTGGCTATATGACCCTTCTTTCTGGCCTTAAGCCTTATCTGGCCTTACTTGAAATAGTTCTGTTTACTCATCTCTTAAATTCGTTCTTAAGCTGTGGTCCTGATTTTTTAAATTGTATCTAAGCTTGTATCTTTTACCTAAGAATTTAGTATTTTTCTAAAGGCCTGACTCTAGGAAATCTGATCTATAATTTTCTAAAGGCCTGACTCCAGGAAATCTGATATATAAATCTAATACAGTCTAATAGTTCAAAAAGGGTTGTGTCTTCTGAAACCATCAAGAGCTGGATTCTAACAGCTAAACAAGGAAAGGGTATCAGTAATTCACAGATAAAATCATACTATGTGTATGTTGGATCTTTTTTACGCATTTAAAAGTATTTTATTCGTAGTTGTCATTCTACCAATTTGACAAAACATTTGGATGTATGTTCTGGTGTTAAATACACTTTAAAATAACATCAGGCTATGTACTAATAAATTTTTTCCACTACCATTTCAGGTCAGTATGACGGAAAAGGGAAACCACTGCCAGAGTACCACGCAAAAATCTCTGGATTTGATGAAAGGGTATGTTTTTAAGATTGAGTCAAAATCCTGTGTGGTATAAGTCTGTGTCCATATAGCATTTGAAGAATTTGGTAGTAGCAGGGTCACTGATTTTTTACACATCTTGCAGTATACAAAGGAAGGGCTGCAAGCGGGCATTTGTTTTTCTATTATAATTGAGTAACTTGATTATGTCATCTAGGAATGACAGATATGCTTAATTCCAGTGATGATTCTGTAAGACTTCTGTCACAAATTTTTTTTTTTTCCTGTCTTTTTCCAAGATAAGTGTGATGGAATCCTTGAGGAAGCCAAAACGTATAACAATCCGAGGCAGCGATGAGCGGGACTATCCTTTTCTTGTCAAAGGTGGTGAAGACCTTCGACAAGACCAACGCATTGAGCAGCTCTTTGATGTAATGAACATTATCCTTTCCCAAGATGCTACATGTAGCCAAAGAAATATGCAGTTAAAAACTTACCAGGTCATCCCCATGACAACAAGGTACGCCTTTATCTTGAAGGGACAGATGTCCTTCTCTTAACATCTATTACTTTTGGGATGTTGGAAAGTGAGAATTTTATGTGCCAGATTCAGATTGAGAGTGTTTTGTGCCTTGGCTTATTTTTTTTTCCTTTTCCTTTTAAACAACATTGAAGTTGCTTTGTCTGGAAACTGAAACTGTCTGAAACTTTTTCAGAGCATATTTAAATTGGTAGCTTTTAACCTTCTTTTATCAGGCACTAGAATGTATTGCTTCCCAATTGTGGTGTTCCTGTAAATTTCAGCTCTGAGCTACTTGTTATCTCTGACTTACTTTATTCCAGACTGGGACTCATCAAGTGGCTGGAAAATACTTGTACCTTAAAAGAATTCCTTAAAAACAGCATGTCTGAAGAGGAAGATATCAGCTATTACAGGTGATGCTTGGTATAGCTCTCTGCTCTAATAGAAACCACTACTAATGGGTTTTTGGGTAACTGACAGTCTTGTGGCAGGATTTTCTGTTTCCTTTTTTTTTCTGTAATTAAAGAATAAAAGAAAAGCATTTATAAGCAAGGAGGCAGTTTGTACTTCCTGACCCAAATTAGTAATTGGCAACTGTTTGTTTAATGAGTGCCATTGTAGCTGGAATATCCTCCACCCAGCTTGTTTAAACAAGAGGCTTATAATTATAATCATGCATGACGTCATTATCATCACCATTTCCTTATCAGCAAATTGATTTTACAAGCAGAGGATTTTGATCTCTTGATTTGATCAGGCAGGAAATGGACTTAGGTCAATGAGGGGCAGGGGAAGGGAGTAGAGACAGAGCTATTCAGAACCTGGGTTCAGCAGTGAGTCAGTGATGGGGGATGGAAATTGGCAGCAAGTGCACAGAACAAACTGTAACAGAGCACTCTCTCTGACTTGATACACATGCTGGGTTTGAATAAATGATACTGCTTTCTTGTGATTGTAATTGCAGGTTAAATATTTGTAAAATTTATTTAATTCTGGCATTTCAGCCTAGTTCTGTCATGGAATTTACAAACGTGGTTTAATTTACAAATGTGGTTCTTAGTTACATAATCTCTATATGGGTTTGTGTGAGTGTTGCTGTCACCATTTATTTTTACTAGTTAACGTTTATGGGGCAGGTTGGAGGAAACTCAAGCAAGGAGGTTGGACTCCAAAAAGTCCTTATTTCTATGTGTATTTGGTTTGTGAGCAGTTTGGGAACTGCTAGAGTTACTGCTATCTGATTCACTGTTGTGAACACCAGTGGTATTATGTTGATCTCAATTCACTGAGTGGGAAAGTGAAGGAAGACTCACATGGAACCATCTCGTGAGGGGGGGAAATTTATGATATGCTCAATGTAGAAGATCAATGTCTTTCTAAAAGCAGGTCATAATTTACTTTTGAAAAACCCTTTATTGTGTATATAGACTTTAATATTTTCCCATATGTTATTCAATCAAGACAATTATTGAGCTGTGGTTAAGTGACAGCACTCACAAAGGAAAATTTTGGTTGGAGTGGGGGAAACAACTTTCTGAATTTTTTAAATCCTTTTCTTTATCCTAGAGTGATAGGCTACAGTCTATAACTGATAAATGCTTCTTAAATGGAAATGGCATTCTCTATCTCAAAACATGCTATGGAAGGAAGAGAAAAGGTGGCTGCTCTACTAAGTTGCTGCCTCTGAAAAAGAAGTTTAAGGTCTGATGTATTTAGTTAAGATGGGAGAAAAATATCAAATTATTTCATAAGCAGTGCAACTAATGAATACTGGCTTCTTATGGATTAATACCCCAAGTTCAAGCACCCATTCCTCCTCTCTTGTGCACGTTGAAGAGATACCAAACTGCCTTCCTGCATTCCCTCTCCAATTGGAAGGGCAAAGGGCAGCTTGTACTGTGGTGGACTACACAATGCTTCTCAAAGGCTACAAGACAGTCAAAAACACCTTTTTCCCTGGAGAAATTATTTTGATTTTTCTTCTGGAGGTACTCACAGTACCTGTTGGCAAATTGACACCTTTGAGATGTCTAATCTTCTGTCAGATATGACTGAAGTGTGTTTAAAGCTGGGGCGAAGGAGATGAATGGATCAGCCTATACTCTGCATAAACCTCATTTCCATAGCAAGGCTAAAATTAATGCAGCCTGTAGCTTCCTGACTTTTCCTTTGCATAAAAATCTCATGGGTCAGAGCAGCACACAGCCTGTGGATAATCAAACAGAGAGTGGTGAGATAATACAGGGAAATGATCAGTGCTTTTCTTCTTTGTCCCTAGCCCAAGAGGACCTCGAGCTACCTATTCTGAGTGGCTGTCCAGGATGGGTGGGAAAGCACAGGGCATCTCTCGATACCATGCTATGTACAGGTAGGTTTCAAAAGAGAGCTGCATGTGAAATACAGAAGCTAGAGTGTGGACACACACAGAAATGTGGAAATTCCAGGAAAAAAATATGATCTGCATTATAATATGATGGCTAGGTCTGATTTTTTGCTCGTTTTACTGCTTTGTCTTCCTAGAGATGCTCTGCAAAATTCCTCTCGCCAAAAATCCTGCCAGAGTACAGGAATGCTTCCAGAAGCTTCCTCACTTCCTTTAGAAAGTGTCTAGAAGCAGATGCTGCTCTTCAACTTCACTTTCTAGGCATCTTGTTCCTGATTATGCAGTTAGGTAGGCTGCCTCAGAGCCCAAGCATCTGCTGGAGTTGGACAGAGAAAATCACTATGATTCACTGAGAATTTAAGAACATTTGATAGTTTAAGTCCTGACTTGAGCATTCTCTCAAAGGAATTTCCCCACCTATCCAGATCTAGCTCTTTGGGTGGTAAAGTGAAGTGTCCAGAGCATTTCTTATAAGCTCATAACCTGCCTAAGCAAGTGTCTTGCTTTTTAAAGGAAAACTTTGACTCGTTTAACTGAATTAATATTTGTATTCAGATCCAGAATGTGCTTTTGAAGTAATTCCCAATCACCCCCACTCATCTTCACTCTGCTACATCTAAGGGCTGTCCTCTATTTCTCAACTCTGCCCCTTTCAGAGGGAAGTAGACCGGCAAGAAAGCACCCAGTACATTTCAGCTCTCACAAGCATTCTGAACTGGATATGAGCTAGGACAAAGTCTCCTTCCCCAAATCTGCATGAGTGCCCTCAGCACCAGTTCTTTAGTTCTGCACTACTTTCTCATGTCAGTATAGCCTCAGCCTGCTGCTGAGAGATGTAACTGGGGCCTTAATTCCTCTGCTTGGAAGAGACTGTCCAACCAGAAAGAACATGATTGTATTGCTTTATTAAAACCCATCAGCTTAATTTGGAGGAAAATACACAAAACCACATACCCTTTTGTACTTAGAAGTGTCAGTCTTGGAAATAACTGTTGGGAGAGAGAGGGAGGATGGGGCACTTCTAATACCAGATAAAATTTGGGGGATGAGCCTTTTGTGGCATGCTGTACTGTTTGCTGGCGTAAGCGCCGGATACTGCTGCGGTCATGAGCGTATCTTGACTTTCAACATCCAGCAGGCTGTTATTTCAGCAGGCACCTTTATTTCTCCACTGCTTTGCAGAAATGCCAGCCGTACAGAAGCAGTCACAGCCTTCAGAAGCAGGGAGAGCAGCGTTCCAGAAGACCTGCTGCGGTAAGTGCTGCTGATGGCTGCACACTGTGAAACAAATGCTGGTGTTTCCGTGCATTCAACAAGTGAGCTCTGTTTTGTTAAGGCGAGCCTTTGTGAAGATGAGCACCTCTCCCGAGGCCTTCCTGGCCCTGCGCTCCCATTTTGCCAGCTCACACGCACTGATGTGCATCAGCCACTGGATACTTGGGATTGGAGACCGGCATCTGTCCAACTTCATGATTAACAAGGAGACAGGTGGCATGGTGGGAATAGACTTTGGATATGCTTTTGGTGCAGCCACACAGGTATTTGTTTTCAACTAATTTGTTGCAGCTTTTGCATTTGTTATGTGCGATTATGTGTTTGTTCTCAGTAGTAAATTTGATGCTCTTCAGTTGCCATTGTTCTGCAATGTAATCTTTACAAAGTGCAAAATAATCCTTACAAGTCATTTCTAGTTAATTGAATAAAATATCTGAGTCAAGATATTCTCAGACAAGCAGTGAGCTTTAGAACTCCACAGAGTCAATATGATGGTGTTTTACATAGCTCTACTATGAGCTGAAAGTGGTTTCAGCCACTATCACTGAATGCTAATGACTAGAGCTTTGATGTCACAACTTGGTTCAGTTCTACTTTTACATGTTATTTTTAGTGAAGTGACAAAGAGGGTTTCAAAGCTTAAAAAGAATAAAATATTCCCATCCAATCCTTCAGTTCCATGGCCTCTTACTTCTTGTTTTCTTTTGACTGTCCCTCCCCTTGGCTAGTTTTTGAGTGTGCCAGAGTTGATGCCCTTTCGCCTGACTCGCCAGTTTGTTAATCTGATGATGCCAGTGAAAGAGTGGGGACTCATTTACAGCGTGATGGTGCATGCCCTGAGGGCTTATCGTTCAGATCCAGACCTCCTCATCAGCACCATGGATGTGTTTGTGAAAGAGCCTTCTTTGGACTGGAAGGTGGGGCTTTGTCCTCTTTCATTTTTCTTCATGGGAAAATTCTTAAACTGTAATAAGAATAAAACTGACGAAAAAGGAAGTATTCCTTGAAGCTCACTCTCAGTACTCCTTTTACCTTTCTTTGTTTTATTAAGTTCTCAGATAAACTGAACTTAAAAGTACTCAAAATGACAGAATTCTATATTGATGCACAAAAAATAGTAGCATATGTCTGTGTTATGTGTACTGTTCTTTATCTTCCATGATAATCCTAAAGACGTGGATAACTCTTGATCATGTTATGCCACTTATGGCACTAGCATAAATATTTTCAGCTTTGTGCATTCAACCTCTTAAATTTACATAGTAGCACTATATATATCAAGCTAATAGTTACAGAGAAAAAAATCTGAAACTAGTTGCACTTCAGCAACTTCAGTTGTAAATTAAAGTCAAAGGCAAGTTAGGTATTATCTCACTGCTTTGTCCTCCACTGCATCTGCAGTTAAGATACTGGCTTGCCTTGCTATGATATGCAGCTGAAAAGCCTTTTTCAAGTGTGTGATTTATGATAAATAGGACAAATATATTTTCTCCTTAGAACTTTGAACAAAGACAGCTGAAAAAAGGAGGCACATGGATTAAGGAAATAAACACATCTGAAGTAAACTGGTACCCTTTGCAAAAGGTCAGCTATGTCAGAAGAAAGCTTACAGGTGCCAATCCAGCAATAATCACTTGGTAAGGTGCTCTCCTTTTGCTTTAAACTGCTCCACTAAGAGCTTTGGAAGGCTCCTGTGTCAGATTTTGCTCCCTTTGGATAGAGTGGCAGCTAGGAAAAGAGAAGAGACAGACAGGGCAAAATTTCAGCAAACCTTCTGTCAGAATCATTTTGGTCCACGTACAGGCTCTCTGAATCACCCTGCCAGCCAAAACACCAGATATCTCCCTGTGAGTTTTCTTGCTCCAGCTCAGGCCTTCTGAGCAGTTTTACTGCTCCTGGCAGCACATGCCTCTCCTTCCTGTCAGGCTGCTTAATCTCATACTCCTCAGTCTCACTGTTCTTTGTTTGTCTCCTCTACTTTTAGGGTAGGGATAATATTTAAATTAATATATGCTTCTGATGGAGGACTGCTTGAAATGGAACCTATACCAGCTGTAGGGGAGGCATGGAGGAAAGCTGCTTATGACAAACATCAAATTCAAATCTGGTGGCATTCTCAGGTTATTTATGTCAGTCTAGTCAAGTCTGGCTCAAGCCAGAATGTCTTTTAAGTTCAGTTAAAAGTACAATTAATCCCTTCCATCCTCTCTTAAAAAGCCATTTTGGATTAATCAGGGGAAAGACAGAAAAGCAAAGAAAGCAAGCCTGTTTTAAAACCATACAAATATTGAAAAGTGCAGGACTTGGGAGGAGTCCCTTTTGCGGTCAAGGCGGAACTGGAAAAGGCAGCAAAATACTTGTTATAGGCACAAATCAGGAGAGCAGGTAAAGAGATCAACAGCTTGGATGGGAACTGCTGCATCCTTCTTTCAGCTGGAGATCTTTGACAAGATTGGCATATTCATAGTAAATACCCACTAGTAAAGAACCCCCGAAACCACCAGTCTTCACTGGCCAAGCCTTCTACAGCTCTTGAGCAGCCTGCACATCTTGATCTCAATTCAAGCTTTATTTTTCAAGTGCTGTTTTGTATTTAAAAATCCATCTCAGATTTTTAGCTTGTTTCTTTTAGGAAGAGCTTATTTTTGTGTTCTCAATTTCAGCGATGAGCTGCGCCTGGGCCATGAGCGCTCGCTTGCTTATAATGATTTTGCAGCTGTGGCTCGTGGTAACTCTAATCATGATATCAGAGCCAAAGAGCCAGAGGATGGACTTTCAGAGGAGACCCAAGTGAGATGCCTCATTGATCAAGCAACAGACCCCAATATTCTTGGCAGAGTCTGGGAAGGATGGGAGCCCTGGATGTGAGGAACTGCTGTCTACAACCCTGTCTGCCAAGGGACTTGTACCCTAAAACAAAGCTGCAACCAGATCAGAATTTTAAGGCCAAAAAGGAAAAAACTCTTAACTATTTTTATGACCAGTTAACTTGACTAATAGAGAAAATAAACCTTTTGTATTAAAGCTGTATTCAAGCAGTGATTTCTGTTTCATTTTTTACAATTATTTTTCTTGTGTGTGGTTCTGTAACAAAGCTTTATTGTCTATGTGTTAAAACAAATGTAGGAAGAACTCGAGAGGCTACAGAGCTTAGAGATTTATTTGAAAAGCTCTGAGATCCCTCAGTGGAAAGCACAAATTCATACCCCGGAAATTTGTGGGCATCAGTGTAGTGATGTAGTGAGTCTGTGCCTTTCTTTTGCAGAGACCTTGATGACAATCAACTGAAACCATTCTGCAGCCACATATTATTTGTAGTTAAAACTTGAAGATTTTCATATCAGTAGTATCAGTGGACCACATGGTGAAATTAAACAGAAAACTGCTCTAAGCTGTAGATAACACCTAAAGTATCTGAACAGCTTTTTCATTACTGGATAACGAGATAGTAATGATGAGACTGTTTTTAGCAGTTTGAGGTTATACCCTGTTATCTGTGTCCTTTGGAAGTCTGCACTGCTCACACTGTGTTATTTCCAAATTATTGTTTGGCCCAAGCCAGAAGCAGTCACTGCCGACAGAGCTGAGCACGTTAAGCTTCTTGCCATAACTGCAGCACAGCACAGGAATGAATGTCTCCTGCACTTTGGAATTTGCTTATGCCAAACTGTGGAGGTTGTGCCAGATGTGACTCTCTGTCTCCAGCAGCCAGTTCTCAGGTGTGCTGGGTTTGGCTGGGATTGAGTTCATTTTCTTCAGGGTAGCTGGAGTGGGGCTGGGGCTTGGATTTGTGCTGGAAACTGCTGATACCACGGGGATGTTTCATTATTGCTGGGCAGGGCTTGCACAGAGAAAAGGCTTCTTCTGCCTCTCACAGGGTGAGGAGTCCAGGGGTGCACAGCCAGGACTCCAACTGACCCAAGGGCCACCACATACCACAGGGTGTCATGCTCAGCATGTAAAGCTGGGGGAAAGAGGGGGAGACGTTCAGAGTGATGGTGTTTGTCTTCCCAAGTCACTGTCATCCCAGCTTTCCTGGGGAGGGCTGACCAGCCTTTCCATGGGAAGTGGTGAATGAATTTCTTGTTTTGCTTTGCTTGTGTGCACAGCTTTTGCTTTAACCTATTACCTGTCTTGATCTCAGCCCCTGAGTTTTCTCACTTTCCAGTTCTCCCTGGGGGGATTGAGGAGCAGCTCTGTGGGGCTGAGCTTAAACTGCAGCATGGGCAATGAGGGAGAAAGAATTCTCTCAAGTACTACTGTTGCTCATTACCCAGATTTACTGTAGGATATAGATTTCATTGAGGCTTTTAATAATTACCATAAAGGGTGTAATAAAAATGAGTCTTTGCCCTTTCACTGCCTACAAGATTTCCCTCCTGGCTCTGTGGCACTGGGGCAGTTCTGGTCTCACTGAGGGCAACGTGTACTGCTGGCTCTGGTGGATTCTCAAATGAATCTGTCAGCTGGAGAGTAGAGAAATCTGCCTTCTGGATACAACTCCATGAAAAACTCACTATGAGGAAGATTGGTGAGGCCTAAAGTATGGGGAGGGAGTTTTTCAAATACTTTCCAGCAACAATTACTATTTGTTAGCTTTCTTCTTAATAAACATATTCAATGGTTTGTGTCAGTACTGTTATAAATCAAGAAACTAAAAACATTTTTATCACTTTATTAATTAAAAATACTGTTCAGATGTATTTTTGTAGAGGAAACATTTAAAAATAGAAATAAGCTTTCAGCTGTGTACCTAATTTCAAAAGTTAATTTAGGCCATTTTAATCACAAAAAGTTTCCACATTTCCCAATTTATAGAGATGATAATTAGTGGACAGTAAAGTGGGGGTTTTTTTATAAAGGAGTTTGATACAGTCTGGTTTTATATACACTTCAGTAAGATGTCATGGTGTTTTGTTCTTTTGATTTCTGCTAACAATTAGGACTGCAATCTTATGACTAAAACTTGGTCAGGTGAGGTACCCTGGCTTTCATGCTGTCACTCTACAAATACAAGAAAGTCGAAAGCACAATAAAAAAGGCAACATGAAAAGGCAGGGGACATTTAGAAATTAAGTGGCTGGGTGTACGAGGTGTTTAATGGCACTTCTGGCACATACCTCAGATAGTTCCTGGGTACTTTGACCTGCACTGCAGAGGACAAAGTTTAGGTTTATACTTTAACGAGGCTCTTCTCGTAGGACTTTTGATGCCCTCTGCAACAGCAGGTGTTTGTGCACAGCTGGCCTCCCTCCTTGGCCTTTGGGAAGGGGAGCTGGAGTGCAGCCTGGCCATTCCTGGGGCAGGGGGCTGGGGGTCAGCACCCAGAGCTCTCTGCTCCCTGAGGTCCATGAACAGCCCTCAGGCTGGGGGTGACACCTGTGAGACAGCCAAAAGTGACAGGGGCTCAGAACCTGTTCATGGCAACGTAAATAGTTAAAAGCTCCATTTTGGCCCTAGAATAAGTGCAATAGTGGGAAGCCTCAGCTATGTCAGCCCTTATTAGTCATGTGTTTGTCAAGCCCATGTGTCAGCTGAGGCACAGAGCACGAGGCTGCTGGGTCTTCAACAAAGAGACACATCCTGTGCAGGGCAAGTGGAGTTTCCCTAACTTTCTTTAGGGAGCTTTCACCATGAAGCTGAATGGTCCTGGAAATAACCTCCAACATGAGTAAATGGCAGCTGCTGTGCCCGGGCCTGGCTGCTCTCAGAAAGATGCAGCAGCTAAATGGAAAGGCTGGAGCCAGCCTGTGAAGCAGCAAGGCTTCACACAATTTTTTTCACACTACTGACACAATGCAAACCTCACGTTGCTGGGCTCGGTGCTTTATGGAGCGGGTTTATTTGGCTCCCAGTAAAGAGTTACCATGTGAAGATCAGAGTCAGAGACTGCATCAGGTCTCATGATGCAAAACAAAAGCTGGGAACTATTCACAGAGTACAGCAGAGTATTTCCTTCTTTTAAGTAACCAGATGGATGGGCACTATATCTGGAAATCCATTAGTTGTATCTAAAAAGTTATGTAAAACATTAGCATATATTCTCACTAGGTTTTTCTTAGAGTACAGAATGATGTCATATTTAAGCTAATCCTTACCATCCCTGCCAATCCTATAATTTCCCTCTATCTAAGAATAACAGTGCTGCTGAATCCAGAGAACTCTGGAACTGCCACCTACTGTCTCCTCTCCCAGCTGATAGAGAGGTTCCTGCATGCTGCTTCTTGTGCTCCAGATTTTCCCCCTTAGCCCATACCCCTGCCCCCAGTTTAAATGTTATCTTGAGGTCTCTGTGGCAGAGAGGTGATGCAGCACCAGCACACATTTGGGCACAGGAAGGAGGGTATGAGCTTTCCACAAAAACAATGAATTGGGCTCATATTCAGACATGGAATAAGGAATTTCCTACAGCTCTTCTGATCTCACACTTAATGGGTTTGGCCAGCTGCTTTCAAAAGTAAGCATCTATGTATAAAGACACTTCTCCCCAAAATTCTTGTTTTTCAAAATCAAGGATAAGGATTTATTAACTCTGCTTTAAACCTTTTTCCCCCTGAGGCTGAGGGTCTGCTGAGTCACTTTATTAACACTGTGTCTCATTTGGAAATTACATGGGCTTTAAAAATTTCATTTTTAAGTTATGCTGCCTGTAAGAAATGGCACCTATGCAGAAAGCTCACACCCTGGCAGACACCCACAGCACCAAATAGTGTCACTGCTCTTGTAGCAAAACTGACAGAGCCACACCTTATGTCAAACGAAGACGTGTCCAGAACAGGGTGTTTAGAGGGATATTTTCTTGTCTCAAAAAGGCTGGAAGTTTTTTGGGCTACAGAGATAATCAGAGAGCTGGAGCCCCTCTCCAGTGAAGGCAGGCTGAGAGGTTGCTCAGCCTGGGGAAGAGGAGGTTCTGGAGAGACCCTCTTGTGGCCTTTCAGTACCTAAAGGGAGCTGGTAGGAAAGATGGAGAGGGACTTCTCATCAAGGTCTGTAGTGACAGGACAAGGAGGAATGGTTTTAAACTGAAAGTGGTCAGGTTTATATTAAATATTAGGAGGAAATGTTTCACTATGAAAGTGATGAAACACAGGAACAGAAAACATGTGGATGCCCAATCCCTGGAAGTGCTCAAGGCCAGGTTGGATGGGGCTCTGAGCAACCTGATCTAGTGGAAGTTGTCCTGGCCCATGGCTGGAGGGCTGGAACTAGAGGATCTTTAAGGTCCCTTCCAACCCAAACCATTCTGACAACATGAAGGAGTGGCCATAAGGGACTGGAAAAGTTTTGGTTACAGTTCCCACATTATTTACAGGGTGGGTTTTTTCTTCATTTTGGTGGGAGAGAAGAGGGTAACATTGACTCTACTTGTCCATTACACTCACAGTAAATGATACCACACAAGATTTCATTTGATTACACAGAAGATGTAGCTGTCAATTTGATCACGTGAATGGAAATTCACGCAAAACCTGTATCAGGAAAAAGTTCTGAGTATCCACCAAAGACTGTGAGAAAACAAGGAGCACAGGTTCTGGGCCATTTTGCTGCAGTAGCACTTGGGAGCCTGGGTACGTGGACAATCTGATTCAGCAGCTCAGCAGCTGAACAAGAGCCCCACCAGGGCTTAAATGCCTTCAGCAACACAAAACACAGAGCTTCAACTAAACGAGCTGAAAGGAAAAATCCTTTCGATTACCATCAAGTTCTTCAGCTGCTAAGAGCAGGGAGGCCACAGGCAGGAGCAGTGCAATGATGTACAAGTACCTGAGGTCCTGCTGGTGCTGTCTCAAGTCCATAACATCAAAAGCAGAGAAGGGCTCCTTAGGCTCTCCAGGACTAGCACAGCCTAGCCATACTCCTAGTCCCACTGTCCCAAAAAGTCCTGCAAGCCTAGATGGGGTGCTGGAGGTGAGCATGCTGAGGCATTACCCTGTTTCCTTACCTTCCTTCAGTAGCCTGTCCTCTATTTATGAAGTAAAACTCGTCAGAAATGCAGTGTGATTCAACTGCCATCCCTGAAGGAGTCAAGGTCCTGGTGTTTCTCTGAGATTCACAGCCAGCAGACCAGAGTCAGTTAAAGGTTTGTCTTTTTTCTGCTTCTTAGAGAAAGGTTTCTTGTCCTTTCTTGCCAGGTTTAAATACTTTCCTTGATTTGGAGCATCAAACTCATGCAAGTTTTAAAGAATTTATTCTGAAATTCAGATGATCACCTGCTTCTTACTGCTGTTTAAAATTACTGGATCCCAGAGACAAGCTGTGACTCGGTGGGTCAGGTACTCAGCAGGACAGATGAGGGAAATCAAGGGCTTGTCTGTACTTCTCTGCTTATGAAATTACATATGCAGATGGGAACAGATTCAGCTGCTGAGATGCCAGACAAATCCACCCCAGGAAACAGCAGAGTGTGGATGTCACCCTGCCTTCAGTGCACTGCTTTGCTGAGGTCTAGGTATCACTTGCTCCTGGATGCTTTCCTGCAGGTGTCCCAGCACCCCAGGGCTTCCCATCCCGCATGGCACGTGGGAGAAGCCCCTCCAACATCCTCCTGAAATCACACATCCCAGGTTCAGCAACAAACACAGCCAACTCACCCTCCAGAGGGTGGCTCCTGCTGCTTGGGTTTGTGGGACAGGCATTGACAGGTCCAGCCACGAGTTCTGAACACAGCTCCAGGCCCTGAAGACCCTGCAGGCAATGCTGCACCCTCCGTGGTGGGGCTTAGATGTGACACAGGGGGTTTATACTGAGGTTTACACAGCAGTTCTGTGCCTTCTACCGTGGGATTTTGGGAATGGAATTGCCAGGAGGCAAGGTGCCCAGCAGGGGTCGGGTGACCTGGCTGGGAATTGGGTGTCTTTTTTGGAGTAACACATGATGGGCATTAAACAGGCCTGTTCAGGCTGGCACAGTGGCATGCCAGGGCTGGCTGACCTTTGGGGTAAGGACTTAGGTGAGCTGGAAGTGTAACACAGCTCTGCAAGCAAACAGTTAAATGAGTGCTTTCCAAGACAAATCATAATTTTATGCCTACAGTGGGTGAGATGTCACCCCTTCCAGCAGATCAGGAGGAGAGAGAGCAGATATCAGACTGCATCTCATTGCTGAGCTACCTTCCCATGCCTCATGCATGCACTCCTCTACACTTCCCACAGAGCAAAAGGGTCCAGGAACACCACGTTCCCTGCTGGACAGCCAGGCCAGGGGCAGGTGGTGCAGAGCTGTGCATCATGAATAGACCCCAGAGAAGGTCTGGGGCATATAGAAGGCAAAAAATAACATGTAAAATGGTTTGGGGCATATAATTTCTTTGACAATGTGGAAAAAACAAAAGCAACCATTTCTTGTGTCACTGTCAAGTTCAGTGGTTAATGCTGGTGTAGATAGAGGTTGTGTGTAGATAGGGGTTGTGTGATCAATCCTCTGATGAGGAAAGAAATCAAGTTCATTTAAACACAATACATCTGGCAGCACTGGAGTTAAAAGCAAAGCCTCTCCAAGCGAAACCTCAGCTGCCAGATGTAAAACCCCACCTGCCAGGCACTGCACACTCACCCTGATCCCACAAGCCTTCCCACGAGGAGTTTACATCCAAAGGGAGAGCATGTACCAGTCTCGTTCCCAGCTACTTATGCTAAAATACACACCCTTGTGATAAACAGCTGCGGTCCTGCAACAGCTGCGGTGGCGGCAGATGGAGCCCTGCCCGGAGAGGGGCAGCAGGCCCGGCATGACCGGCACGTACCCACGGTCCCCAGAAAGCCACCTCCGGGCGAGTGGCACCGCGCTCCGCAGGGCACAGCTCCGTGCCAGCCGCGTCAGCTGGGTGCTGGGCTGGAAAGTCGGCGCCTGGCATAGTCCTATCTTAAATATAGAAGGGTCTTCTGGAAGATAAATAATTAAGTAAAAAAATTTTTAAAGTATATTAAGGGTGTTTTGTTGTGTGTTTCTTTAATAATTCAGTCAGTGGAGCACCTGAGGGTGGAGCCAAGGTTTTAGAAACTCTTATGTAACTAGAAAATTTATCTTTTAGCTGCAAGTATTTTCAGTTTTCTGATACTTGCCAATGTAATAGTAGTAGTTTGTGGGATGCAAGGAGGGCAGGGGTCAGCAACATGCATAATAACTTAATGTAAAAGGTTTTAAGAGGCATAACTTAATGCAGACAGCGTGAGGCAGCTAAAGATGCCTCAGAGACCCCTGTCCCACCAGAGTGTCCTGCCAGAAGCAATCCAAGTGGCCACCCTCTCGCCGGAGCGGGGCATTTACATCCTTCTCGGGTCAGGCTGCCCGTGCTCGGGCGAAGGGAGCTGAGCCTCCGGAGGGCGCTCGGGTGATACCGAGACACGCGTGGGGCCGGCAGCATCACTCCCGCACCGCTCCATCCCCGGCGCCGCTGGGGAAGCGCGTGGGGGAGTGCAGCGTGGTGCTGGTGGCGGCGCCGGGGTAAAATCAGCTTTTTCAGCTTTTCCGCTGTCTTTTCCGCGCGGGAAAGGGAAAACAAACGCTCAGCCAGGGGAATGGGGCGCCGGTACCGGCGTCGGGGCAGCGCGCCCCGGGGACGGGACGGTGCGGGGAAGGCGGCAGGCGCCCGAAAGGCACCCGCGCCGCCCCATGCCCGTGCTGGGGGCGCCTCGGACCGCGGCCACCCTCCGCCGGGAGGTGGCAGCTCGCTGCGGCGGCAGCCCTGCCTCCGCGGCCGCGCACCCCACCCGCTCCCGCCCCCGGGTCCCCGGGGGTGCCGGGAACACTCGTTCCCCGTCATTGGGGCAGGAGGCGGGGCCCGCGCCGTATAAGAAGGGACCGAGCGGGCGTTTCATTCCCAGGTCCTGAGACGCCTTGTCCCATCCCCGCCTCCTACCGCTGCTCACGGCGTGACCCGAGCCCGGATCGGCCCCCTCGGGGAGGCGACGGCGGGGCGACAGCGGCAGCGCCGGTGCCACCGAGCAGCAGCGGCAGCGGTGTGAGCAGCGGCAGCGGCAGCAGCCCCGCTCCCACCTGCCCGGGACAGAGGCTGGAGCTGCGGCCGTCGCGGAGCGGCGTTTGGTGCCCGCGCTCCGGAGCCCCCGCGCCGCGGCCGAGCGGCGCCGCATCCCGCTCGCTGATGAGCGCCGCCGCTCTCTACAGCCTGGACTCCCCGGCATGTTATAAGAGCTGGTGCCTGGAGCCCGCCAACTTCTACGACGCCAAGGTGGGCAGCGGCGGCGGGCCGGGTCCCGCCTGCAAGCCGGGAGCCCGCGGCGGCTGCGGGATGAGCGGCGAGGAGGCGGCGGGCGGCCTGGCGGGCAGCGGCACCAACCTGGCGGAGCTCAGCGCCGCCGCCCCGGCCATGTACGAGGACGAAAGCGCCATCGACTTCAGCTCCTACATTGACTCCATGTCCGCCGTGCCCAACCTGGAGCTCTGCAACGACGAGCTCTTCGCCGACCTCTTCAACAGCAACCACAAGCCCGAGCGGGGCGGGGAATACGGCGAGTACTTGCCACCGGGCGGCGGCGCCGGCCGCGACCCCGCCAAGGACCTCGGCGCTGCCATGACCACCCTGCTGGGCTCCGAGCCCCGCACCGCCTCCTCCTCCTCCTCCTCCTCTTCCTCCTCCTCCTTCTCCTCCCGCGGCGCTCTGAAGCAGGAGCCGGACTGGAGCGACAGCGACCTCTCCTCCTCGCTGCTGCCCTCGCAAATCGCCACCTGCGCCCAGACCATCATGAACCTGAGCGGGCAGCCCACGCCGCCCACGTCCCCCGAGCCGCCGGGCAGCAGCTCCCCCTCCAGCTGCAGCACCCGCTCCCCCGGCCCCGCCGCCGCCGCCGCGCCCGGCCCGGCGCAGGGAGTCCCGCCGCCCGCCGCCGCCGCCGGGGGCAAGGAGCGGCCCGGCAAGAAGTGCGTGGACAGGTTTAGCCCCGAGTACCGGCAGCGCCGGGAGCGCAACAACATCGCCGTGCGCAAGAGCCGCGACAAGGCGAAGCGGCGCAACCAGGAGATGCAGCAGAAGCTGCTGGAGCTTTCGGCCGAGAACGAGAAGCTGCACAAGAAGATCGAGCAGCTCACCCGGGACTTGACCAGCCTCCGGCACTTCTTCAAGCAGCTGCCCAGCGCCTCCTTCCTGCAGCCCGGCTCGGGCACCGACTGCCGGTAACCGGGGGGGAGCGGGACGGAGAGACGGACTCCGGGAGACGGTGGATAAATACCTCAGAGGGCCGTGCCGAGCCTTGCCGGGCCGTGCCGCGGCGCCCCGGGCCGGGCCGGGCGCGGAGGAGGCGCGGAGCCGCGGCGGGACCTGCCGGCCCGCGGCCGCGCTCGGAATGCGGCAGCGACGTGGAGCGATGCCTGGGTCTTTCACCACGAAACTTGCGAAAAAGGGAAATAAAGCTAAATATTTTTTTTTTCTTCTCTCCCCTTAAATTATTTTTGTAATGGTAGTTTTCGTCTTTTCTACATTTTACTCATACCGATGCAGCTATGGTACATCTGTTAAAATGATTCAAAATCCCATGTATTTTAGACAGTAGGATGGAAAAAAAAAAAAGACTGAGCATGCTCAACCTTTTATATCAATTTTTACAGCATTTCTAAGAATAAAGAAAAGCATTTTAAATCAACCCTGCTCTCCTTTGCTCAGTGTCGTGACAGCCACAGGCGGGCGGCGGGGAAAGCTGTACCGGGAGGGGCCGGACACGGGCGGGAACACAGCGAGGGTTCCCTGGGCAGAGAGGGGAGGTGAGGGCAAGCGCGGGGCCAGGGGCGCCGCGTTACTCCCCAAAGCATCCAGAGAGCGATGCAGGGGTGGGAACAACCGTGAGACCCCTCGGCCGCGGTGGCTGCAAAGTCTGCTCGCCCCCGAGCCGCATCGCTGAGCCCGAGTGCTGAGTCAGGGGCTGCCGTGGCGCTGGTGGGACCGAGCAGCTGCACGGCCAGAGACTGCTCTGCGACCAGGACTCTGCCAGAAATACCCCATTCTGTATCTTAAAAAAACCCATAGGACTGTAAAAACACCAATAAAAGAATACCAGTAGTTAAAATTCCCGTTTAAAAAACTTCCAAGGGGATTCCATTCTAGATAATGCAGAGCTGCACCTACACTAACATGTTCCAGAGCTGGGACCAGCTGTAGTGAGTCTCAGAGGTGTTGATGCACCCTCTGGCTTCAGCTCACTTCAGGAGCTGGACACTTTCACTAATCCTGGCTAGTGAAAGTGAGAGTGGGCAACTGCTGCTCATCACAGTGAGAGGTCACAAAGACTTTCACTGATCCCTGCTAGTGACAGTGGCAACGCTGCTGCTCATCACTAAGTGAACAGATCACAAAAGATCGGGCAACTTGTCCACATTTCAGTAGTGCAGTGTTAGAGCACCCACAGCATCTCTAGGGCACTGGTGAAAAAATGGTCTGACACAACAAACACCTCCAGCTTTCTCAGAGACTCAAGTCTTAAATGGTTTTGAAGGGGCAATCCCAGTCTCACAGACAGACCTCTACACAGGAATGGGCTGTCATATCCTTTTTCCTTACAGGGAGGCAGGTAAGAGACTGAAATGCTTGGAGGAGGTGGGGAAAAGGGGGAATTCAAAAGCTGGGTCATTCCTTTAGTAATTGTGACATGCATAAGACTTATCACTATTGGCCTGAGCCACAGAAATGACCAGTGTGGCAAGTTTGCTGTTCCATTTCTGCTGGTTAATCACACATAGGACCTGCACAAAAACCACTTGTTCCTCCTCTTCTGACCTGTGAGGAGCTTTTAAACACTGTGAAAGAGTAAGGGGGGACAAAACCCATGCAGTCTCTAATTCTTCTATTAATTCTTACAATGCACACAGAGGACAATTTTGGCCTTTATCTGATCTGTAGTCTCCACAGAATGGGTGGGGGTAGTTGCATAGCCTACAATGCAGTTTGCTGCTTACCCATAAAAGAAACTGTAATGAAACACTCGCTTTGTGGGAAGCTACAGATAACACCCAACTTCTATGTGGAGAGACCAATTAGCTGTAAAACATTAACTTTATATGTGTTCAAATCTCTGTCTTTATAACAACTATTGCAAAGTGATAACTCAGAATTCACATACCACGCAGTGTTTTGCAGCAGGTCTGGGATACACTGATAAAACTCAGCTTAAACCAACATTTGCTGCCCATAGCAAGGTATTTATTTCAAAAATATCAGCAAAATATTTTCCATTGACACATAATAAATACAGTATTATTTTTAAAAAATCACAACCATTCAAAACTTCCAGAAAAAGATGTTTTACATTACATAACACCAAACACGACAAAGAACTGTATTCTTAGATTCTGCACTGATCAGAAAAAGTAAAGTTCAGAAAGTTGAACAATATACAGATATTTTTTTCAGTGTTAGCACAACGTGCTTTATAAATCACAGTTTTAATAAACTATCTTAATGCTTATCACACTTGCATTATACATTATCTGTGGCACTAGTTAACAGGTAATCACATTACAAAGTCCACAGATACTATAATAGCTGACTAGAGTTCAACTCTGTCTTGCCGCAGCTTCCAGAAGAACAATTTCCTCCAGTGCAACACAGTTGGGGTGACTGGTTACGGAGTGGACGTAGCAGTTCAATAACCCCACCTCCTTTCCCAGCACGCTCTGCACCTCGTAAGTCTGCAGGAATAAAAGCATGGTGAGTAAAACAAACAGTGCTGGACGTTTTGTTCTAGGCAGCATTCAGCTGGGAAGATGCAGCATGCATGATCCTCTTCCAACAGACAATTTTTTTAAAGGACTCAGAAAGTGCACTGGAACTAATGGAAAGAATGAATGTATTAGGTTTTCAATAATTAGATCACACTCCTGTCTCAGTTGCTGCCTTACCAGGCTTAAAGATGAGCTGTTTAAAAGACAAAAAAGCTACTGTGACTTTGAACTCAGTTTTGCTGAAGCATAACCTACACATGTTCCCTTTACCTTCTTTCCGACACTTGTGTGACACTTTCTGTCACTTTCTGACACTTCATGTGTGCTGGCAATGCATATATACATACTATACATTGATTACCAACTGATCCACTAAAGGAAAAAACATTTTGCAGTCCTTCTTACTGTCGTCCCTCTCCCTGCTTTTTTGTTGTTCATGCATTACCACCACCAGCACCAACACAGTTCCTCCTGTTTAATGATCCCACCGGCGCTTCACCCACGAGTTGTGCCGGAGCGAATTTGCAGGGGCTGTGCTCTGCGTGGAGGAGAGGGAGGCAAGGCTGGCATGGCTGCACTAAGAGGAGACAGCACAAGAACTGGTAACACTCATAGTTGATATTTCACTTGAGAGGGTATCTCAGGGGCAGGTTACATCCATTTCTTTCCTTAACAGGCCTCACCTACAACCAGCTCTGACTGTGCCCCTGCCTTCATCCGCACTGTGCTTCTGCACAGGTATGTGATACCCATGGCATGGCCTGGTTCAAGGCATAAACAATCTTTTTTCTTTTTTTTCCCTGGATTATTTTTACCCCAGACCGGTTCTGCAGTCCAGTTGCCTGTGCAGCTGCACAAACAACTCCACTGGTGTGACAGAAGGGCTGCCACAAGGTGAGGAACAAGTGGTCAGGGCCAGTGGTGGCTAAAACCAACCTCCCTGCCAAAAGAATTGATTACAAAGCTACACCCTTAGAAACTTTAGCAGCACTGGCAAAAAAATGCCACCTCAAGTGGTATTTCTTGTGACTAATCTTTATCCCTGTGTTTCATCTAGGGAAGAAAAAAATCTGAGGTGCCAGACTTTTAAATACTGGCATTATACACACTGAAACATGAAAAAGAGTTTGTTTGAATTCTAATAACTCAAAAAAGAACTATGTTTTGCCAGTCTGTAACCAAACCAGACACATCCTGTAAAACTCAGCAAGACTTAACTGCTATTAAAGGAGTAGACACATTTTTGAAATTTCTTGTATCTCTTTGCTTAAATGAAATATACACCCTCCTCCAGCATTAGAAAAATAATTTATTATTTCAGAGTAACTTTCCACTTTAAATATTACCCACAAATCCCTCTAAATGCATGGAGCATTTAACAGGGAAATGCTGGAAAACTTGTAAGACCGGGAAAGCAAACTGACCCCAGTACATATCACCTAAGTGAAGATATTTAACTGGGATGATTAAACAAGACAACAAACTGACCTTTGCTCCCGTTCACGTGCAAGGGAGAGGGAAAATCTTGGAATCCTAACTGGACTTAATGACTCTCTGAAGGCTGCTGGCCATCCAGCAGCCAATGCCAGCCAGGCACAAAGCTGGGTGCCTCCCTCACCCACAATAAATCTGGGTCACTGTGCCAAGTGTCAGGGTTCTTCTGATATCTCAGGGTAAAGGAATAACTACTTCATGATTACATAAACTGTACTTTAGCCCATGGATCTCCATGGCTCATCTGTGTTTCATTCATACAATTATGAAGTAATATCTTGCATCCATTCTGCAAATTCTTCTACTATTCCCACCTGCCAGTACTTTCAGTGTTGTGCTGTTACAAAGTGGTTGTGGTTTACAGGGTTTTGAAGACCAGACCCAAAAGATGGGATGCTTGGAGGATATCTTTGCTGTCTTTGGATTCTCAGCCAGAGAACGGAGTCAGGTCCAGCACTGTCCAGCACTATGGCAGCTCTGAGTGCTGTTTGCAAGTAGCTCTGAGCTGGAGCTACACAGCCCATCTGCTGCATCCCCCTGCTGAAAAGGAGGATGTGAGGCTGATGAGATGGCAGGGAATCAGCAGCTGGAAGGTGGGATTGCCAAAGGGCACAGCTCACTCAAACCACAGCCTGGACATGGGGAGTAAAATCATTTCACTTGTAGTGAAATCTCTTACCATTCCTAGTGCAGCTCTGAAGTGAACTGCCTGGAAAGTCAGAATCTCCATCCCTGGACATTTTCAAGACCCTGCCACCAAAAGTCATGGCTGACCTGCCAACACATTGGTACTCTGCCTTTACATTAAGTTCTGTAGTTTTATTTTCTTTGGTCAGCATTCATTATACCTACCCCATCCTCACTGGCAGAGGACATCAGGAGAGAAGAGATTGTCTTTTGCAACAGCTGGAATGAGAAAATTCACACGTTTTGGTCACGACAAAAATCTTAAGTGTGCAAAGACATTTTGTTTGTAGCCACATAGAACAAAGATTTATCATTTTAATATAAAACAGTTTTGTTTCTCTGGCCAAGAAAGTAGAGGAGAGGTGACACAAAAGATGTTCAGAATGGAAGTTTAAAAACACACATTCCTTTTAGACTGTGTAGACTGAGGTTTCCAAATGCCCAGTCTAACAAATCCCTTCATCTGGGCCATAGAACAGTTTGCAAACCTCAGGATGAACTCAATGATTGCATTATTTGAGCAAGATCTAGGAACTGGGTTCTTAGCCCAATGAAACACAAGTTTAGTATTAGATTAAATTATGGGATAGCCTTACATATTTTAATTTGTCTTCTGACAGAACTGTTCATAGAAGTGTGGCTTAGAATACCTATGTGTCTACACATCTAGTCTCACTGCACCAACACTTACTTCATGCCATACCTTTACTTTTACTGTACTTTGAGGTCGGGATGGACAACTCAGGAAGACTTCCAGCTGCATTTTCAAAAGTGGTGTTGTGACAACTTCAGAGCACTGGTTGCAATATAGCAATTCTCTGAAACACACAAAATAATGATGGAAAAACATAGAGAAATGAGCAAGCTATCAGTCATAAATCAAAAGAAATAAAACCCCAATTAGTGTATTCTCTAAAATACGCTGATAGACTTTTAGTAGGAAAGCCCCAGTAGAGATTCAGTTGATAATAGCAAATAGAACTCTTCTGTTGGCAGTAACTTTCCTGGAGGACCTAAACTCTTCTGGCAAAAGGATCTTCCTTTTATAATTTCTGGCAGCATGGAGAGAGGCTGCTATTTATAGTCACCCCACTTAAGCAAATATTAATCTCATAACCTCCTAAAAGTTATGGCAAAAGAAAATCTGTAGTATAGATTTGGCCGAAGTGCGTTATTGACTTAGGCCCTCATTCAGCAAACGTTCAATGTTTTCAGTGCACACTTAAGTCATGTACAAAATTAAGCTCAGCTATAAGTGCTTCTTGGAAGCACTTCTTAAACAAATATTGATACTTCATTTGTTCTCCAAATGAAGCAAAAGTGTCCTTCACAGGTGAGATCCTTTTTTAATTGGACTACACTACTATGTGAACATAGACACATCCTTATTTTTTGCATGACAGTGTAACACAGGACAGCTGGTTTTGATTTTCAGCCTTTTTTTTGTAGAACAAAGCATAAAGGGCAAATCTTCTCATCTTTAGGAAAATAATATCTATTTCAATAGGATCAACTTCTTATGCTTTTTATAAGCTTTTTCAGTGGAAAGAACTCCTTCCTTCCCTCCTTCCCTCCTTCCCTCCTTTCTTCCTCCCTCCCTTCCTCCTTTCCTTCCTTTCCTTCCTTTCCTTCCCCTCCCTCCCTCCCATACTCTGACTGCTCTTGTCCCTTGGGCTTTTATTCCACCAGGTATCTCACACTCTGCAAGCAGAAGCTGCCTAGGCAGCTGCGGGGGAGGCTTTCCAAAATAATGTCAGTGTGACACAGGTTCAGCGTTTCAGGCAGCAGCAGGTCCTGTAGGATCAGTCTTCACATTCAGGACAGACATACTGCCAGAATTATTCAACATCCCTTTTATAAAGGTGACTAATTTAATAGATCTGAAATGCAACTCCTTCATACTTAGATAAATTGCAGTAGAGATCATAGTCCAGTATAAAAATGAGGTTGATTGGGGATACACAGATGAACAAGGCAAGGCACACAAACACACATGTACCTACTTCTAAAGGAACTTAAAATCAGACCTGTGGTTTATGGGCATATTTATTAAAAGTAATATTATAATGCACTGGGCTATGAAACCTTTATAAGCAAGACTGGTTTAAAAAACAAGTAATAACTGCAAAATCAAACCATTTCATATCTACTTGTATCTTTCTTAATATAATAATGTAACCTTGCAGGTTTTATCAGTTCATCAGCAATAAAAATACTACGTCTTAGCTCTAGGAAGGAGCAAAGTGCAGCCTGTGCCTGCAGGAATCATTGCATCACCTACTGCTGTTATGGCTACATCTACAAAACACCTGGAGTGCTCTGGAGCATGCTGACTCTCACCTGTCCTGGGGACACACTTCCAACTTTCCATTGCCACATCTGTTGCATGTAGGCCAGGAGAAAGCAGTGCTCTCATTAACTCCAACAACAGTACCTGCAGAACATGGAATTCTTACAAAATGCTAATGTTAAGCCAGCAAACACAGTCACTCTTGGCTTCACAGCAGGTTTCAGCCTTTCTGACCCACAGCTCAAGACTTGTCAGAGCAAGAATCAGCTCTTCCAACAATCTCACTCCCTTTCTCCTTTGTCCCTTCAATAAGGGATGAAAGTACAGCAGAGTGTTACATTCTAAAAATACCAGAAAGTAGGTAATTGACAATTAACTTTCCAAACAGGCTCGGTCCTTTTGGTTTGGATTTTACTGATTTTCTGATTTGTTTTTGCTTGCTTGCTTGCTTTCTTTCTGGTCCTCTGATGTTTTCTTGGCAATAAACAGGTATAAAAATCATCAGATTGAACACCTTGATATTGATATTTAGAAAATACAAACTAATAAGAAGCCCCAATCCCTTCTGAAAACAATGCAGATTAAATTCCACTAACAATGGAGTTTTTCTTCATTTATACAGAGATTTGATCTGGCTCACAGTCTTAAGTGTATGAAGGGAATGCCAAAGATACTTTGGACTAATAAAAAGGGCCTCTCTAGTTTTGGCAAGAAAAAATATATTCAGAATTTTATGAGAAGCCAATAAAGAGTGTATTACATTTTATGGTAACAATTGCTGAAATTATGAGCATTATTAATAGAGAAAAATATTCACCTGTAAGAATGAAATGACACTAAAATAGAACCTCACTAGTACAACAGAACAACATAAAATCCTGCCTCTGCTGAGCAAGAGTCTCACAGTTCTACACCACATTCAATAGAAGAAAGCCTTGGAGATTATGGAGCATTTGCAGTGTCTGGACTGTAAGATAAGGTGTTAATCCCTTGCTTTTCTGGTTCTCTTGGGACAAGGAGGGAGCTACACCTAAACAAGAAAACTGTACTTTTCTTTGGGAATTCAATGGACAGTGAGTCTGAAGATCTGGAAAGTTGCTTCTGAAATATAACATTTATGACCCAATTTCTAAGTGTACAACAAAACATCAGGCATTTCTCTGACAGAATAAGATATTCTATTTAGCCACTTGGACTCTTAGAGGAATAATTTTGATTCTCGAGTGTCCGTGATAAACTGGGAGTTTCAATGGGTATGTTTCTCTTTGAATGATGTGAATGCTGAATGGAGTTAAATCCACTTGGTGACTGGTCACTGATGTTCTTTAAGGCTTAGCATTAGGGCCAGTCCTGTTTAATATTTTAATCAATAATCCAGATCAAGTCCACCCGCAGTGAGTTTGCAGATGGCAGCAAGCTGGGTGGGAGTGTTGATCTGCAGGAGGGCAGGAAGGCTCTGCATGGGGATCTGGGCAGGCTGGATCAATGGGCTGAGGCCAGTGGTGTGAGGTTCAACAAGGCCAAATGCCAGGTCCTGCACTTAGGTCACAACAACCCCAGGCAGTGCCAAAGGCTGGGGGAAGAGTGGCTGGAAAGTCACCCAATGGAAAAGGAGCTGGAGTGCTGGTAAACAGCCAACTGGACATGAGCCAGGTGGCCAAGAAGGCCAGTGGCATCCTGGCCTGTATCAGCAATAGTGTGGCCAGCAGGACTGAGGAAGGGATCATCGCTCTGTACCCAGCACTGCTGAGGCTGCACCTCAGGTTCAGTTCTGGGCCCCTCACTCCAAGAAGACACCGAGGTGCTGGAGCGGCCCAGAGAAGGGCAATGGAGCTGATGAAGAGGAGCTGGGGTTCTTTAGCCTGGAGAAAAGGAGGCTCAGGGGGAACCTTCTTGTTCTGTACAGCTGCCTGAAAAGAGTTTGTAACAGGCAGGGGTCGACCTCTTCTCCCAGGTAACAAGTGACAGCATGAGAGAGAATGGCCTAACGTTATGCCAAGAGAGGTTTAGATCAGATATTAGGAAGACTTTCTTCACTGAAAGGCTGGTCAAGCATTTGAACAGCTGCCAGAAAAGTGGTGGAGTCTCCAACCCTGGAGATATTTAAAAGACATGCAGATGTGGCACTTGGGGACATAGTTTAGTGGTGGACTTGGCAGTGCTGGGTTATTGGTTTGACTGGATGATCTTAAAGATCCCTTTCAACCTAAATGATTCTACAATTCTACGATTTTTGTTGATTCTTGTTCATTGAAAATCTACCAATTAGTTTGCTAAGTATGTTTCCTTCTTCATTAAAAAAATAATTTTAAAACCCAAACAAATCCCCTTTCTCTCAAAGCCTTTTCACTTTCTCCCAGTTGTGTGCTATATTCTAACTGCAAGATGTCAGACCAAGTACATTTGAAGAAAATCAATCAGGATCATACTGATGAGATTATATGTACTGGAGAAGATTATTTTGATGATAATGTAGAATTCCCTTGAGAAAACCACCAGACACCACTGAAGTCCAACTCAAAGCAGCAACAGGTGTAGCAATCTAGTGACAGTCTTGTGCACCCTATAAAGTGATTTCTCAAGTTTAGGATGCTGAACTACTGCACATCTTTTTCAAGACTCTAGATTCTTCTTGACATACACGAACCTTTTGGAAATTTTCCCAAGATCCTTCTTTTAAATGAAAATGCACATAGCTAAAATTAGATTTTTACCTCTAGTCTATTTTAAGGGTTGTGGCTGGCACCATTAAGAAGAGATTGACAACACCTGGAAAAGCAGATCTGCCATGTGGAATGCAAAGGACCACTTTGGTTGAAACAATTAAAACATGGAGGAGTTGTTCTGGATTTCTTTCCCCCAGTCAGTTATCCTGATTAATGGGACAGGAAATCCAAAAATTCAACCAAAAAAGGAAACCTAGGTAAACTGACTGACCCCATTGTAGTCATACTATTAAGCAGAAAAGAGAAAAAAACCCCACATACCTGAGTAAAGGCTTAAATATGAAAATATCCAACATTAAAATTCAATCCCTGTTGGTGAGTCATATACTACGCAAATAGCATGAATCAAGTAA
Source organism: Dicaeum eximium (assembly GCA_013396995.1). Lineage (NCBI taxonomy): Eukaryota > Metazoa > Chordata > Aves > Passeriformes > Dicaeidae > Dicaeum > Dicaeum eximium. The sequence goes on along the minus strand of VWZP01009941.1, from coordinate 3,573,023 downwards.
TATTCCCATATATCATATGTGGTATAGACTAAGCAGAATTAACTCAAAGCACGATCAAGAGGAAAAACAGTTCTGTGCTGTATGAACTGCCAACATTTAGTCATCCTGACTGCTACTGTACAGCAAAAAGAGGTTATAAATTACCTTGCAATGCATAGTGATAAGAAAATAAACCTATTAACCCTAAGATCACAGGTGAAAACCACAGATTCATCTTGCAATGAAGAATAAACTTTTCATTAGAAAGCAACCACAGGTTTTCATTCATCTGTTGAAGAGCAACACACTCCATTATCTCAGAGCTGGTGTGACTGGATCTCCCTGAAATAAGAATTTCTGACAAGCTCATTGCATCTGCTTGGACTGGAATGTTTTCCATTTTGATGGGGAAGGAACCCCTGAAGAACATCCAGTCCAGAGTTGCAGCAAGTTGTTCAGGACCCAGCTTTAAGCGCGAACTTGGACTGGCAGAATGTCAGATGTTCCTTCCAAAGGAGCAGGTAGGCACACTCCTTCGAGAAGCGGCAGAGAAAGCCTTTACAGCCTCTTTGCTAGGTGGGAGGATGTCAATGTGCAACATACATAGGTGGCCAAAAGTACAAGAAATGAGAGAATGCACAAACAAAAAGAATGAATGAGGTAATAACTTCTTCTCATTGAAAGCCAGACTAACAATTCTCTGACTTAGGAGATAAGAGACAGTGACTGAATTTTAGAGATGATAGATCTCCCTCCATGTGTTATTCCACCAAAAGTATATTATCCCACCAACAAAGTAGGGTCAATGCTATGAGTTTCATTAGTTCAGCAGAAAGATGTAGGCACTAACTAATTGAAACCCAAACCAGTTAATATATCTCTTGAATGCTATTAGAATATTTCAGTACACACAAAAGTGAGAGTTTTCATCTATATATTGCAGCAGCCTAAGTATAAAGAAGATACTTTATATTCTATGTTGGTATTCAGGTGTGGGAACAAATTCCAGATTAAACAAGACAAGGTTGTAGGATTAATTTCTCCTTTTGTCATTCTTCTATCCCTAAAACAGGACAGGTGAAGCATGACATCTCCCATGTGTTTAAAATAAGTACTTGTTTACACAACAGATCACAAAGGTGTACTTTCTTTGCTCTGCTGGAAGAAAGAAAGGACAGAGAGATGTTTCCTTTATCCTTCCATGAACACTGTCAACAAGAAAAAAGAAGACAGGCACTTCTCATAATCACAAAATTAACAGCAGAGAAGTGACAATTCTTAACATAACTACTGGAGGGGTTAAAAAAAATGTCAAAAAGCATTTCACACCCAGTGACAGAAATATCTTTCAAGTAGCTGTATGAATGCAAGATGTACATAACAACCAAGGCTTTGAGTGAAGTGCCTCTAGCTGTGCTTGGTTTTCATTATGACTGTTCAACATTTGCCACTGCAAGGTGCTCAGTAATTAATCACAGAGGCATTGCTAAGTTGTGGCTCTACCATAGCAGCAGGTATGTTTAGTAAAGGCTTTGCTTGGTTTCAAACTGTCTTCTCAGTCTATCATATTACAGCTGAAAAATTAATTTGAAAACTATTATTTGTTGTAATTTTATAGCTAATTTCAAATGGACCAGTGAATACTTGAAATGTAAATGCAAAAGTGTATCAAGAATTTTCTACAAGGGCTACTGGAATAATACAAGTTAAATTAAGGAAGGAAATAGCCTTGAAGAGTTGTTGGGCTTTTAAGGACTTTTTTTCAAAGGTATTGTACAGATGGGAGGTTTAAGAACCTGTCTGGACAAAGCATTAAAAAATACACAGTAGAGAATGTTTCTGCATGATTTGGAAACACTAGAATATCTGTAGTAAGAAATGTTTCTGCATGGCTAGTGGTAAGACCATGATATGGTCAAACCATATCTTAGACAAAGCTATGATCCAAAGTGGTTAGTGAGCAACTATTTGCCACATTATGCTAAATTACTACGGAAAATTAATAAATTGTCCTACTGCAGCAAAGCTCCAGGGAAATCAGTCACTAACCCCTACCATTCAAGATCTGGGTAACACATCTTACCCATCTGCCTAAAAAATATTGGTATAACTCATTGTTGCCAACATCAACAAGGCTGGTGTGAACAGAAGGCTCCTGAAAGAAGACAGTGAAGGAAGGAATATAATGAAACAGATTGTACATTAAACATTTATTCTGGGTTATGAGTGAGTGGGAGCAGAGTTTGGCCAGCAAAAGGCAAACAGAGTCCACAATGAAGCATGAAATCTTAAATATCCTAATGACCCACAGCAATGCCATGCTTTTTTTTTTTTACTGTTAGTGCAAGGAATCAATATAAATACACAAAAGATTAAAGTGAGCACAAATAATTAACCACATTCATTTCAGGCAAGGCCATACAAACCTCTCAGAGCACAAATGGAGCTGGCCTGTGCTGCAGAATCCAGCTCATCGAGTCTGACAGGGCCAGGCAGCTCACTGAGGTCAGCACCGGCAGCCGAGCACAAAAGAGGCTTTTGTAATAAGAGAACAGTACGTTCAACACAAATAATCCTACCTGCCAAAAAAGACATTTCAACTCAGTACAGTAACAAGGAAAAAGGTGACCACGTTAATTGTCACGGCCAATAAAGACAACAATCTCTGCCAGCTACCAAACAGATGAATAGACTCCATCAGGTTTTCTCAATGACAAAATATTTTGCTTTCAGCGATACATGTACCACGCTCTTGTTACACTTTGCAACTTCCAGGGAGAAAAAGAAATCTGAATTTGAAAAAAAATTTAAAAATTTGAACATGCCAGAAGAGAGTCTGATGCCACCCAGACTGCATTGCATCTCACTCCTTGCAAACAGGTTACAGGCTTTTCCTGGGTAATAAGCTTGGGCACCCCTTCAGGTGGTCCTACTTTGCTTCAAAGGTTACAAAGAATAGGTGCATGCAATGCTTTATTCTCCAGAGCAGAGATTTTTGCTTCAGGACACACAGCCTTTTGCACAGCTTTGTACTTCCAGTACTTTGTACTTTTCGCTTACATTCTGGAAGTGACTGAAGGTGTGAGATGCAAACTAGACCTGCAGTCATCATACAGAACCAAACTTGAACCTCAGAAAAGAGTGACTAAAAATGAAAGTAAAGTGAACAACCATAATTTCATGATCTGTATGGGAGTGAAGGCTCGCAGCTAAGATGGTTTAGGAGAGCTTGTAAAATTTCTCTATCTAAGGACATGCAAATTTCTTAATATTTTTGAGCCTTCTGTCAGCTCACAAATTTGATTGACACTGGTCATCAGGCTCAACAGTCATCAGAGAAGACTGACAGTAAGACTGGTGGACATAAAACAACATCACTGAATTTCTCCTTCACTTTCAAGATCAAGCCAAAAATACAGAAAAAGAAACCTTACAAGAAAGTTTAAATTACAGTCCCTTTCAAATTTCTCATCCCAAACTTGCAAAGTCTCATCTTCATCTGATAATGAAAGAGACCTCTCCGGAGGTCACATATTGTGGTGTCAGAGATAAGGGTGCTGCTTCTGGGGGACTCCAGCTGCTCCCAAACCACGTGCAAAGCTTACCATTTCCCCACAGAGCATCCTTGAAGAACACAAGTCGAGAGCCAGCACTGAGAGCTTCCATGATTTCCATACTGAGAACACACGATGCAGTGACTGACACAGCAACCACTTTTGGAATCCCGTGAACCACATTTTGCAGTGTGGAGTCAGTGACAAACAACAACATTTCTCTTTGATCTATAGGAACGCTGTGTTTTGTCTGTGATTAGGGGGGAAAAAAAAGGATACAAATTTGGAATGCAATTGATGATTTTTTTAGTAGAAGGAAAGACTGAACATCTTCATATTTAAATAACTCATAAAACTGACAGAAATTATTACAGCTAGGGCTTACACAGGATAATGAGTCAAAGGTTTACTAGAATTTCTTGGTATTCCTTACTTCAGATACAAACCCTAAAATCTCTATCTTAAATTAACTTTCTGAGGTTGACTCTCTGGACTCTCGGCTTTACCTCAGCCAACCATCATAATTTTCTTGGACTGTACCTGGGATTTGAAAATATATTTTCTAAAAAAATATGTATGATATATTTATATTATTTATTAACATATTTTATTTATTTATACTATTTATACATTAAAAGATAATTGGATGGTTTTATTAAGACTTACATTATTTTTGTCTTAAAAAAGTGAGGAAAGAGCATTTCTGCTACTAATATTATTTCTCTGTGAGCATATTTTCTAGCACATTTTCTGTTATGAGATTTCCAAGCATTCCCAAGTTGCAAAGTGGAGCTATTTCTTTCAGTTGAGCAAATACCCCTAAATATTTCAATGATGCATAAAGGACATAGACAACTCCTAAGTAAGAGATACATGAATCTGCAATGAGAGTGTAAGTTTTCTGCCCCAGACAGGTATAAAAATACCATATCAAAGCATATTTCATATTTACCAGTGCTAGGAACTTGCAAATTTTCAGATTCTAATATTTTAAAATATCTAAGATTAAATAACTTAATTAATTTAAAATGTTTTTGTTCCTCTTTTTAATTAGTCTGCTGATAAAGAATTAATGCTTAAAACATTTAACTGAAAATTAAATACTATGATGCCTGGAAAGACATGTAGCATTTTATTCTCAGAGCTGCATGTCTGTGGCAGAAGGTAATGCAACAAAAGCCCCAGTGTTTTGTCTTTGGTTGAATTGTAACTTTGACACCATCAGCCACGCTAAACCTGGCTTTCTGTTCATGCTTGCACTCTTAGAGCAAATGAGGTAATTGTAAAGTGTGACTGGAAAAATTCACAGCTCAGATATCACAGTTATGCCCCAAGACAGCATATGCTGCCTATTGCACTGATGTTGTTGTTTTGCCTAGTAACTACATACAATACATTTGGGCACCTCCTCTGCATAGATAACATTAGGACAGCTTCAGAGAAAGAATTTTTTCATCTGTCCCTTGAGAATTACTAACACATTAAAAGCTGTCTTTCAGGAACATCATCCAAAAAGTAAATAATATTAAAAGCAAAAATCACAAGTTAGTATAAAATCATCATCTTGCTATGTGTGACAATTTGTTCTGAACAGAGAGGACACAACAGACAAATAGCAGCAGGATTGAGTTATAAGGAAGGACAGCTCCTTAACCACAGATGGAATATATTTCCTCATGTTCCTTCTGAGCCACAGTTCAGATTCTGACTAATAAAAAAAGCATATTTCCATTCCTCCTTCACACAAATTAAGTAATATTAATTTAAACACTTAATACTGTAGCTACAGAGAGTAAATACTAGTTTTTAAGGTACATCTGAATTAGCTCACATTGCAGATTATTTAAAAATAAATCTGCAAAACATATCATTGTCCCTTCCTCACTTATTCCAACTTGGTGATTTTGCATGGGAAGGGTAGGGCCTCCTGACAAAGGCAGCTGCAGGAAACAAGCTGCTGTTCATCATCTTCTGGGAAGAATAGGCAAGTGATACCTAGCACCAGGTAATACCTTTACATTCCTAGAGCAGTTATCCAGAAATAGAAACATAAGAAGAATATCTCCTATTGCTTTTCCATCATTACTTTCAAAAAATTACGAGCACTCATGTTGTTCACTTATAAAAAATTCGTGCTTACAGTTCAGCAAGTGAATAGCCATTAAAAAAAGAACTAATAAACCTCCTAGGAGCAAGACAAAAAAATCATAGACCTTTTTTTCTGCTACTCAATATTCCATTCTTCAAAATCACATCTGTTCCTGCATGCTTCATCTTTTCTCTAATTCAGTGATGAATTGATTTTACATAAGAATACTGATAACCTGCATCAGAATTTCATATGTAGACATTCCTGAATTTAAAAATGTTGGGCTAGGATGCCCCTAGCCTGCAATTTTATTTCATTTTTCACTAGAAGAGGTCTCTTGGAAATAGGAATTTAAGCATGTATGTGTCCATCTTTCTGCTGGCACACTGAAGATCTCATCCAGCTAGCCCTAATTCCATGTTGCAAATGCTCTGTTACGTTCTCAATTAGCACGGAGAAAACACAAGAGATACCCCTCATCTCAGTAGTTAAAAGTACTCCCTGCCAAAAAATTAAATCATAATTCATTGGCTTTTGAAGCAAAAGGGCAAGACCTAAATTAAATTTATGTCTCAAACTTGTGGGAAGCATCTCCAGCTATTTTGCTGGCCATTCTGGAATTTCTTTGTCTTTGGTTCATATGCTTTGATTCACACTTTGTTTCTTGTGGAGCTGATGGACAATTGCAAATTATTCTCCGCTAGAATTCAGTGCTGGCTGTACTGAGGATCCAGCCACCAGGAATAAATAAATAAATCAATCAGCAACAAAAGAAGTTCCTTTAACTACTAAGGGAGCTAGCAACATTTTGAAAGAACATCGTAGCATCATTCAGAAACAAATAAAACATAATTGTAAGCTTTCTGGCATAGTAGGGATGGCAGATGTATTTACCTAAGAGTTCCTCCCTTTTACTACTTACTGGGCCATAAAAGCCAAATTTGCCTGAAGGGCCTCTATGGAAGTCAATGAAAATCACCCACACATTTGCATGAAAAGAGCAAAACTGTATTTTTATATAACCATCATCTATCTGTTCCACCCTATCCCCCAACATTCAACTGACTGGGAGCTTCTTGCTATGTTCCTAAGGATAGCATTCAGCTATAAATTGAGCCTCAGCTAACTTCCTGCAAGCTCCCTCTCCAGAGTGCAGTATTATCTCTGGTTAGATAGCAATTTATTCAGGAATAATTCACTTTCTAGACTGAATGGCATTGAAACTGCTGAGGCAGTTCATTTTACCTTTCACAAACATTTTAGACATGGTGATAATTCTGCCCATACAATCCTTGAAGATAATCCCGGCATTGGGGTTACCCCAAAACAAGATGAATCTTCTTCACATAAACATCATGCTGATTTTATGCTGAATTCATTGCTAAATAAAAAGATTACCTGCAGCCTTCGATAGAGCACTTGGGCCCAGAAGCTACACCGCTCATTACAACCATCCATCTGAAAATAGCACAAAAATAAGGAATGAGGCAACTGTGATACCAGAAATCCAGTGGTAAAAAGTATTTGTTATCTGATTTGTAAAGCAGATTACCCGAAGAATTTCCTTTAGACCATGAACAGCTGGTGGCTGGTACAAATTAGAAATCTGTTCTTCCTCATCCACTTCCACATGTATTTCACCAGACTGAACAGTAAGAATGTAACAGAAGCTGGGAGGAGGAAGATTAGTTGTCATCTATTAAAAAATAAGAAAAAGAAATGTGACCATAAAAAAGGCACTTTTAATTTAGCCAGTCAAGTTTTACAATAATAGGCAAAAGGAACAAAACCATTTACATTTTAAGATGGATGGGGAAACAAAATTATATGGTTAATAACAAGGACTCTGATGTAGAAGTTGAGTTAATAAACCAACAGTCACAAGTCATAAGTGAAATCAGCTTGTGTGTATCATTCTTTCCATAATCTAACATTGATCCTCATCACAAAAACAACTCATAACTTGGCACACTTGGCAAACACAGTGACAATTTCAAGGTGCTTTTTGCTGTTTTGTATATTTTTATTACATGGTAGAAGTGCGTAGATTAGTCTTCTGTTTTTTGCTTTTTTTTTAACATCCACAGCTTTCCTGAGATTTGGGGACTTTTGCATGTGGGTGGGTTTTTGTGATAGTAAACAGCTGCCGAACTTTTAAAGCTGCCAAATTGAATCCAGGACAGCACAAGGAGATAATGAAGAACAGGAATGCAAGAGCTGCAAGAACTGCTCTCTTTGTGGTATGCCAGATTTTTCTTTTCCCCTTAAAAAGTGCCATGACGTAACAACTTTATCAATCACCACTTAGAGAGGTCCCAAGCTGGAAAGACTTCTCAGAAACGAAAAGACAATGCTAGAAGATAATTTTTATTGCAAATATGGTAAAATACTCTTTTAGCAATGTTTGTTGTTAATAAAACATTTAATTTAATAGAAGAAAAATGAATACATCAAAAACAGTTGTCCACCCATTAAAAAGAATCTGCTTAAAGAAAAACAAAAGCAAAGGAAGCTGATACCCAAACTCTGTTTGCCTCTGACAGCATTGAAGAAGGTATTTGAATGTACATATGGCTCAAAAGAAATCCATTCCACACATCCCTTCCCAACAACATTATCATGATGCTGGCAATACTGTTTATGTACTGATGTATAAAACTGCTTCCACAAAACTGTCCATACAACTATACTGTTTGTATCAAGAAAAATGTATCTCAATTGAAAGAACTCCATCGAGCCAAAAACGTGGAGCATCAGAATGCAAGCCGTGGTTCTTTGTGTAATTAATTTCTATTTCAAACCCATGACAGAAGTGTAAATTACATGATTATGGCAAGTTTCCTCCATTTTTAAATTGCTAATAAAACAGAAAAAATGAAGAAATAACAAGAGTCATAACAACACTAAATGACATTTAAGAGCTATGCCTCAGCCATAGATATTCCCATTCTGTTGCTCACATTATTTTAATGCACAAACCCATCCATTCCTCTGAGACTTACAAATATTTCAATGAAAGAGAGAGTCAAAGAGAGCAGAGCTACTTCACTCAGTTTAAGTCCTTATTTTATTTTTAACTGAAGTTTGAGCTTTTTGTTCTTCAATGCAAAGAATACTCTACATTGCAGAGGAAAGATTCTTGGACCTTAGAAATAACTAGTAATATCCATCTTCAAGATTCCTTGGTCTTGAAACTTGTTTATTTCCAACTTTCTCTTTTTTTTTCCCATATTGACTCCCTTGGTCTAAAACCAATTTTTAATACCACCTAACTTCTTCCCAAAGAACATCCTATACAAGAACATCAAGAAAGCTCAAGCCCCTGGCTACTCAGAAGCTTCTCAAATGGTCTCCTATTACCAAAATGATTTGACGTGACAGAACACCTTTTCAAAGACAAAAGCTAACTGAAGTGAAATTACAGATGTGATTTCAGCTTTGCAAATATACAGAGGCATACTTTAAATCCATTTCTATACTTTCCCACCCCCTAAAATCACAGGAACGTTCATTAATTTTTAGTAATTATTTTAATGTACATCCTTCAGACCTCACATGAAACAAGTATCAGTCAAAGTCACCCTAACTAGTAAGAGACCTGATTCCAGCAGTCACTGTCTTCACAGAAGTTAATCTTCAGGAAAGTGCTTTCAAACCTAAGGCTGAAAAGTGCCTTTAAAGAATGAGCTAACATCCTTGTATACAGATTTCTCAGCAGGCTTCATGACACCTAGTATCTCTTTACTCCAGCAAGGAGAAGAGAGAAAGAATTTGTCTGGACATCTTACCATTTTAGATCTAGAGGATTAATAAAGGGGTGATTGCATCATTTTGGAAAGATGCTGCTGATCCAGAGGGCTTCAGGTTAGCCTGGGAGGTTGTCAGAATCAGTAAAACAAAACTTGGTAGATAAAAAGAGGGAGAGAGTCTTGATTCCCTAAGTAAACATGATTATACCACCACCAAAAATACTAGCTGTGAGCAAAAAAAATCATAACCATAATAACAAAGCTTACCATTTCAGAGTCTTGACTTTGTCCAGGAACTTTTACAGGCACTACTGGAGGCCACAGACTGTCTATCAGACTAAACAGTCCTAATGCCCTTCAAAGAGACCAATAAAATCAGGTTTAAAATGTTTTCCAGTGTTCAGACATTATATTAAAAAGATTCATTAAGAAATGTAATCTAAACCATTGCATGATTATGAAAACAATTTAAAATCATATTTGTTTTCTGGAAGCTGGTTTTGATTTGGTCTGGTTAAATCTCCATGGGTTCTGCTGCTGGGTGGAGAGGGAGGGATGGGATGTGTGACACCCAGTGACAAGCAAGTCATGTTTAATCCTTTGCCACAAACAGCTTGCTACACGACAGAATTCAGGGGAACTGGGGTAAATGGTAGCTTGGGAAGGACACAGATATCAGCACAGCTTCTTTTAAAAAGTAGCTTTTAGCTATTTAACAGTTTAAAAGTTTTGCTTTTAACATCTTCATTTCTACTGTTTTTTGGTGGTTTTTTTTTTTTGTTGTTGTTGTTGTTGACAGCTGCTTTCAGGAAAGTCAGCAATTATCAGATACAGAGAAACAACAGGCAAGATTTTGTTAAGTACATGTGCAGAGAACAATCTCCTTCCTACACAGCTGATCACTCAGTTATGGTTTGTGTTTATTAATTTTGCAAGTTTCACACTTTTGTTTTAAAAAACAAACATAAAATTAACAGTCCATCACATTAAGGTAAGATGTTGACCACTCTTTAGCAAACCAAGCTGTACTTTGCAGCAGTTCAGTGCCTGCCTTGTGAGCTGATGGAACATCTTTGTTGGACAGGCAGGAATAGCTGAGGGAGGGGAAACAGCAACAGATAACTAACTTGAAGAGATATATATATTTTTGAGTTTAAGCTCTGAGTTATCTTGTTCCAGTTCTCTGTTCTGTGCAGTTGAAGCATAGATCTGCATTTTAACCCCACACTGCCTCCAAGTTGTCTGTTCCTCAAATTAAGAAAACCACTATTTCTGAAACAACTCTAAAAAATGAAGTCCACAACTTGTTAAAAGTAATATTAGCCTCTAAACCCAACTGCTTAGAAGGAAACCACATACCCTGTTTACAGGGCTGAAGCACACTGCAATATGCTGCTTCTCTTCAAGGGGTCATGGAAACTTTCCTTTTAAAGTTCTGCTTTTAGCTCACTTCTGCTTAAGCTTATTTATTTCTGCATTTCCTTAGTCCTTCTCTGGATCCTTAGACTTTGGGTGTCTACAGTGAGCTTCTCAGCATGTTTTTCACTGCCTGTGATTCAGTGTTAACAGTGATGCCTTTGGAGCAGCTCTGCAAGACGTTTAATGGTTGTAAATCTCAGAGGAGATCTTGGGGAATACAACTTGAGGTATTCACAATTCAGGTAACAAGCTGGCAGACTAAAAAGAAATTGTTGCTACCTGTAGTTGTGTTCTCCACATGAATGAACAGACTACAGCTGCTTTTTTACAGGAATTGACTTCCTGACTTACGAAGCTTCAGCCCCAAGTCTGTAAAAGGAGAGACTGGGGTAGTTTTGGTGTTTGGAGATTTTTTTTAAATTTAGTTTGGGTTTTTTGGTTTTGTTTTTTTAACAGTGATATCCTCTAGATAATAAAGATACTTTTCAGCAAACTGGCCACTTCTTGAAACCTTGACCAGGGCAAGGTTTTCTGGTTTGTATTGTACAGAATGATATCTGACCCAAGGAAGGCCAATGCCCAGAGGAACTAACTGGTCTTGCTAACTGGCAGATGAAAAAGGAGAGCTACAAAACAAGAGCAGAGCCTCCTGTACAACTCAGGCAGTTACATAAGTGGCCTTCCTCACACACCCCACAGCACAAGGTCGGAGCACAGATACGAACGTACCACAAACTGTGCACAGAGATTGCACATTTATCAACTTAGAGCAACTAAACCATTTTGTTTGCTGCATGTTCACATCTTCACACAGATTGATCCTTCATATGCATTTTAAAGTGTTCACAAAGGACATAAAGTTGTCATTTCTTCTTTAGCTCACTTCTAACTTGCTATTCTGTGTCAGAATATCTAAGACATACGGTACATTTTCTTCTATTCTTTGTGCCCTTTTGGAGAAGGCCAACTGCTGTTTGAACTAGGAGCACTTAATTAACAGTAAATGACAGTATTTGTTTGCAAGCAGGCATAGGATCAGTGCTGTGTGGGGTAAGTCTCCTGAACATCTTGGCCCCATCATTTCTTTGACACCAGTCAGGCCAAGGGCAGAGACAAACCAAAGGATTAGCAAGTTCCAGATCACATCCTGCTATGATCGCTGTCTATGAGCTGGGATAGGGACTTTCCTGGGACTCTCACTCCATCAGCTTCCCTAGTGGGAGCTCCCTGGTTGCTCCACCCATTTACACACCTCCAGGAAAGTTAACTCTCTCTTTACACTTACAGGCTTCAACTTAGCAGAAGGGAGAATGAAGTGGGGGCACTGACAGTGGAGAAATGACAAAGACATTGTCTCCTCCTCTGTAGAAGATCATTATCCTCACAGAAAGAATAAAATTAATTCCCTTCCCTGGCCAAGTAACACTCAAACTCCAGTTCAATCTGATCTGAACAATGGGTGCAGTTTATTCAATATGTGTAGCCTTCTTCAGCTGGAGAGTCAGGACAAGAGATGAACAGCTGGCTCCGTGCTGCAGCAAAGGGGCATGGTTAGCTCCCATGTGCATATGGAGCCTCTCTGCATACACAAGACTAAATAAAAACGTTAAAATTTTGCTCTGTGAGTGTAATTACTAGTTACTTTGAAAAAAACTTGATCACAAAAGGAAAGACTTCTAAGAAAGGAAAAGCAGAATAAGAAGTGAGAAGAAACAGGCTCAAGGATCAAAACGAAAGATGAACATGTAAAGTGTTTTGAATAACTTTTTTTTTTCTTTCACTTCAGAGACTAGGGCTCTATTGTAACACTCTATGACTTTGAAAAAAAAAAAGGACTGAATCTATAGCAGGAGAAGGACAAAAGTAATCTACAAGATTCTAAATGACAGACTCAACTCTCTACTGTCCATGCCAGGTTTAACTCTGTGTTTGGTAAAACAAATTTTGTCCCATCCCAAATATATATATTTCCACTGTTTAACACCAGCACAATAAGACTACCAGTAACTTCAATGGAGTGTTACAGTAAAGATTTCCACAGAAATTTGGACTTATGACAGGTAGGTATGCCTCTCTTCTATAAAACCACATCTTCAAACTTTGCTTATATATAATCAGATTTTATATATGTGTATGTGTACATACATATAATAAACAAAATTGGTTTTTTTCTGTCCTAAATTATTTTCATTATCCAATGTCCTCAAAAGACATCTCTCTTAAATTAACCTTTCCTTGCTAAACTTCAGTATATTTTTTCTCTGTATCCATAAAAGCAAACTGCCTGCTGTGTACCCAGACATCAGGCAGAGAATTTTAAAAATATAATACTGTTAAATAGGCTAAATACATGACTGATAAACCAGTACTTACACTATCAGAACATCTCTGATCCTGTGGAAATTCCATTTATTTCATACTACAAGCTGTGTTTCAAAAGTCAAACAACTCTGATTTTTCAGAACTGCATTTCACTGATTCTGGTCTAACAACTTATTTCACAAGCTAAAAAGAATATTTTGTTTATTTCTATCAAAAGCATGAAGTTTCAGCTACAGTTCTGGTCCAAGAACTTTGTGTGTGCCATGCCTGATCCAACTTTTAACATACAGCTTACAGTTTGGAGGATTTTACAGCTTTAATAATCATAACAGGCTCAGGAGGAAAATACTAGAGGGAGAACATACCAGCAATATCAGAGAAAGAAGGCACAAAAACAGGGAAAAAAGGAACTCTATGTAAGGTTTAGAGCAAGGAACAGAAAGATGCGAGGATTCTCTTCCAACATCTTCCACAGCTTTGCTCTGAGGACTTGGGACTTGGAACTTCTCTGCTTCCTCCTCTCCTACTTCTTCAACTTTTCATCTAAACCAAAACAGTTTTCTTTGGCAGTGTCAGTTTCAATTATTCAGAACTCAAAAATAAAGCAATTCCTAGCCCTCTGTGCAAAACTAAGAAACTCCTTATTAATCAACTAGCCTGCATAAGCTTCAGCTGTCAAGGGACAAGCAATCCAAATCTAAAGCTGATACTCTAGGCTCTGTCTCTCCCTTTCACTGACCTACTAAGATCTTGCAGTGCACAAACTATGCAACACCACATTTTCTTAGTCTTGAGTTATAAAAGCAACAAAATCACAAAGTAAAAATCTGAGCCTACTAAACCAGCATCTTTGTCAAAATACAAACAGGGAGGAAGGGCTGCTGACCTCTTTTTCTTTCCCAGATTTTGTTTAGATATATGGAATTATATAGTTGAATGATTTACACACTTTAGTAATTCAATTTCTGTAGTGTATTAGAAATTACACATACTACATTGAACCACTGAAATTGTAACATAAAAGTACTTTTGGTTCAATATGGATATGCTTACGTTATTCTCCAATGCTGATAACTAAATAGATTAATGGCACAAGCACTAAGATACAAGCAGCAGTCCATGTTTATTAAAGAATAGAAAATTCAGGAAATAAAAAACTTGATTTCTGATACAAAAGCAGCCATAGAAATTAATATTAAAATAATGCATATATTCAAAACTTCAGTGTGATTACTGAAATTATGCTTTAAATGAAACTCAACTTTTAACCACAGAAATTACTGAAATGTTTCAGGACCTCAAAACCCAGAGACGTGGGTGGACCTTGTCTTTTTGGAGGAGGGAAAACCAAAGGAAGGAAGTTATGACCTCCTTCTCTGCGGCGCATTCTTACTATTACATTTCCTGTCCGTGTCTAGCAGTTGAAACACTTACTTGTACAGCAGTTAGCAGTGGTCCTCTCTTCTGAGGGCAAAACAAAATTAAGAGAAAGTATACAGTGAAGAGTCAAGGAGAAAAAATGAGAGAAATTGCAGCCAGGGAAGTCTGTGACTCAAACAAAAAGGGAAAAAACCAGAAAAGAATGAAAACCCTCAAGCACAATAGTGACGACTACAAACATACAGGGGGATTTCACATTTCAGTGCCTAACATTTGAAAGTTTAAAATTACAAACAACAGAAGCCAACTTTATTTGAAAATGCAGAATTTTTTCAGAAAAACATAACACTGATTGATGAACTCAATATTCAGAGCCTGTTTACTGTAGAGGAAAATGCAACAAATAATACAGCCTGCCATGAATTAAATGTTGGCTCAAAAGTCACAGCTTATGAGTTGATGTATCCTTCAAAGTGTTTTAGCTTATCCAACACAAGTGTGGATTTTAGCACTCTACGTGCAGCAGTTGCTTCCCCCTTTGAAGATTATTAACCATTTTTTCAATTTAGGGACAAAATTTGTACTGACACCCTGTGTTCTTCCTCCCCTCTCCATTTTTAAATTGCTGTCATACTTCTGTTCTGCTGCAGAGAAACT
Organism: Dicaeum eximium; assembly: GCA_013396995.1. Taxonomy (NCBI): domain Eukaryota; kingdom Metazoa; phylum Chordata; class Aves; order Passeriformes; family Dicaeidae; genus Dicaeum; species Dicaeum eximium. The sequence goes on along the minus strand of VWZP01009941.1, from coordinate 3,557,874 downwards.
CTTCATATTTCTAACACATAAGAAAGCATAAAGAGAAGAAGCAGGTACATCTGCTATACTGAGGAATAAAACAACTCAATGGTAGGAAAATCGGGTGAAAAGACCCAAATTGTCAAAATCCAAATTATTATTCTGTGTGGAACTCCAGGTAGGGCTAAAAAAATCAGTATTTTTCTGTCAATAAAGACAGGTCTCTAACTCCAAAGATTATCTCAGATCACTGAAATTAATTTCTGGTAGGAAGCAGGAACCATGACAATTTACAGGTTATTTACTCCTGAGGCATTTTAGTGAGTGCTCAGCCCCTGCATCTAATTGCATTCATTTAGTTCCTGGTTATACCTGACATACCTGAAACATGCTTGGAACCTATTAAAACAGGGTGGCTGGATGTGCTGCCTATGGATTCTTAACCAGCATTCCTGCCTCTAGCAGCACACCCCCAAAATCTCACTTCCTCTTCCCCAAGGGACTGAATTTAAGACTGACACATGAGGCAGTGGGAGGGTGAGAACATGAGCCTCTAAGGAAACACCACCAGCAGCCTTTCAATTAGCATTTTTCAATCTTCTCCCTTTAAATCACTGTACTTTTTTTCTTCTTTTTTGCTGATACCAAGCATGCAGTCCAGGGAACAGTTGTAGGAAAGGCTAGGTGACGAGTATGAGTGAGAGGGTGCAGAGAAAAGCTGTCAGGAAACAGATACTGAACCAGGCAAATTCAGTCAGTTGCCACACTGCTGCTTCCTAATTTACCCAAGAGCCTCACAAACAGAGCAGAAGAAGTGCTGGAAATCAAGAACTGAACAAGCAACTCTGCCATGTCCCTCTGTCTTACAGGATTGCCAGAAACTGGACTGCAAGGGGAAGGATTTCTAGCAGGGATGGTTTAGGGGAGTATGCTTTATGTGGGGTATGGGCCTGGCTCTGAAAAGAAACCTAAATCAGTAAAAGACCTCCAAATGACCTACTACTTGTTAAAGCATATTGAAAACCAATACTCAACATTATGTGTTTCTCTCAATGTGAGGTTACTATCACTCCAATTTTTCAGAGCTGATCTTTGTCAAGACAGGACATGGTTGTGTAAGTTCTTATCCCACTTTTCTCTTGGAACACAAGTGTTTTCTTATCAGAGAAGAAATGTGTTCAGTTTCTTTAGCACTCCTTAACAGTACAGGTCCGTTCCAAAGATCAAATAACGTGTTCAGCTGGGTTTTCCCCTGGGTGCAAAATACCCTTTATCATGGGCTTATAGGTTTTTAGCCCCCAAAATGAAACTTCAGCTTACAACAGTGATTTTAAGATTGCATTTACCGGAATGATGTCAAATAGCATTTTAAATTAAATATTTGATGATGAGGATGGTTGATGGCCTGGAAAAGTTTTTGAACAGTAACAGTGGTCCATTGATGCAAAGCTCTTGAGAAACACTTATATCTATTAGCAAATCTCCTCTGTCTCACAGAGGGACTGAGGAAGCACTCTGTCTCTGATTACAATCCATGTGACTGTGGGACAATATGAACATATGGGATCTTATTAGCCATTCCTGGCTTTCTCCAGATCATGTGCTTCAAAGGGACACACAAAAAAAGTCATTACTTTTCCCGTGTATTTCCTACATTTTCTTCCCTTTTATCCACTTTAAAAGCCACTGTCAGACTCCAGGAAACAAACAGTCTCAAAGCCATCTCCTTCCAAAAAGTAATTTGTGTTCTCCAAAAAAAAAAAAAAAGGCAGCAGTCTTTCTTACAGGGCAGACCACATAGTTCTTACTCACTCATGTGCTGCAAGCCAAGGTTGGGCACTCACAGGCATAACCCATCATGTGCTTGGACACACCAGTGGCTCTGGAAATCCATTTATCCAGTGGCAATGAGTCCCGCAGCTTAATTATGCTCTCTGAGAGTAAGTACTCCCTCGTATTCAATTCAGCTATGGCTTTACTGTGGTTTCCATCACACCTAGAATGTGTCCCAAGCACTTAAAAGTAATAAAAAGCTATAAAGCAGAACTTAGGCTAAAACAATTAAGAAAAAAATAAATCCCTGAACAATTCCCCCACCCACCCATCTCGTACAATGAAATCACGTTTTAACCGCTGCACTGTCCCCGAAGCTACACTATACCCATTTTCTTTTAATGTTCCCTAGCAGGGTTACCACCAGCACAGCTCCAGCTGAGCCACCAGCATTTTCAGCAGTGTGCCTTCTAAACATCCTCAGAATAGCCAGAAGTAAGTTACTGCTGCTTTGAAACAGAATTTACATTAGAAAAAGTCTGTCTCTTATTAGTTAGGCAGAGTACTGGAAGCACCAGCAGCCAGTTGTAAAACTTCATTTGTATCCAGAATTCCAAAGCCATTATTTAATTTGTTTGGAAAAAATGTAACTTGAAAAAAAAAGCCAACAAAATAATTAAATAAGAAGACGTGTTTGTTATTAAAGATCCATAAAAATGCAAGTAGGCTCGAAATCCAAAGGCTCTGAAAATTAACACTGCAAGTACATAAAAAGAAAAGCATACTGAATAGGGCTGGCTGGAAAACAACAATTCCATTTTGCTAAACATTTCAAAGCTTTGAAATTTGTTTTTGTTCCAATATGAAACAAAAATGAGACTTTCTCAAAGTTTTCATGAAATGAGAATGAGAGAAAGAATATTCACTCCCTCTGGACCTGAAAAAAAATCTTCCCAACAAAGCTGTCTCCAAAATAGATAATGTTTCCATGAAACATTCTGGTTTTGATGAAACAGCATTTTTCAACAGGAAAAAAAGTGTCAGCAGAAATACCATAGCCATTCTAATAGCAAAGGCTTATCTAGATTGGATGCCTGTACAAATAAATTATGAGAACTGAACCAATCTAATTATATTTATATAGGTCCCCATGAGAACACTGTATCACTCTCCTTAGAAAGACACTCTGTAAGATAATTGATCTATTTAATTTTTTTTCTTGACTAAAGATATTTTATTTGAAAACTGTAAGAGGAATAACAGAATAAGCAAAATCTGAGATGTACCATAAGCCAAATTGTTACTTACCTGGGGGAATTTTGCTACAAAGCTATTGACATTCTTATTCCAAAATAAGACTGGCTTTAAGATTTGCAAGATTTTTTTTTTGTTTTGTTTTAAGAAATTTAAACTGTGGTTCTAAAACCATATATTCAAGAGAATTAAGCTCTAATATACTAAACGAAAGTCTGTGCTTTCAAACTTCAAGCCATACTGGGCAGCACAGTAGAAAAACTTGGTGCAATAAAAAGTTCTGCAATGAAAGGGAGATGAACTAATGTTTTTAAGTCTCTGAATCTACTGAAGAGGAAGAAAACACTCATATTTTATGAAATATTGCACACAGTAACCCCTTATTCTCCTAAGTGTGTATTTGTGCATTAGCTTATTTATGCTCATTTTGTAGAATGGTTGGCTCAAGCACAGCTGGATGCCCCAAAAGTGGCAATGAGGACATTTGATTGAACAAAGCCAGGTTCAGTTGTTCCAAGGAATGTTGGTCACAGAAATAAAAAAAATGACAGATCATATTTGCCTGCCATAGCAAGCAATATGATCTTCCATTAATTGTTCTCACCTTCCTCTTGTGGTTCTTTGCAAAATCTTCATTCCAGCTAAGCAGCAAGATTTTCCTTCCCATCTCCTGCAGTACTGCTCGACGTCATCTGTGGAACTCAGGGACTGCAGCTGCACTTCACTGAAGATGCCATAGGCATCCTGGACAAGGAGGCATAACCTGCAAAACATTCCTCCATTACTCACTGGCATCTGTTCATAACAAACCAGTGAGCAAAGTTCTGAAAACGGTATTACAAACGAGGACAGGGATTATCCTCTGCAGTACCTGCAGAATTCCTATCAAGCAAGGTATCAATAAACAAATCCAACACCATGAAAGGTTTTCTCATGTGCATTTTCAGGACGTGACAGGGCCATGAAGTAGAGAAGCATGACTGAAACAAAGAGCACAGGGCTTGCACTGGGGATTAGATTAATTAACTGCCATGCACTATGTGGCTTGTGTACTTAAAAACAAAGAAAGTTGAGTTTTTGCCTTACTTGAGGTGAATTCTACAATAAAGACAGAACAATAACAGAAACATAAATATGTGTGTGTTTATAAATATAAAAATTCTGCTTAGAAGTAGATAAAGCAACATATTTCACAAGTAATAATCACCGAGACTGGCAAAGCAAGGCTTACATTTTCTCACACTCTTTTTTCAAAAGAGTCCTCAGGATGCAAAAATGAGAGAAACATCAATTTTTATTTAAAAAAAGAACAAAACTAAACAAAACAACATAAAACTGGAGATTGGTATATTCAGAGTTGTGTATGAAGCCCAGAGGAACTATTTTAAGACAGTAATTAAAGAACCTGCTAAACAAACAATTTGATTAAAATCTATGGAAATAGGGGCTGTAGGGCTGGGAAGTATTGCTTAACCAACTTGATGGCATTTTGAGAAGATAGTACTGTCATAACAGATAAGGCAAAATCAGTGGATGTCATACATTTAGATAGTCAAAAGCACATTTCACAAGATTCTGCACCTGAGATGAGCAGCCCCGATAGCATGAATCATGCAGGGCTGGAGGAAGGAGGCCCCTGTCTACAAGATTGGTTTTAATTGCCTCAGAAAGAGACAGTTAAGCACGGAAACTTTTCAAAGGGAAACAAAAATTACCTTTGAGGGTAGCACACACATCTTTGTATCCAAATAAAACTCAGGGGTGCACCAGGCAGCAGAATTGAGTTCATTTCAAAGGTACATGCCAAAACTGCCCTCCCCAGAATGGCACCATTGTTCCCAGCAAGCCACCTCCAACTGCTTTTGGAACACATCCTATAATGTGCATGCACCCTGAAAGCATTCAACAGCAGTCATTATATCTTTATAAAATATATTTCAAATTAAATGAGCTCCTACACTGAAGAAATCCATGTATTTTCTTCACATGGAAAAGCAGGCACATGGAAGAGCCCTAACCACACATTGCTTGTTCATTATGAAGTGCTTAACTTCAGCTTAGACCCTCAAGAAGGCTGCATTTGATATAAGATACAACCCCAAAGGCTTTCTGACATCAGCAATTGTGCAAGCACCAGTTAAGGGTCCTCATTTTTTCAAATGCTGGTGCTGGTTGTAAGGAGCAGGGAGGGATAGGACTGGGTACAAACAAAGACTTGTATTTTCCCCATACCTCTAGCTACAAAGGTCCCATACAAACCAAGTCATCATCAGAAAAAACCCAAACCAAACCAGAAGAACTCTGTTTGTCTGCTGCTTTCCATGTTAGGACTTTGAATTGAGTTAAAAATTCCCCTGAGTTTTAGCTGATTTGACTGAAACTCCCCGTGATATTGTTATATTTGGAGAACCAGAGTTCATATTCTCTGAACATTTCTGAAAATCAGATTGAGGGGAACTGGAAAAACAAAGCAAACAGTTTTGCCTATGTTAACAAAATGCTGACTGTTAATTGTGAAAAATTAGGCCTCCATATCTTGGAGCAAGAAGGGCCAACTGAGTTAGTGTCTCAGATCAGATCAGTTCAGCAGTCTCTTAACTGATCACTGGAATTTCTCATATCTTTAGTGAGACATAACTGAACACAAGTAAGTCTCAGACTAGCTGGCACCAGGGTTATATTAAGTCCTCTGGGACATGTTAATTGCCCAAATACAACTAGTTTGGTTGGTGCTGAAGACATCAGTCACTAAAAGAGCATTTTCCAAGTCCTTTTAAGTCAAGCAAAGAGATGGTTTCTGTCAGACATGGGAATCTCAGCTCCCTGCATCCCTGGCCACAGATTTCCATTGCTTTGTGGTGGCACATAAATGGCTAGGACAGGAAAGTGATCTGACCAAAAAATACTGTAGTCAAATCATCATCATCAGCAGCATCATCTGAAAATCAACTCTGTAAAAGTAAGCTCCTACTTGCATGGAGTACTGCTTTTAGGCAAGGATATATTTTCCTTGAAGCTCTCACTCCACCAGTCCAGTGTATGCAGCATATATAGGAATCTCAGGTCATATGGTAGGAGAATGGTCATTTTATGACCATGTTCAATGCAGAGAAGAACTGTGTCATTTGAGACTTCTATCAGTAATGTTCCCATTCACACAGGGAATACATTCATGATTATTGGCATCATGAAGGAGCAGAGAGCAGCAGATTCCAAGTGTCTTTGCTCTGTCAGGTTTGTACACAAGAGCAGACAGACACTACATTTACTACACTTGCTCTTAACAGTGTCCAGAAGGTAGTCACAGTTTCTCTGCAACATGCATTTGAAATGAAATGTGTGTATTCACCCACTTGGAAGTCAGAATTTCATTAATAACCCTTCAGACACCCAATTTCAGACTAAGAGAGAAGTACCCCGGATCAACACCATGAAGAGAAGTTCACAAACACATTCTCCCCACTTCACCATGCCTTTAAAACAGTATCAGTGAATGATGGCAAAACCTTGAAATGTTATAGGGATTGTTTGAGGGACAACTGATTTTCCCACTTAATGACTATCATGAAATCAGCTGTATCCCACAACAGACTCAGCAATGCACTTGGAGAACTACCCTCCTGTTCTTTGGAACTCATTCTGTTCTTATGGATTTTGTACATGCTATCAGCATCACTGACAGTAGTTCAGCTGCATTCAGAGCCTATTGATTCATGACCTTAACTTCCTTACCAGTACTCTTTTTTCCCTTGATTTCACTTTATTCCAAGGACAGTGCATTTGGATTATTTTCCCATGTTGCAGTGTTGCTCTCATATTACAGCAAATGTTCTCACAAATTAATTTTTAGCAGGCAGTCTAGCTGTGATTAAAGCCAACAGCTTGTCCCATTACTTTTTCCCCCTCTTTGAACCTCACTACCATGATGAAAACCCACATCAAAATTATGGGTCAAGCTGCAAAGCCAAAATGAGTATCTGCCCCCCAGGAATTCAGCATTTATGTTTTGTGCACATCTATAGGAAATACATTTTTTTCATAAAATCTGGATTTGTATCAGTTAATAAGGTTAAACATACCTTTACCAATGCCTTGTTAGCAGGTATAGCACTGAACTGTTAAGAAAACAGACAGGCAACATCTCCAATTAAATCAGTGGTGCTTGTGCAGGGAGGAAATAAGGGCCATCTTTATTTTTGGGACAACAGGATGTAACCCTGTGTAAGACCCTCAATTTAAAATATGGGTTTGGAAACTGAAATGTCTCATGTAAAATAGCAGAGAACTCTCTCCTGGAGAGAGGCGTAGCAGGAAAGCCGGTAGAGGAACAAATGTAGGAAATGCAGACTAAGGAAAAGGTAAAGTATGACACACTGGTAATAGCAAAGGGGGTGAAGATAGGGAATGATAAGAAGTGAGACAGAGTTTAGCTTTTCTTTTTTTTTTTCCCTTTTTTTTTTTTAAAGTAATGGCATAGTAAGTCTCCTGCAAAACCTTGGGAAGATTTTGTTAATTTGCTAATAGCCAGAAGCAAGGATGGGGGCTGGAGGAAGATGAGACTGATTACTCTGCATTACTTCTATGACTGTGCTGATCTTTAGGACAAAATGTTTTCCAGTAGAAATCTGGAGAGGATTACAGGATTAATGCCATGCCCTTCTCCCAGTTAGTCACTCTTCATGGGTAAAGGGTAAGCCCTTCTTTTACTAATATGTTTTTTATGCATGAAAAATCATCTCTCTCCATACTGCTGCCTGTTATCAAGCAGCTGACTTTCTGGAGAGGTAAGGGCAATGAAAACCTTCTCCATTTTTGGTCACCTCCAGACTCCTCAGCAGCTAGTGTAAAAGAATAAGAAAAGGAAGATCTGACTGCAGAGGAGATGAGAGCATGGGGAAGCCAGAACGGACTGATTACACAGACACTGCCTTTACTGAGTCTCAGGAAAACAAACAGCAGAAATTTGTCAGGAGCAGATCTGAACCAACAAGTAATTGTTTTAGCCTTGGGTAGGAGGACAATTGTGTGGCCCAGGGCAGCCCTTCTCCATGCACAGCTTGGCTGTGCAGTACAGCACGAGGAGCAGGACAGCCAGGCAACCACCACCACCTCTGCAGCACCCTGCACAGACCTCATTAGCTGCTCTTTCTTTGGAAGGGAGTGAAAGGGGGAATGGGAAAATGCCTGAAAATTAATTGACTTGTATTAGCTCTGATATTTGCTCATTCTTTATCTTAACCATCCATGAGACAGCTGCTGCTGCTTTGTTTGTCAGAAGGACTTCTTATTTGTGTGAGGTGCGGTCCTAGCAGAGGCATAAAGCACACGTACATAAACACACACACAAACAAAACCCCCTCTCCCTTCATCACCAGAGGCGCAACACTACCTACACAACTCCAATCCAGCAACTTGTCTGGTCAAGTCTCAAGGTGGAGCTGATTAACTCCTGCTAATATGGCTCAGATTCAAATTGCAACCTGCAGGACACCACCCTGCCTGGGTTTAATTTATCCCTACCTTATGAACTCCTTGCATTCACCATACCCATATAGTAATTAAAAAGTCAAACTCAGAGCACAGGGACAACTGTCCATCTTCCCCCTTTTAGAACTAACATTTCTCTATTTAACATTTCTCTATTTGTTATATTACTTTACTTTAATTTAACACTATTACATATATTATATACTATAATCCTATTTAACACTAGGATTTCTCTTATATTAAAAGTATATTAGACGTTCCTTCATGCTCCCTTTCGAAAAGAATGTACCCACTGTAGCCTTCTTTGGGGAGACAAAAGATTTAGAGTTTTCTGCTTAAAATCCATACCATTTGCTATCAATAAAAAGTGAGTGAAGCTCTACAGAACACAACTATGGATTGAATGCTACAAATACAAATTAATGATGATGGTAACTATCTCCTTCTCTGCACAGAGTAAAACACAAGTACCATTGTTTCCAGTTCATAAGGGGAATGTCAAGCTGGAAGAAGAATCCTGGTCCAAGTACAAACATTTCTAGCACCCACCCTGATGCTCTGGTTTGAACCACTGAAATGAACAAAACAGCAATAATTTGCTTTAAAAACTGGAGGTTTAAAATTACTGAGCAGTTTGTGATCGTGTATGTTTTTATTTGGCAAGCCTGGAAGGGCCCAGAAGGAAAGAAAGAAAAAGGCAACTCTGGAGTGCTGGACCTGGCAAAAGTATTGGTGGAAACTGCACATGTGATTGGAGTATCGTCAGGGAAATGACCTAGTCTTATCTCAGCATCTCAAATAGAAAATATGTAGCAGAGGCCTCTCTGGTCTCAGGAAAGTAAACTTTTATTTTTGCAGACACCTCCTAACAGAGGGTTTCTGTAACACACTTGCAAATACTCACTACAGTATCTATACCGAGTTCCCCATTTCGGATTTTCCTCGCTCTTCATTACAATTTTTATACATATGTTAAAAAATGGAGTGAGAGTAGTTATAAGATAACTGTTGCTTATTTTTATTCACTTCCTTGAATCATCACATAGTTCAACACAAACTGGAAAATCAAACACCACTTCCACAAGGTCTTTCATGATTCCCTGCCTGCTGATTGCTTTTTCCATTTCTTCATTCATGTTAATCCTTCCACCTACTATTTTCTGCCCGTGGCCTGAAGAAGCAGCACTTCTGTGGGAAACAGCTTTTGTGCGTAGGAAGAGACCTGTACGAGCCAAGCGTGTCAGCAGAGCCACCTTTTTAATGCAGAACGTGCTCGCAGGGAACAGGGCTGTGCAGCACTGCAAATGCTCCCACTCAAAACACGGAACACCACCTGCCTGGTGGGAGCCACAGACAACTTGTCAGGAATTGGTGTAGCATGAATGCCAGCTTTTTGTACTTGCCATGACAACCACGGCTTCACATGTGACAATGTTTTCTGCAAAAACCATTTCTAATACGAAGTTTTCACGTGACACCACATGAACTTTTTAAACTCTCCATCTGACACTGTGTCCAAGTGCACTTTTGAATGCAACTGCTGATGTGTGTGTTTTATTTGTACATGGAGTTTCTCTCAAAAGTAAACAAAACATTTAAAACCATAAAAATACATTCTTGACATCCACTCAAACACGAGATAGAGCCTAAGCTGTAATTTCAAACAGTTACAGAGTTGCATTTGAAAAATATTTTCAGTATCATGGATAGCTTCACTTATGTCAGATTCAAAAATGAATATTGAAGTTGTTCTACATTCATAGTTTAGATCCAAAGTACTTATGCCATGTAAGTCAATTTTTATAGTGATAGCTGGTTTGGAAGAGACAGAGAGTTAAGGAAAAAGAACTTCCTAAGTATTGCCTAAAAGTTTGTATAAAGGCTAGGCCATAATGGAGCAGAAAGGCCTTCCTCCCTCCAGATCCCTGGGCATCTCAATGCCCCACGGGACATAATTTATGGTCCTTCTACTAAGATCCATTCCATACAGCTTGTTATGCAAATAAAACCAATTTTTGAGTGGTAATAAAAAAGCAAACACATCACATCACCCCAGCATGTTTCACTCACTGTGCTGTTAATTGTAGTTGGTAAGAAAAATAATGATGCACACACTCCTCAGGTTCTTCAGTGTACCATTCCTTCACCATGGAATCCCATCACAATCCCTTGGTTATTTCAGTATACAATTCAGAGAAAAATATTTTTTTCCTGCATGTCATGATTTACTAATCAAGAGCAAAAATATGTATTTAAGAAACTCACAGGCTCAGTTGAAAACTGCAAGTCTTTCTTATGGATCATGTCCAACAGAAAAATTATGTTCCAAATATAACAAGTAATTACCACCCAGTCATTTCAAGTACTTATCTATGAATCTGAGGAGGGGTTCTTTGTTTATTTTTTTAATCTCAAGACTTTGTAATTATTGTTTTGGCATCCAAGAATTCCAACAGTTGCTGGGGTGCTGCCAAAAAGATCTTTTCTTGCAAGGTGCTCAGCACCCTCCTTTCCAAGGAAATTAGCATTCAGTTGCTGGTTCTGGCAGTGTTTCACATCATCTTTGCTGCACTATGTTTCCTCCACGCCTCAGTTCCTTATATGTAAAAATCTGAATAAAAGTCCTGTCTTCAAAGGGTGATCTGAAAGCAATAGCTGAATAACACGATTGTATCTTGGAGGGCTGGTCCACAAAGCCTATTATGTGTTCTAGATGCCATATGAGTTAGGGGAGGAGGCTATATATATGTATGTGTATATCTAGAGAGGAAGGGCTTCCTTGCAGCATCAACTCATTTATTTCACATTACAAGATTCAGAGAACTCTCACCTTGCCCTGCAAAACCCACAGTGAGGGCTTTACAGCATCTGGAATGAAGCAAGAACACAGGAGCAGCAGTACTGGGGTCCCTTATCTTTCAAGACTGCATTGTTTGTGGATTCACCAGATTTACTTCTGAACCACAGAGAACCATGAATGGGATCCTGGAAGATTTTATTTTAAAAACAAAAAAATCAACATGCAGTGAGTATTAAAAAAAACCCTGCCTATTTAGGCCAGCACAGATCATCCTAAATTGCATTCTTGGTAGTACAGCACTGCTCATGCACTTCCTATGGCATGTGAAAGATAAATGAAATATAGCAACCCTGAAGGATTTCTTACACAGCTGTGGCTGTATTAAATCGACACTCTGCTGTGTCAGTGCCACATCATCCCACTGAACTAGCAGAAAAGCATAACATTCATCAAAAATCAAGGGCAGAGCAAAGAGCCAAGAAGAAAAGCAGAAGTGCAGTCTTGCCAGGGCTCCCTACCCAGCAGAAAGGCAATTTTCTGCTTTCTCGCAGGGCCCGCCGGTTGTGTTTTCCACTCCTGCTGTTTTCCCCTACTCCGTGCTGGTGGCTGCCCGTCCTAGGTGTGTTTCTAAATGAGGGAGAGGGAGAGGGAGCGTGTTTGTGTGTGTGCCGTGTGTTTACAGGAGTTATGGTAGCACTTCTCAGCAGTCCACTGAGAGTTCTAGGAAACGGCCCCTGTTATTTTATTCTCGGTCAATGTCAGCTCATGTCAGGCAGCAGAGATCACACAGGACAGCCCTCTCTCTCTCTCTCCCTCTCTCTCTCTCTCTTTCTGTCTCTCTCTCTCTCTCTCCATCTCGCAGTCCTGGCCGGAGGCCTCAATGGGAGAGGGAAAGGGAGCGAGCTGCGAGTGGGCGGAGAGCCTTCCCAGCACTCTACCAACCACTGCAGGAGGAATTATGATAAACACCACTCTGGAAACCAGATACAACAGTACATTGTGTTCTTCTTCGGAAAAACAACCCGACTTCAGCTCACTTAAAGTAAACAGTTAATCCTGTTTATCTTTTTTTTTTTTCTTTCTTGATGAGTTGTTAACAGAACAATCTCTTCTGCAAAGCAAATAAGAGATCAGTCCCTTAAATTCATACAGATTTTTTTCTTTCCCCTAGAAAAAAAAAAGCAGTTTGATATGTAAACTTTCTACTATCAGCAAACACTGTGGAATAACAATCTTTCTTGGCCTTAACTGGCTTAACAAAGCGATGCCAAAACTGAATGAAACCTTTCCCTCACTTACATATTTTATTTTGGAAAACTGAAGTCCCAAACAGAATGTTCTATTCATCCCTTTTAACTATTCCATTTCTGAAAAGAACAATCAAAATTGGTAAACCAAAAAAAAAAAAAAAAAAATCAGGATATTTGTTGTCTCTATCACTGGAGCACAGGGTGCCTGAGCCCAGGTTTTCTCTGAGAGGTGAAAAAAGAGGAGTGAGACTAATTGACTGCAACTAAGGTAACAAACTGTTATCCTCCTTTTCAAATGATATGCTTACTGTGCAAATTCATGTGTCCCTGACTTCCAATAATAAGGGTGATTAATCAGAAAAGCAGCTGGAATTGACTATGTTGTTTTGCTGGAGTCATCATAGTCTATCTATTAACTGCTTCTTACTGGAGACTTCAACTCAGTCCACTGAAAGCTACAAGATCTCCCAGAGGGAATTTTAATTTTTAGCACTCAGGAGTTTTAAATAGTTCTGAAAGTCAACAATGAAAGTGTGCTTAACATCCCTGGTCAGTAAAGTTTGTTGATTTAGCTATTTATAATAAATAAAAAAAAAATACATGGTTTGAAAAACTGTAAGAGGAGAAGAAAAATATTTCCCTGTTTTATTTTTACTCATTTTGCAAGCTCTGAGATCCTGTGTTTTCTGTGCAAATGATGTCATGAAGTGCAAAAATGTAAATTCGTGTGAGTGAAAGTCTGATTTTCAGATTTTAAAAAAAAAATTTACATGCAAAATTTTTCTGTTTTTCCTATTTGGTTTTTTTTTTCCCCTTGAGTTCTTAATTTAGTTTGCGTTTATTTTTAAATCTTTTGCAGCGGTTGCTGAATTTACTCTGGTGAGCTCTAACGTGACAGAGCAGGAAAAAGCAGAGCTATTTCCCATGGCAGAAGGGAGGCAGGCTCAGGAAGCAGCGATCAGTGACAGGGGCCAGAACCCCAGAGGAGCAGCCTCAGGACTATTCCCTCAATCCACCACTTCGCCCACCTTGGCCTCCAGGGAAGACTGGAAGAGCCAGTATTGGTAGGAGAGGGCTGCTGCTGAACACTTCATCTTGCTCCAGGTGCACCCTGTCATTTAACCCCCACCCTCCCAGTGCTGCACTGCACAAGAAAAGCAGGGTTGTGCCCTCGTGATCGTGGCTTTGGCCGGCCAAATTTGTCCCCAAATTGAGGGACAGTCCACAGTCACAGTCCTATGAAGGATCCAAGTTGCAGCAAGGTGCTGCAGCTCTGAGCAGGGTGGGTACTGGCTGCAGGACTGCAGGGAAGAGACAACAGATTTGGGAAGCCAGAGAAGAATCTGGCAGTCCTGCTGTCTCTACTTTTTGGGAAGCTCTTGGGCATAGGAGAAGAAAGCAACAAACCGAAATCATTTAGGGCGCAGTTGTAATCCATGTACAAAAAAGACCCTCATGTTTGACCCCGTGGTGGTTGACCACCATCACACATTCCTTCAGGAGGGAATGGATCATCCGAAAGGAATGCGGATGAGAGGTGAACCAACTGCAGATCGTTGGGAGATGACACAACAGCAGGAAGAAAATGTGGAAGGTGAAGGAGACAAAGATGAGGAGGAAATGTTCTCTGCTATCACCTCTTTTCCACTTCCTTTCTTACACCTTCTCCATATCTCTTTTAGTTAGGGACTGGGGGGGAATTGCCAGTCTGTGGTAACACTAGTGTTATCTCATGGGATGACCTACAAGTATTACTGAAGGAGCACTTTCCCCAGACACACTGAGATTTTTTACATTAGAAATTATGGACACAACAAGCCCTGCTGAAAGAGAGGTGCAGATGGCAGCAGTTCTTCCAATTTGAAAATGAAAAAATAAAGTTTATTTGCCATTTTAAGCTTTTATTTGAACTTTGAAAAATGAGAAATCCCATTTTCAGTCACAGGTCAAGTAAAGCTTTATAAATTACTTTAAAATTAGCAGTAGGTTTGGGCCATTATCTAAAGCTCACTCAAATTAACACCTTTCCATTGATTTCAATGAGCTTTATTTCACGCTGTATAGCAGGCAGAGAAAATATCTGGGCAGCATCAGTTACATTCCTTCATCTTGATTTAATTCAATCATTCATTTAAATTCCATGCTTCTCTTTTAAACCATCTAAACTGAACACCAATCAAGGATCAAACACTGAAGCAATTTTATAAACACCACACATAAATTTTGTTGTAACTTCAAGGAATAATTTTTAGCAGGATCAGAACTTGGAATACAGCACAGAGTACATTAAAAAAATCTTATATTTGCCATATTATCTCCTTTTTGTTTGTTTGTTTTCTGGTTTTTTGTTTGTTTGTTTTTTGTGGCATTTAATGGGTAATTTTAATACAGGCACAGAGAACCTCTCACTTCTTTCAGCACTTTGGTTATCTTCAGATGTGTAAGATTTCAAATATTATGTGGGCTAGTGGGAAGTCCTAAAATAAAAAGTCTCTGCTAGAGCATCTTAATCTCAATCACCTTGTACAGATGATAGTCTGTATTTTATATCTCATGCATGTGGAATACTATTTAATTGCAATGGCATAATCAGTGGATTTGATATAATAACCCTGATCAAATACTGAGAAACTATGTGCATGGTATATTTGATTCCTTTTTCTTGCTTCCCAATGCAAAAAAACCGGTCCTGAAAATAAGAACCTGCTCAAATATCAGTACAGCATAGTTTGTTGTCATTCTTTATATTCCAAGGAAAAGAAGAGAACAGGGCCGAATCTAATCAAAACTACAGGAAGTGTTTAGAGACACAAAAGATAATAATGTAAATTAGAACTGGATTAGGGCCCTCAGTAAACCTATCTATTCATGACAAAAGAGGTGATTTAATATTCTGTGGTTAGGATTCTGGGTTTGTTTCTTACCCAAAAGACTATTAACAATAACACACTGTTCTCCTACCACTATGCTGGTGGTTACAGCCTCTGATGTGATTCAGCACAGACTTGAAGGGACAGACACTGCTAAACATTTGGATTTTCCTGAGCTGTCACCCATTGCAGGCCAGCAGGAGATACAACATCACAGCCAAGATAACAAGATAACTTTTGTCTTTAAAACATGCAGTTTCCTATTGATACTGTTCTGTATTGTCACATTTGCTGTCTTGTCCTCTTTTTCCTGTCACGCATTCCTTCTCTAAGTCTTCAGGGTACTGCACATAAGGGCAGGGACTTCTCTGCACCAAAGCACCCGAGATCAGGGTACAGCCCTGATCTTCACTGCAGCATCAGTGTCACAAAAGCAGATCAAAGCTTTGCTGTAGCCGTTTAATCATCAGTCGCTGCTGCTGCTTACCCTTCTAAACCACAGGCAATGAGGGCTGGTATTTGTATTTTCTGAGTTCTGTCAGCAACTTAGCAGTTGCGTTTTTCCCTTGCAGGCTCTCCACTTGAATAGGATCTCTTTGTGCAGAAGGGTGTCAAACCAGGCTCTGAGGCTGCTCCTCCAGCCTGGCTTCACCCTCATCTCCAGAGCAAAGTATTCAGAAACTATAAAAGCAAGGTCTGGAGTTTGCTTTAAGGGGGTTCCTTCCTACTGGACATGTGATTATAGGAGGCAGAGAGCCACCAGCATATGAAAATGACAAAATTTAAATAAATATAGGCTGTATTGTCATGCAGTGCCTGTTGTCATGGGACACGCTGTCCATGGTATTCTCTCTCTGCACTGCCAGGTAATGTGAGAAACCTGTGGTTTTGGATCACTGTGACACTATGTGACTCATGTACTCCTAAGGTGAAGCATAAAATGACCCCAAGTTTAAATATCGAAATACGCTAAAACCAAATTGACAAAGCCTTCAAACAATATTCTCAAAAATAGGAGACAAAATGCCTACATTTTTTAAAAATGTGGTTTCTGATCACCCACTTTCAAAACTTGTTTCCTAAACTCCACTGCTGCAAGAAGTGTGAAAATATCAACAAGACAAGAACACAACAAAGAAAAACATTGTAAGTGAATCCCACTTGGATCAATTTAAGCATTTTGCTTTACCAATTTTAAAAAAACTAAGCTAAAAAAACCTAACCAAAGTGGAATTTCTAAACAAGTGGTTTCAGAGTAGGAAAATGGCATTGTTTCAAAACATACCATTTCAGCAATTTCACAACTTTTCATTTGCTTGTACAAGCTTTTCATAAGAAGTTTCCATTATTTTACAAGTTGATCTGACAGAAAATTATTTCTTTGAAAAATTCCCAAACATTTTTCCTAGAAACATTTTTCAAACCTCTAATGTAGTAACTATTCATTAACTTTCTTTGTTTTGACAAAACGTATTTATTCAGCACACCAAAGAATAATTATCCAGTATGCCTGTGAGCAGAAGAAATTCTGAACAGTGAAAGAGAGAAATGCAATATAAAGATATATTTCCCCTTCTTCTCTAACGATAGCTGTAGAAATACATTTGATCATATGTGCTGGCTTTGGCTCAGGTAAAGTTAATTTTATTCAGAGTAGCTGGTATGGGTCTGTGGTTTGGATTTGCTGGAAACAGTGTTGATAACACAGGGATGTTTTAGTTATTGATGAGCAGAGCTTGCACAGTCAAGACCTTTTCTGCTCCTCACCCCACCCCACCAGTGAGGAGGCTGGGGGTGCATAAGGAGCTGGGAGGGGATAGATGACCGCAGCTGACCAAAGGAATATCCCAGATCATATGGCATCATGCTAAAAGGAGAAAGAGGGAAGAATACTCAGAATGATGGCATTTGTCTTCCCAAGTCACCATTACCCACAATGAAGCCCAGTTTTCCTGGTGATGGCTGAACAACTGCCTGCCAATGGGAAGCGGTGAATGTATTCCCAGTTCTCCTTTGCTTGCATGAGCAGCTTTTGCTTTACCTGCTAAAGTGTTTTCATCTCAAACCATGAGTTTTCTCACTTTTACTCTTCTGATTCTCTCCACCATCCCACTGTTGAGGGATGGAGTGCATGGCTGTGTGGGGCTTAGTTGCTATCTGGGGTTAAACCCTGACAACACATAACTTTTCTCTTAAGCAGAAGAAAAGCTCTAGGGGAAGCTGTAAAAAAAGCTGCAATCCTCTCTTGCATGTTAATTTTAAATTTTGGAACTTACACAAAATAAAAGCAAATTTCTGAGTTTACATCTCTTCCTGATTGTTAAAAAAAGCCTGTTAAAGCTTAGGAAAAGTAGAAACCTAGTGGGGAAAAAAGGTAATCTAACCTTAGAAAGAAAACCCAAAAAAGCCTGCATCCTTTATGGAACAACCAAGAGGTTGAGACTGCTGGTGCCATTCCTGGAGATGGAACGTGGCTATAGCTGTTCTCCTGGGGGGCTACCAGGGTGGGGTTCAGGCCCTGATCCTGAACAAGGTAACATGAAAACTGCATTCCACCTTTATATGCACCTGAAACAAAGGTACTGGGCTGGGTATGAGAGCAGCAGCCTGCCTGGACACCACTGGGTATTGGAAGGAAGTCAGTGGAGAAGCCCAGTGAGGATAGTGAACCTCACTAAGAAAAGGGGCTTATTCCAACCTCCCCCACTACCTTTTCTTACCTGGATTCTGCTGGGTTTGAGGCAGTGCTGACTCCCAACAGCAGCTGCAGGATCTGATCCAGATTTTACAGTGTAACTGCACCTATGGTTTCCAAAAGGAGTTAACGTGCATTTCCAGTGAAAAGGGGGAGAAACACTAATGAGAATTTTCTTGGAGAAAAGATAACTACAACCTAACCTTTTCTTGGAGAAAACATAACTACAACCTAAAAGATAACCTGATTGGGATGTATCATAATCACCAATTTTAATTTCAAAATTGCAACAGGCATGAACCATATTTCACTGGTCTTTTTAAGCTGGTTAATAGGTTATTTTAATGACAGTCCCACAAAATATAAAATGTTTCACACACAGAACTAGATTTTAAATTTTTTTCAATTTGTATGGAAGTTTAATTCACCACAAACATTCCTTTCTTGACCAAAAAGTTATTTATCTACAGGACACACAAAAATTTATGTTCTCGTAGGACAAAAAAATGTGGTATCATCTGATTTGGGATGAAACACGAAAAGCACATTTAATTTCATCCTACACTGGTTTAATTTGAATTCATAATTTTGTTTTTTCGTGTGCTTTTCACTACTGCATATACCGACCTTTGTATATCTTTGGAACCCAAATTTCATTATGAGGCATCAGTGAAAGATTCTCAGTATTCCTCATTTTTTCATTCCACACATGAACATTAGCTTTAATCCTACAGATGGTGTGTTAATGTATTAAAACCCTTATATAAACAATGTACTCTTTGTATATTTTATATTACAATTTTTAATTATTACTATATTGTTATTATTAAGTGGTAGGAGCTGGGACCACTCAACTTTGTAAATACAGCTACGTGAGCAACATTCAACTGACGAAGTGGCAAGAATGTTTCGTAGAAGTCAGCTACAGTTCCTTAGTAGGCAATACTGTTTTCTAGCTAAAAAAGACCAGTTAACAAAAGGTTATGGTGAGCAGGGTAGGAGAAGAAAGTGAACAGAAGTTCTGTCTGTTTCACATGCACAAGTCAACAACAGAGGAAAAGAAATCTCAAGGCATGGGTGCCAATTTGTCTTGGGAGCTCCAGGTGACTTCTCTCGCGCCAGCGCTTACAAACCTTAGTAAGAAAGCAAGCAGCCACCAGGTGCCAGAGGGAAACACTGAAATTATTCCAAAATGAGGTCATAGGAACAACTCATCATTTCCAAACAACTCCTGCAACAGCTAGATAGAGGGTGCTGGTGATGGCCTGGAAGGACACTCTTGGGAAAAGCACCATCCTCACCACCTGTATTTGTGTCTACCTGAAGAACAACAGGGACAATTAGTCTACTTCAACAGCACCTACAAGGTGTTATTTATTCAGGTTTAAAAACACACAAATGGAAACTACTGTTATAACTGCTATATTATGATAATTACCACAATGATCCTCTTCTTCTACTGACTCAGTTTATTAAAGCTGCCAGAAAAGATTGCCTAACTGTGACCACCGCTTAGGAGTTAAGAAGCAGTTCAAACTTTGGGTATTTGCAGTTGCAGAAGGGGTTGCACCATTTCAGAACACAGTGGGTGAAATGGAATGAGGGGGGAAGGCATCCTTTGGATATTAAATGCTTCCTAGCTTTCTTATCTGCAGGTTGATTTGAGTACCATTAAATTGAAAAACAATTAAATAATCAGTATTTTCAAAATAAGTTATCTGAAGCCTACACCGAGCAGAAATAAAATACCAGGTATTTACACAACACACAAAAATAGCTTGGAAACGTACCACAGCTGCACACAAAGTGATGCTCCCAGAAAGCAAGAATATTATTTTTCACACTGCAGCAGCATTTTCATGTACAGTAAGAAATTTCCACACAAGCTTTGCACTTCAACAGGTTTCAGTTGGAAGTTTCCCTGAAATACAACCCTGACAAAAGGAGAAGCCAAGGAATGCTCTTCCTCAGTCTTTCCAAGTCCTTCCCAATGCCTCCTCCATTTAATCCAATCAAATTACAATGATCCGTGATGAGGTCAGTTTGCAGTACGGGGTAAGACACAGAAGAATGCCACGTGAAAAGAAAGAACAACATCTACTATCTCTGATGACCTAAGGCTGTATTAATCTAAGTAAAACTGCTCAAAGAAAATAGAAATCAGACTTTGAAATGCTCAGGGTCAGAGTACTTGGTCTGCTTAGAAACAGATAAAATGAACTTCATGTTCTACTTGCTTTGTGTAAGATTGTTGTATTAAAAGAGTGAAATTCAACATAGGCAATCTCAGGACACAGGAAACTTTTTACATTGTTTTCAAATTTCTAGTTGAGTAATGAAAGAAATATTAACATCTCCACCTACACTTCCCCACAAACTAAACTTTTTAATGACCAGATTCAGCTAAGAAAATATCCAACTTCTCATGGCATGCATTTGAGTGCACTGTAGATTTTAAAATCATTTTTGTCTTCTGCAACTTGAAATTATGTCCACTGAAGGATTTTTTTGTAAAATCATAAAATTCTGTGTTTTTCATGATGTACAAGAAAAGCAAAATTTTAAACTAAACATTTCTCCTTATGCAAATGTAGATGCATATACACATCCATGGAGGAAAAAAAAATACACATACATACTGAACTTTCAGACTTGAAATCACCACTTTCCAGGTGGTATCAACAATGAGATTAGCATCCATAAATGCAAAATCCCACAGATTTATCCACAAACTAAAAACCAGTTTCATGTCATAAAGTAGAGAAACCAGATGAAGGCTTTTCTGCCCTACACCACTGATTCCACAGTTTTAAGCTGTCCCCTCTCCTCCCTCATAATTGTGATGGCAAAACCAAGTTGAGACAGTACAATAAATCAGATCAGGGAATTGATTTGCCTTAACAAACAAATTTCAGATGCAAAAATGAAGTTATTTACCTGCAGTACTACATCCAGCTCTGGAGTTTTCAGCACAGAAAAGACATGAGACCTGTTGGAGCAGCTACATAGGAGGGCTACAAAAATGACCAGAGGGCTGGAGCACCTCTCCTATGAACAAAGGCTGCTGAGACAATTGGGATCGATCAGTCTGGGGAAGAGAAGGTTCTGGGAAGACCTTATTGCCTTTTAATATTTAAAGGGGGCTTATAAGAAAGATGGGGATAAATTTTTTAGTTGGTTTTGTTGTGGTAGGAAAAGGGGTAATGGTTTTAAATTAAAAGAGGGTAGATTCAGACTAGATATATGGAAGAATTTTTTTTTTTTTTTTACAAAGAGGGTGGTGAAACACTGCAATTGATTTTCCATACAAGTGGTAGATGCCACATCCCTGGAAAAATTCCAGGTCAGGTTGGATTGGGTTCTAAAACACTTTATCTAGTTGAATATGTCCTTGGTCAAGGCAGGGTGGTTGGACCAGATGGCCTTTAAAGGTCCCTTCAATCCAAACTGTTTTATGATTCTGAGGTTTTTTTGGCATCAGTTTGCTGACTTAGCATCACAAACAGCTGTCCCAGCTCATCTAAATGGGCACCCTGGCAAAAAGACAGCTCACTGGGGTGAGAAAATCTGGGGAGATAGACATGGAATCAGATTAATTTCAAAGCAGATTAGAGAGAGAATAATTTTGCATGGATTTCCCAATGAGAGATCACAGCTTTGTCACACCCAAGATGAAGCATAAAAACAAATGGGCTTTCTGCCACTGGCTGAAGGTCCATCACAATCCTCCTGCCTGAAGCATTTGTCTTTTGACTTGGTTTTGATGAAAATATTAGTCTGAATCCCCACAGACTGGGGGGATTGTTATTCTTGCAAGAATAGCACTTGTAAAAATAATTCTTACACAGAATATTAACACAAATGATAGCACGCAATGTAACATTAGAAACAATATTGCACTTTAATTTTATAACTGCAGAAAAGACTGGCAAATTTTAAAATGTAAGCTTAACTTAGCAGGACCAGCAGAAACACTTCAAAATCACTGAAAGCCAGTCTAATGGAAAACATGTTTAAAACCCTATAAAAAGTTTACTTTTTTGCATATTTTAAAGTCCATTTAGTCTTTTCTGTTTGCCAATGTGCATTTACGACTGTACACTACAAAAACACACAAACACATAATCTAATTTCCCCAGCAGAATTGGTTCACTAACACCAAATATGTAAAACAGTCTTCAAAAGTGAAGTTCAGGCTTTCAAACTCAAATTTCAATCCGTGTCCAACTGCCAACTACACTTCTGACTCATATTTCTTCTCATGTACCTTCCGCGTAGTTTAATGAATTTATTCAACTTACCTAAAGCTCCAAATGTGGATGCCATTTAATGGTCCACTGTAGTGATTTTCTAGTCTACTTGTAAATCAGTTTTATTTAAAAAATTGTTTCAAGATCCTTCAGTGACATCTGCAACTCTTGAAATACACTGGAGTGAGAAATTGTTATGTTCAAATGAACATATTCACGTTAGTATTTCCTTTTCTTGGACTGAGGCAGATCAGCCTAAAGTAGTAAATTAGACTGTTATGAACAAATTTTCTTTTGTTTTATCACTTCATACTTGTGGGAATTAAAATAAATTCTTTTTTTCATAATGGCCAAAATAGTACCTACTTAAGGAGATAGTGACAAACACAGCAAATTTTTTTGCTGATATAAAGGGAGGGGAAAAAAAAAAGAAATCATGTTTGCTGTTTTTAAAGAACTAAATGGATATAAACTGTCAGACTCTGGGTCATCATTAAGCACAGGCCAGAGCATTGGCATGAATGACTGTGTTGTGAAGCCTACAAGCTTTATTTGGTTTTTAGTTCACATTCCTGTAGAGTGAGACATTCTTAATTTGGGAGAGCTACGGGTAAACATTTATGGGAAAAAATTATTAAATATTTCCTTTCACAAAGGTAGCAGGCAAAATAAAAATAAAAACAACTCCTGCACAAAATGCTAAAGGTGGTCTTTAACTATCAAAATTCAGCAAAGCAAATGAGGTATCTCTGCTCCTTTCTGACTTGGGACTTTTACTATTGAGAGACCAATCTTCCCTCTACCATTTACCATTCACAAGCTCCTACTACATTTATTTTCAGATTGGAATAGTATTATCCATATGTGAAATGGACATCCAAATAGTCCAGCCCATTATATGGAGATAATGGTAATTTATGTACACTTGCACCCAGATTTAGCATTAAAGAAGAAGTGAAAATACTTACAAGATACTGGTACTTATTACACCACCTGATGTAATACATAACTACTGGTCACTCCCCAAACCTCTCACTGAACTCCAGTAGCCTTTGAGAGCTGTTTGTTGCAATTCAGTTTATGAGATAATATTTTAAGTGTTCCTACTCTCGGAATGATGAAGACGTCTGAACATTTTCTTTCTAAATATGAAACATGTTCTGCTTGCAGAAGATCTCAGAATTTTAAACAAATATAAAACACAGTTTATTCACCCCAGTGAAAGAAGACATCCTGTAGAGGGGTCTGAGGCTTGAGTGGACGCTGCAATTTCTGCTGGCTTTAGCTCTCGGCACTACAACTCATTTATCTAAGTCTGAGAAATCCACAGGAGCACCTAGGAACACCTATATCAGATGTGTTTTGATCAGTGTGTACAGAGGGCTGAACCTTGCTCTAACTCTACAAGCAGGAACATGCTGGCCTGACTGTACACGGACCGGGGATATCAAAGCTCTCTTCTTCCTCCAACCAAGTCAGATACAAACTTTCTCTAGAGAAAATTCAATGGCATGCACACCCTGCTGCACTGTAAGTTTTATGTGATTTTTAGCTACTGAAAATACAGAAGATTGCCTCCTCTTCCTCGTATCTATAAAATGATGCGTGGCTCCTGGCTTCTTCAGAAAGATGTTCCCCTCCTGATCCCTCACTAATTGTCAAGACCAAAGTCCAAAGAATTTGCACTAAATGGGAAAATCTTTGAGAACAACCTGGCAGCTCCTTCCAGTCAGCGTGCAAAGATGAGGTTGATTTTCAAAATTTTATCATGATTGTGGTAAGGACAAGGTTTTATTAGTAATTCCAGTATTTGATGCAATTTCCTATAAACTCCCCAATGTAGCTCAAAAATAATCTGGGGCACCATCAACATAACAAAACCTCGGGCATATGTTTTCCTGAAATGTCATGTAAACACCTAGAAGAGTTCTCTTTGTGGTACCACCTTAATGGTGTGACACCAGAAAAGGAAAAGTCAGTAACAATAAAGCAAATTTTGCTTCTCAAATGTCCAATGGAACAATATGCCAAAGATTTAACCTTCCAAAGCAACAGGCAACATATATTCATTAGAATTAGTTTCACAGCACTGTGTCACCACAATTATGCATAAAGATGTCACACAGCTTGGCCTTTGAGGAGAGAACAAAATAATTGAAAAACAAGACTGACAGGAGGAGAATAAACTACTTTTTCCTGGGAACTGAGCTATGCTAAATAACTGATCCTTCTTGAAAAGGATTCAGTATCACAGCTCTTTGACTGTTCACTAGTTAACCTGCTGCCTGTCAGTGAAACTGGGAGTATTTATCAGCTGCTCTTATTAGTCATGTGACTTCAAACATTAATCATACTGGTTAAAAAAAGTTGGTGTAGTAATTATAGTTTCTTACTCATGAGGGATAAAATGCTGCATTCCACTTTAGTTTACTGAAAATTTCAGGACTATGTTAACTGCTGCCTAATATATCTAAAATATAGTCAAATGAAGTAATTTTTTAAAAATTAAAAGATTATTTGTATGTGGCTTACTATATTTCTTCTAGGAAACAATAAAAGAGTAAAATGCCCTAACAAAGCATCAAGATATTATGACATGGTAAAAGAGATAATCCTACCTGATTGCCACACCTTTTAAAATTATGTATAAGGAGTCTTTTGTTCCCTGGTTTTTGGAATGTCAAGCAACTCATAAATAATAACCTGGACCTAAATAAACATATGCTAGTTAAAAATCTCATATTTATTTAAAGCATTAAATGAATCATTACTTCTTCAAGTATTCAAATGGCAGTATATTCCCTCAGTTTCTTACCTAACCTCTCTTTTATAAAGGCAACCTAAGACTATGCCAATAAGCTAATGGCAAATTTTTCTCAACGTGTTTAAAACATTCATCAGACAGTTTTAAATACCATCAGAAATGCTTAATATTATTATATTATGCTAACTTAAAGTAAGAAGCTATCTGTAAGTCTTTAAAGCAGGAGAAACTGAATTATCAGGATTTTTTTCAGTGTTCTCTTAATGCAATTACCTCAACTCCTGTTTTTTGTCATTCTATCAGTAACATCAAGACTTTTCAGCAGAGTTACAAGAAGCAAAAATATTAAGAAGGTAAAAAGACTCTGATAATACAATCAAGATTTAAAAACCCCTACATGTTAAAGAGTTTGTTTCTTGGATTTTTTTTAATAAGAGAAAAGTATCTTCACTTGGGGTTCACTTTTCCCCTTCACTTGTAACATACCTAGATAAGCTTAAAATGTTTTTTTACTCAAGAGAGGATTAGTTACTTATTAAGAATTACTTACTCTTTGCCAGTGGTTTGTATCAACTTAAGAGAGTAACATGGAGAGATGAGTTTTTAAAGTGGGAGAATCCCAGCAATCCACAGACTTGAGCAATGAAGGTGCATACAACCTCTAAGAGAGTAGGTGACTGGACAAAAAGGAAGCAGGGCCATATCTTGGATCAATCCACTATGAAAAAACGCCTAAATTGGTGTTTGAAGGATTTCTTGACAAAGATGGCAATGTCTAGTTGCCCCCTCCCTCCAGCCTCCCTAAGAAACAGATAGTTGCACCCAACTAAAACCACCTTTGTTTAAACTCACAGTTTCTCCTACCCTCCCTCATTATCTGGTCAGAATTAATGATTATCTGATTAATTAATTGTTACTCAATTACCACCTAATCCAATCCCCATCAACCAATCCTAGGCACACCTTTCAACCACAATAAATAAGATGAATGTTCATCTCCTCCTCTTCTTTTCCCACATCTCCTTCCTATCCTCCCTTTCCCACTCTCCCCAGATTAAGACATTCTGGGATTTATTTTCCTCTGTGAGATCCAAGAACTAGAGTGTTCTCTCTACATTTTCCCCACAGGGGGAATAGGAGATGCTGGTCCCAAGCCCACCCTCTGGTTTCACCTTAGGGTGAGTGTCAGTGACTCCTGCAGTGTTGCAGTTACAGCAGAACTCCTTAAAATATGGTCTCACATCGCTCAACATTCTTTGACTCTCTTTCTTCCTCCAATGCTACTTTTTGGGGTTCTTTTTATTTCTCAGCTCCTTTCAGAGAAGCACCTCCTTATCCCAACTCACTTTAATTGTTCAGAGAAAACTTTTTTTTTATTCACCCTGATTGAACAAACTACTTTAAACGTGAAACAATCAAAAGAAATACAAATTCCTGAATAAAATTCTAATCACTGTGCTGCCCTATTCCACATGCTCTGCAATTGGTCTATACAGTATGCCATGTGCCACAATGATTTCTATATACTATTGACATTTTCATGTTCCCCACAATGTTTGGAATACCACATGGCACAGGGTGCAAGAAGATAAGATCATTTATGTAAGCAAAATATGACCTTACAAGTGAGTAAATCCCTTATGTGCGTATGCAGGAGAAATAGCTACGAGTACCAATACTGCTTGTATGTGTAATTATTTGCTTTACATGCCACATCAATTCTGCAAACAAATAGTAACTATTTAGCAATATTCATCTCTTTCTATTATATAACACTGAGCAGGGGAGAGAGACAGAGAAAGGTAAGGCTTTAAAATCCATTAATAAATATATACTGGCTGCAAACTAGTACAGAGATGTCAAGTTTCTGCTGTGAAAACAGAAATTCATGGCTGATAAAACAGCAGAAAATAGAAAGAACAGCCTGATCCAAAAAATCGAAAGTGCAACAGGCTGTGCTGCTCTGGGAGAAAAACATGGGCCTAGAAAGAGTAAACACAGAATTTATATGTATCATTCTTTCATATAAACATATATATAAGCCCACACACATCCTAAGTTGTGTTCTTGTGGATTGCTTTTTTTTTTTTTATAATTCATGAGCAGATATAGATAAAATTTACTAAACCTTCCTGTTTAGAATCTGAAGGTGATAAGGTTAAGTACTCTGAAATCAACAGATGACACATTCAGTTTCCAGTACATCTATATATTCTGCAGAAATCCGGTATTACATCTCTTTTGAGTATGTTGCACCTGTGCCTCTCAACATATGGTTAAAGAATGTCTATTTCTATTAGCAGGCCCACAGCTTTAGCAGACTGGTACCCTGAATTAGGGGACATTTGAGTCCCACTGCTGGGTAAGAAAGGAATTCTGTCAGCCCCGGCTCAGGCTACAGGTAAGTGCCACCCACCTGTTGCTTCACACATATGGAAAGTATCATATGGTGCCCTCACAGAGGGAGCAGGAACAGAGTGATCTATGCCCTGCTTGGGAGGATGGCTTGGAAACAGCTTTACTTCAGCTCTCTGTCCTGCATCTTGAAATATTTCCTGCTTGGGGTGGCATGAAACTCTCAGGCTGGAGGAGGAAAGCCTATCCTTTATGTCTCTCCCTCTCCTCCCTTTCCAACCCCAACTGTTTCCATGGTGGAGCCAGCTGTAGCCACTGCCAAAGAAAACAAGGCATTTTCCCACCTCGAGGGCATTCCCCTCTGAACATCAAACGTCTACAGCAAACAATGGAGTTGAAACAGCTTTGCAAATAAAAGGTCACAAGAATTTTTCATAGTGGAAAATATCAGGCTACCTACAGGCAGGGGTTGCTTCCAGCTCACAAACACTACACATGCCTTCAAACACACTTCACTGGGAGCTGAACTAGTCTTTGCTGAGGCATTGCATGGTCCCAGTGATGTAACTTGAATTCATTCTCCCTCAAGCTATTTTGTAATCACCTTAATTGTCAGGTCTTAAAAAGAAGAGATTTTCAGTTCTTTGGGAAGGGAGTGCATTTACATGCCGTAAGAAGCCAAGCGAACTGGAGGGTGCTCTGAAATAGCAGGTCATACACTGAGCAGTGCACAAAGTAGGGGAAAGGAGAAAGGGCATGTGCTACTGGAGAGCTTCGGGGAGAGGAGCAGAGCATGTGATAAGCTGTTGATGGAGCTGTGCTTTGCAAGCTCTAGCCAAAGGACAAATGAGCAATGCAGAGAGCCCTTGGCTGCCAGAAGCTACTGAACCCACACCAGAGGCCTCCATGGAGACTTGGCAGCATGGGGTTCAGCAACAGCAGGAGCCACATGTTCTCTGGGCTCCCGCTCCGTGCCTGCACATTCGCTCAGCCCTGCCAGCACAGCAGTGTCCCATGGGGTCACATTTCCCCATGGCCACCCTGGCCCCCACCCGAACATCCCCTCTGCTCCACTCCCCTACAGCGCTGGCTTTCCTGCCTTCTCCACAAGCACACTCCAGCGGTTTTCCCTCTCTTCCACCTCTCAGAAGCAGAGGGGTTTGTCAGGAAGTGTGTGATACCCGCTGAGTGCTGCTCCTAAGAAAATGAATAGAGAACTCTTAGTCCCTAGAGCAAGAGCAGAAGATGAAAGGTAACTCAAGAAATCATTTTGTGGGAAAAATACCAGACAAGATATCGCTGAACAAGTTTCTGTTACTAATCCCTAGCTAAACTAAAATTCCTCCAGATGAGCATAACAAAATAGTTTCACTGTGGGAAATTACCAGAGTTTAAATGTGCACCCCACGTATTTGGCATCCATCTCCTCCAGAATTCTGCATATAGGTAAGCCTCAGCAAAGGTGGAAACTGTGATTATCTGCATTTTTCTGCATTGCTGGGGCAGTGGAGCAAGGGGGTGGCAGGCTTGGGTTGAAGGTTCTGAATTTTCAGAACTAATTATGTTGAAAATGAAAATTGTCATAATTTTGTAATTAAAAGGGCTTGCTTTGGATTTCTTTTTAATTTTCCCACTTCCCTACTGGATAGTTTAGCAGACACAAGCCAGGAGAGCCAGTGACTGGAAGAGCAGTTGAGCACTTGCTCATTAAAAGAATGAAACCTACACATCTTTCACAAATCACCATCCTGTCCTGCCAACTCCCATGGGAAACTGCCCAACAATACCATCACTCTCACTTACTGCCTACAACTTCTCCCAAGATTTCAACACCCTTCTGTACATTCATGCTTAACCTAAAGTGCCCAGCATGGAAATGCTCCTCCAATCTTGCCTTCCCTTCTCCTTCCTCACTTGGAAAAGACTGGTCAGCCAACATTTTCTTCACAATAGGATGAAGAAAACCTGTGATTCTGACTAATTGCAAGAAGAAACTCACACTAGAAGTACTGCTGAGAAAAAAATATCTGAGTTTTTAGATTTTAAATGTGGGTGACTGAGAAAATGGGACTTAACTGGTGAAGGAAACTGGTAGTCTGAGGTCACTGATAACTGGGGGGTAGGGGGCAAAAGGAGTAGTTTAAACATTGCCTGTCATTGGTATATAAAACATTTCTATTTGACAGTTTTCCATGTTCAACCATAAAGTGACAGTTGGTTTACAGACACTGTAACTTTAATCTCAGCAGAGACCATCAATTCAGACTAATCTGAAATCTTAACTCAGCACTTCCAAATAAAAACAGAAATGAAAAATTGTTACCAGTAAATGGATGGAACAAGTGTGAGTGTGTGTGTGTGTGTGTGTGAAGAACAACAGGCCATGTAGATAATCTACAGAAATCACTGTTAATTATTTCTGTTGTCTTATATTTACTGTAGTGAGTTGTACTGTGTATGGATGGATTTCCAAAACACATCAAAAAGGTTTCCAATTCCAGTACCTCCTTAAAGCTCCCTCTTCTTCAGCATCCATTCCACTTGTACATCTGAACCCCAAGACAATAATTTCTTTTTTTCAAGCAGGCAAAACAATTATTTCTCAGCTATTAAATACACTAACATAATACAGACACATACAGAGACAAAATATGCATTAGACATTTCGCAAAGGGGCCAAAGAAGGGAGTTTCTGGCAATTACTCAGCATAAGGAGTAAGGTATATGGTGAATAGATTAGATAAAATTAGTAGTTGTCAACCCAATACTGCTTGATGACAGAAATTACAGCTTTATCTCTCTCTTATCCATGCCTCCCACATATCATGTGCCTCATTAGGATCCAATGGACAGAACACACAAGAAAAAGACCGTCCTCAAGCAATCGGAAAAATCCATCCAAAAATAAGTGAAAAATCTCCTGCCACATTTAGTAAAAATTATTTCGTTTCAGTACAGGATTAATGATGTACTATCCTAGACTATCACAGCATTTGATGAATGGGAAAATCCATGCTGTAACCAGGTGTCTTGCCATGGTTAGAAATGTCTCCTTGCCCTCAAACACATGTTCTTTGCATGTTGGAAAAACTAGCCATATACTAAAACCAAAAATTTAAAGACAGCTGGCAAGTGACTTGGGGAAAGGACTGGGCAGTCAGGATCTAGCTATGTTAAATTTGGCTGTGTTGAGTTAGATGACACAGAAGTATGAACTTTGAGAATGCACTAGAAACATCTTTGCCAAATGTTTGGAGGAGAAAGATGTTGCTTTTTAGGCTACTGTCTATACAGAATCTGGTACAACGATCTGTGACCACAACACCCAAAGCTAGCAGCACGGTGCTGGTTGCCCCAACCATCTTTGTGGGAAAACTTGGCTGGGTAAAAGTGCTTTTCCCAATTATCCACATTCCTCCAACCTAGTTCTTGCAGAGGTTTTCGTTTCAGTCACAAGAGCATGAGGAACAAATGAGCAAGGACCCTGAATGGCTGAGCAGTAAGTCCAAAACAAGCCCAAGGGCCAGCGTGAGATGACACCACATAGGTAATTTCCTTCTGCATAAAAGCCCCTAATGCTTAGGAAGCATTCAGTAGAATAGTAAAAATGATCAAAAATGTTTTCTATCAGATCACACCGAACAAGCTTCCAGCAGATTTAACGAATATTGCAAAACATTCCAGCACAATTTTGTTGGTTTGCATGACAAGGAAGAATGTGAGCACATCAAAGCTTGAATTTGCTGAGTAAGAAATTATTCTTCTGGTCTTCAAAAGACCAGCTGACTTTGAAATTAGAACGAACTGAGCCTTGACCACATTTGTAAAGGCAAAAGAGAACCAAATCACAGACACGATCTGTAGGGAAGTCAAGGTACTGCCGACATAAATTTTCCCACCTGTATTTTGAGATTAAGGCTGTAGGCACTGAACACACATAATTCATGAGCCTCGCAGGGCTTTCAAGAGCCTGTCACATTCCTCTCAAGTGGATCATTAAGGGTGGTGTACCTAAATGGATGGGTGGAGGAAATTTATCTGAACAGAAGATTAGAAGCGATTCAATTTTGGGAGATAAGGCGACTTTTTGTCTTGGTAAGACAATAGCTCAACCACGTGAGTTTACACTGGCATGTGGGGCTGCTCAGCAGTTTCACACAGATTCTGTTGTGCAGATGTAAAAGAATAGCACTATAAAGCTTCTTTTTGTGAACCATAAAGGTATAATTCTGACATGATGAAGGCTGATGTAATCAACACTTTCATGAGGTTAGGCTTTAAAAGAAAAACAAAGCTTTTTACAGTGAACTTTTCGAATTCCCCTTGACTGAAAAGAGTTCATCACTGACAACTGGTGGGACCCTGACAAAGATAAGAGGAGTGGAAATTCATGCTGAGGTCGTTTTACAATGGAGAAGGAATCTTTTCTCTGAAAAACACTGCAAGTAGCGGCAAAAGACCTGGGAAGAAAAGGAATAGAGATGAAGGTCTTCAGTACAATCTGCTTTAGGAAGAAGAAAGCTACTTGAGAGGGAAGTCACTACTGAAACTTTCCATTCCAAAGCTTTAACTATTAGCAGGACTAAATTATCTGTGAGAAAGCACTAACTTCATTCCACACCTTCTACAGAAATGCAAAGCAGAGTATAGACAAAATTTCCTACTTTTCTTTAGGTATCTCAGTGGTTGCCTGGATGAATGGAGATGCCAGAATTGTAAGGGGAGCACTGACTGACCAAGAAAGCAAATTGTCTTATTGATGCAAATACCAGAGACCTTCCTCATTCTTTTTTCCACAGTTGCTTTTGTTATTTATTTTTAAATACCCTCCNAATAATAAAAGAAGAAACTGGGAGAAATTATAGAAGGATAGATGAGCCATCAATTTCTGTAGACCAAACCCTTGGGTCCAATTCACCCTGTGCTACTGCCAGGCACTTACATAATTCATAGCAAAAAACTTTAACAGTCCAAACTGGTGTGTTGAAGACTTGCAGAAATGCTGCTTATTCACAATACATCCTAAAAGCTAAACACAAAATAATTCTAGCATCTGCGTAGCTGCAGAGCATTATTTAAACAGAACAGTCCTTAAACAAGCAATACGCAATTTAAAGGTGAAAATGAAAATCTCAGCACTTGCTACACTGAAAGATTTTATACTAAATCCTCTTGAATCCTGGAAAACTTGCTCGTTAGAAAGGTGCACGCTGTTCTAATATATATATATATATATGTGTGTGTGTGTGTGTGTGTGTGTGTGTATATATATGTGTATCCTATGTCAGCACAAACAGCCTTCATGTAAACACGCAGCCGGGAGTACCATGAGTAACAACTCTGTTTCCATCAGAAGCCCTCTATCCTGCGTAAGAGGTCTGCACGCTAATAGATGTCCTAGGCTAATGCTAACCAGCCACAGCTGGCTCGCAGCTATAAAAAGCGTTAATGAAAACATAAATACTGCCTTCTCCGCTTCCCCCAGCCCGTACGTCAGGGCTGCGCAAAGGCAGCGCTTTCCAAGAGGTCCGTGTGAATGAACGGGCTGCTCTGAACCAGCTCGCTCTGGTTGTCCCGGGTTTGTTTACTGAACAGCGTGTGCAGGGACGCGCCGGGGGATGCAGGGGGAGAGAGGGACACATCACGTATGGCCTCCCGCCACCCCCAGCCCCGGCCTTCCAGGGAAGGCTTGGAGAAAGGCAGGACGGATCTGTTCACCAAGGGACCGACACAGGGACGGGAAAGTGTCAGTCTGCACTGACTTTACCAAATATCCCTGTACTTGGCTCTAATACCCCTCTGCTGTGCTGCCACAGATCAGCTATAATAAATAAAGCAGATCAGCTATAATAAATAACGCAGGCAGTGACATACACGGAGCTGAGGAACAACACTTTATACTTGGGACTTCCGAGCGCTCTCAAAACTTGCTGCAGCGCTTACGTTTTTGTTCTGCCAAATACAAAACTAAATTGCAGGGAGAAAAAAAAAAAAACAAAAGGCAAGAGGCAGGTTTAACCAGGACACACAGAGAGAAGGAAAAAAAGCATGTATTTATACTCCATGGAACTAAGAGTTACAAACTGAGACCAAAACATCAGGATACTGAAGTGCTATAACAATCAGAAAATTTTATCAATCCACACTGTGCACACACAAAATCTTCATTATTATTTGACTACTGGACTGTTTATCTGCTCTGTTAAAATGGTTTTATCGTGAAAGCAGTTACTTTGCCACCATCTGCTTCTATGGATTTCAGCAGATGACCTCAGAGACAAACCCTTCAGGTGTTTGCAGGGAGACCAGGCTTGCTATCCAATATGCTAGGCTAACTGCAAGCCTAAATCAGTAAGTAAGAATCATGCCTAGCTTTTATTTTTCATTTTTATAATGGAAATCCATTTATACACAAGGCTGATCAGGAATTTTGGGGTTCTTCATCAAAAAATTTAGGAATACCCGAAACTACATTTATCTTTAAAAAAAAATTTAAAAAGCATCTTATTTCCGAATATCACAATTCTTCTTTCTCATGGTTTTGTTCAATGCATAACTTTTTAATTTCTTCTGATTTGCACTACCCAAATAGCAACTGCAACCAGGCAGATCACCCCCAAATGCAGCTTCTATGTATTCAGCAGGGATCAAACAAATCACAGAATGCAACCAATTTGTCTACGCAGGGCTTTTCTAAATCTAGCATACAGAGGTTATCCTACGAGGTGCAACCCTTGCAAGCATTTAAAAAGAAATTATCCAATTGCTGATTTGCTGAAGCTGCAACCTCTAAACCAGATGTGACACTTGTTTTTGCTTTGAATTCTCCCCCTTCTCCTTGTACATATAAGCCCATTTCCAACTGATTTCTTAAAAATCCACAACCGTAGTAGAGTCCGTTCCCACTTGCACTGCTGAAACACAAACAGCCTGAGAGAAATG
Source organism: Dicaeum eximium (assembly GCA_013396995.1). NCBI lineage: Eukaryota > Metazoa > Chordata > Aves > Passeriformes > Dicaeidae > Dicaeum > Dicaeum eximium. The sequence goes on along the minus strand of VWZP01009941.1, from coordinate 3,523,464 downwards.
ATTTTCTTAACTGTTCATGCATCTACTTCAAATACCTGTTTTCTCAGGATGTTATTGCTATGATTCTCCCTCAAATCCTGGTAGTCCAAATAAAAAAGGTAACTCAGATACACAGAAGCACCAAGGTATAGATGAGCTCCTAACTCAGATATTTTTAATCATGACTAAACAGCCCAAGCTGCAGCAAGAAAGCTTTGGCAGTTTTCAGCTCCCTTGGAAAGGAAATATCCACTTACCATTAAATTAAATAGAAATAAAGAAATTAAAAACACTTTTGGAAAGATTAGACACTGTCTTTGCTAACATTGTCTTCCACTTCCCACTTACATTATGTTAATACAGTCAGTTAATTTATAGCTCCATATTGAAGATGTGACATAACTTGTTCCAATCTAATTAATTTCCTTGCACATTTTTCCTCATGTCAAACAGAATTCACACATTTTGGCATTTGTTCAGAGGCAGTGGAAAATGCATAATCCCATTGTTATAGGACAAAGACAAGAACATCTGTAGTTGTCATGACTAGATCATATTTGAATTCAATAGTGGGGAAAGCTGCTGCCTCACAGAGGAAATCCACAGCTTCCAGCAGACCAGGTTACTCACAGCTCCATCCAACCTGGTTCTGAACACTTCCAGGGGGGGCAACATGTTTCAGTGTCTCAGCACCCTGGCAGTAAAGAATTTTTTCCTAATATCTAATCTAAACCCACACTCCTTTAGTTTAAGGTCTTTCTCCCTTGTCCTATCACTACATGTCCTCGTAAAAAGTCCCTCTTCGGCCTTCCTTCAAGGCCTCTTTATGTCCTGGAAGGCTGCTCTAAGTTCTTCCCCTGAGCTTTCTCTTCTCCAGGCTGAACAGCCCCAGTTCTCTCAGCCTGTCAGATGTGAAACACCTCTGAAGTACACTTTGCTTTCACTCCTAGCCTCAGGCACATGTAAAGCATGTTGTACAGAGGAGTCCATGCTGCAGTCAAACACACGCCTCCAATCAGGTATCTAAATCCAGAGTGTTACAAAACCATTTTGAACATATATCAGCCAGTATGTATCAGTTAAATAATCCATTTTTTTCTCACTCTAGGACTAACATTAAAAAATAACTAAATCTTTCTTAACTGCCAGCCCACTCAAACCCTTACACTGTGAACTGTAATATACAGTAAGTCCATCCCAGGCCTTCGCTCATCACTCTTCCCCTTTTGAGGAGCATGTTCTTCTCCAAACCCTGTGAAGTGCCCTTTAGTCAAAGAGGGAGTTGAAGCATTGACTGAAATGAGTTTGAGGATTTCAGCACAGCAGATCCCTACCCAGTGTGATGCTGCTGACTGCCTTTGGCTGTGAAAAATGGAACAAAACCAGCAGCCATCAGTCAGGACTGGCACGTGAACATAAGACAACCTTGTTACATTTATAACTTACCTATCCATTTTAAACCACAATACTTACTGAAAAAACTAATTGTCTTCTCTGAGGAGCTTTGTTTTATTTGCACTGTTTGCTGTACCTTCATCTTTTGCATTGTATAATTGAAAGTGTAGAAGAGCTTAAAACATAGATGTCCAGGGCTATGTTTCAGCAATATTGTCACTTTCAAAGTCTGTCTTAATCAATAGAGCATGCCCATAATCTGCACAGAACTGTGTATTCCTGACTCTTTGAGACTCAAGACCTCCTTTTCCCCAAAAGAATATGTTTGAAATACTTTTCCAAGGAGTATTGATCTGTTATATACAACAGAAGCTTTTATGAAGCTGATAATAGAAAGTTATTTCTAAGAATCTTCCATTTTGGAAAACTGCTATTACATAAAATCTGTGCTGATGTTTTTCTGCACGTGCACTACCTCTGCAGATAGTTAAGGCTGTGCATACAAAGACTGTTTACTTGCCAAGTGGCAAAGAAATTCTGTGCAATATTCAGGTGGTTAAATTTCTCTCCCAACTGCTAACTCACCTCCACCCAGGCATTTGTAACATTTATCACTGCTCAGTGTTCTTGCCTTTGGGTATGATGGTAGAAGGAAAACAAATTCCAGAGGCACAATCTGACTTTTACAAGGGTTTCTGAGAGCTTCAGCACAACTTTAACACTTCCTCCAGGAAATTGTATACTCAGAGGAATGTAGAAGTGTAAAACGCACATGGAAGATTTCTGCTCTCAGTTCCATCAACCACATAATTTTCAGAGATACAGAAATTCAGGGGGAAGGTCAAAGCCAAGGGTAAGATTCCATACCTTTTATGTAGGCCATCTTAGAATAATTCTTGAGAAATAACAGGTGCTGGAAAAATACTATTCCTGTTTGAAACCACCCAATGTACAACAGCACATACTCTGATTGTGGCTCTAGGACTGGCAAATTACATTTTCAAATTGTTTGCTTTTTCTCCCTAGACTGGTGTCTATTGTAGAACAATGTACAGGGACCACATTACTCTTCCCATTCTCACCATTTGCACAGTCTCTCCAAAAGAGCCAATTGGATGCATACAGCCATGAAGCAAAGGGCAGTGGGAAATGAAGTCTTCAGGTGCAATAAGCTTCCCCAGCTTCCTAAAGCCCTGTATGTGATCATCAGAGGTGGGAGGTGAAATGGTATGGTTACAAGGCAAGTGGGGAACACACAGCTCTACATAATGATGCTTCTATACCACTTACCTCTTTCTCTGTGCTACTCAGGCATTTCTACCATTTCTCCATCATGGGGAATACATCAGTTAGTAGAGCTACTCCTCCTTCTTGACCAAAAAAACCAGGCTTGGGGTGTGTCTGACTGCCTTCTGTGAGCACATGGGTGCTTTACTGATCAGTCTAAGCACTTCAGTATGGAGAAAATAAAAAGCAACCACTGTCTGCTTTTCGCTAGACGCATACAGGAGCCTGCACACACAGTATTGGCCATCTAATAGTTGGTTTCTATTCCAGTCCATTTGCTTTCCACAGAGACTGAATCCCTGTCACACCTGTTGTCTGTGCTGGCTATCGTCTTCTTGAGCCTCTTTTCTACACCAGCATTTTTTATCACTGCCCTGACATATTTTAGAACAACAGCAAATTGTTTAATTGCCTACTCCCAGCGCAGGGACGAAAAACGCTGATGTACATTGAGGGGTCTTTTTTTTTTCTTCATTTGTACAGAGTATATCAGATAACAGTGCTTTCACCTTGCCCTTGGACAGAATAAGGTTATGTAAATATTTAGCACCAAAAAATAAACAGCAATGTCAAATTAACAAACTGTTGTACTACAGTGGCACTGGAAGTAGCCCAAGTTCCATCTGGTTGTCTGCAGCATCAGCAGGGAAAACAGACTTTCAGGGCTATCCAGAAAACAGCCTGGGGAATCTACAGTGTTAACTATATAAGACAATTTAAAGTATTAGTTGGGCAGTGTGATACTAAAGCTGTTTTTCCAGCAATCTTTTGTCCTTTCTCTCTGTTTTGGCGGCTCCAGTTTAGGAATTACAAATAGAGCAGGGTGGAGGCAAAAGGGAATAATCCAAGTGTCAGGGAGTCTTTACTGTGAATAAAAAAAGCAAAAAAAAAAGAGAGAGAGACTTCAAAGCAGAAACCAGTTACTAGAGCTTGAACCACAGCTATTAGGAAAACTATTATAAGTCTGTCAAGTAGCAATTAGACTACTTTGCAAGAATATTAAGAGCACATATCTTCACTTCGGAGAAGGATTTGAAAAGGGGGAAAATAGAGAAACCTTTTAGTTTATGGAGTGCTCTCTACTGCATTTCAGTTACTTATTTCCTGTTTATTTTCCACTTGAAAAATCACATCCCAGAAACATAATGTAATTTTTTAAAACTTGCATTTATGACCATTCCATTTAAAATGTTTTGTTGAAAAAAAACACAAAAAACAAATGGAATGCTGTAAACAGATTTAAGTCAGCCACAAAAAACATTCTGACAGATGTTAGCATCTGTGAACATGGATCTTTCACGACAGTCCTTTCCAATCTGGGCTCCTTTCAAATAAGAATACGTCCAGAGTTTTTTATGTTATTGTTATTGTTGATTTCAATATGCATTATAAAACTTAAGGTAGGTTTTCCATACCAGAGGGACAACTTTTCAATGTATTAATCCATCTTTTTGGAATGCTAGCTACAGCATCTGACACTCCACTTTTAGTTGTGCATGTTGCCAGACAGGTTAACCCATTGACTACATTTGTGTTAAGATCAACAGCAAAGATCACTGGATGAAGAAAAAGAGGGGGGGAAGGAAATCCAACTAAGAAATTAATTAGTTCTACAGGATTATCACTTGCCAATAAAACTGTTTACAAAGAATTACATATGAAGAGACCACTCAGAAACTTGCAAAAACTTGCTAGACCACAATGAATTACAGCAACTATCGTGTTTCTTTGGGCCTGCTCAGAAAGAGAAATGTGATTTTCCTCACTTCTGTTTCTTCCAGCCACTCAAACAAATCCTCATCTCTTCTAAATATTTTGCTCCCCAAGGGTCCTGCTTGCATGGTGGCAGACCTTTCCACTGCTCTATGATCTGGCAAATGGAAAACAAAATAAAGAGCAAAACTGAAAGAACTATGGATGACTAGTGGAGAGATGAAGGTCACACTAATTTTTGAAGTAAATGTATGGTCGTTCTTTTGTTCTTGGAATAGAAAGCTATAGCAGGTTTTGTTCAGGTAGGAAATAGGTCGAAACATGCTGAGAGAAGTGAATAGAAAATTTGTCTAGTCACCCACAGATTTTAAAGTGTGGATTCACAGCAATAGCTAGCATTGTTTTCTACCAGCAGTGGTTTGTTCTTCCTTCATGACAACACCCTTTTCTGTCCAGCCTCCTCACACAAATCCTCTGAGTGCTCTGACCAGTTTAACTGCCTAATAGTCCTAAAAGTGCATCTATTTTAGTTACACTGACAACCACACACCCAGCCCTGTCCTTTAAGGCACAAAACTGACCAGCTCTATTTTTTACTAAACTCACGTGGCCTGCTCAAAACAAACAGATACTGGCAGGAGCAAAATCCAAATTATGCACTGCTTTATCCCAGGAACACAAAGTACAAGGCCGACTCAGTGAGTCAGACACCTCTGCGCCAGTGAGCTCCTCAGGTTGACAGGAGTCTCTTTGGGATCCTCGGACTTGTAAGCCAGGACATTTTCAGAAAAGAATCAAAACAATTGGGTTTAGACAAACATGTGTTGTGTCATTAACAAAAGTATTTCTCTGCCATCAGAGGGGAAAAGGCAGCAAAAAGTATGCCAGGAATGCTGGAAATGGGCAGACAGTCACAGCGAGTCATATTTTCTTCTGGTTATTTTTTTTTTCCCCCAAGAAACTCCTTCAGCATGAAAAGTCCATTTGCAAGAGCAGTTAGTTACGGGGGAAAAGGCAAATATTTCAACAATAATACAGGGAATGTGGATCCAATTTATGGACAACAGAAGCTAGAGGACTCCTCAGTCTCTGCAAAGATTTCTCAGCATCCTTGGAAAATGCTTTGAATGCTTCAGCTGAGCAAACTTCAACCCTTCAAACAAATCCCTTTGTCTATCAGTAAAAGGCCATATTCCACATGTGTATTTATGAACAATAAATGCTAGATGCATATAGGCAGCCCTGTAGCTTCTACGTTTCACAAGTGTTAGTTTTAATCAATTAAATCGATCCATTTCCTTACAATCAAAATAGAGGTTTCTCCCACAATTTGCCACTCTCTCACTAGAAACTGGATGCCTTGAACCAAATGCATCACTTCCCCTACTTCACGTTTAATTTCATGCTTCTTTTCAGCTTATTGTGGTGGTTTTTATGCTTCCCTGTGACAACAGCATCTAGGTTATTGTGGAGTGCTACTAAAGAAGATATGCATTAGAACAGCCTGTCTAAAATACTAATCAATAAGGTATTAATCTACCTTGATATCTAATTAGAAATTTTTGTTTATGGAACAATGAATAATCTAACTCATCTTCCCTCATAAAATACAAGCCTTGTTTTCCTGGCAGTTTTACTTCACTGAAAGAAGTTTAAAAAGGAAAAAGTAGGGTTTTTTAGTTACAAAAGAGTAAGTTGGTTCAAAGGACTGCCAGAGGGCGTTGGACCCTTTTGCTCACTATCAGGTGACAGACACAGACATTTTTGGTAGAGGAGAAGTCTCATGTGGATGTTTATCAGCCATGGAACTAGCAGCTGATAAAGCAGCAAGAGGTGTTTTTCATTCCTCAGTCTGTAAAAGAAGTGTTCGTTCTCCTCTTTGCAAACGAGAAAGTGGGTTGATTTTTTTGATTCAGGATCCAAAACAGTCTGATAGCTGTGAACAACAATAAAAAAGCTGTTTTCTGAGCTGAGACATCTATGAAATTTGAGGATCTTTTCAGAGACCAGTTTAACCACTGCACATGAGAATACCCAGCTACAGCATGTACACAGAAGCAACAAGCTCTAATATTTTATTTTATTTCTATTTCATGTTTGACATAAGAAGTGCAATCTGAGATTTCTGTTTTCTTTCGCCCCATTCCTGTGAAGGGTGTGGGCTCAGGCAGGTTAACTACCTCAAATTGTGAGACTGCAAGTTGAGTGTACTTTTGGTTAAGAGTTGGAAATGAAAAAATCAGGTTGAATAACAGTCTGTCTGCTGCCCTGACATTTGACCAAATGTAGCTCTCTGGGAGAAAATCTACACGGAGGAGTACTGTTGTCAAAACCACATATTGATGGGGGCTGGTAAAGTACTTATCTTACTTTTTAAAAAATATATATGTTTTATTAAGAATGAATTAAATACAAAGCAAAGAGTCCAGACAACAAGATGTATCAATTACTTTTAAAAAAATAATGTTCAATGTAACTATTATATGTAAAAGAGCTCCTAAAAATGTCGGGGAAAAGGCTGTTGATAATTACTTTCCTGTGGGTGATGACTGGGATTGTATTTTAGGAAAGAGTAATCTTCCTAAGTTCCTTCTGGAGGAATTTCATTGATCAATAAGTGCTGTAAATTACCCAGAGGCTTACAAGGAAGCAAGAATTGAGAGGACCGTAGTTATTTCAAAAGCTCAAGAAGAAGACCATTGAGGACACCACTATCCACCTGCAGGGTGGCTTAGAGGAACTCAAATTCTTCAAAACTTTGAAGAATCCTTTCAAAGCCTACTGCAAATTACTGGAGAGCTCTCAACAGGACCTATTAAACTAATTGCACATCTCTATTCAAGTCCCAAACTGCAGGAAGCAGTATTTACTTTTGCCCTGAAAGGCTAAACTTAGAACCTTAATACAAGCTCTTCCATTACAACTCACTTTAATGATCTTCCTGAGTGGAAAAAAAAAAAAGTCTGATATATTTTACCTTTCAAAATTTCAAGCCAGCATGAACCAAAAGTTAGTGCAAAACCAAAGGAAGAAAACGCAATAACAGACACAGCTATTTCAGACCCAGTGCTGCTGAGAAAGACTGAAATCAGTCTTTGGTCTCAAACCTTGAGGATCACAGGAGAAGGAAAGAATTCAATGGTTGAGTATTGGTCAGAAAAGAAAACTATTTGCCATGTCTTTTGTATTTAAGAAAACAAGGTCCAATTCTTGATTCCCTCCACTGTAAAGAGAACAGTGTTAGGATGCAGAGGAGAACAGAAGAGGCTAAAACAACTGGTTGAAAGCTGTGTGTTCCATGGGGCTTGCGTGTAATGTTTCTGCACTGCTGGTTATGTTTTGACACCACAACACTTTTTAGTGCAGAGGAATCTGAACTGCTGTGGCCTCCAGATTTCCAGAAGTGAACAGGATCTTTTTCCAGTGACTTTACAATGGAAATATACACCTATGTTTTTCTAATAGCCTCTGTGCAAAATCCTCATTATAGAAAAGACTTTCATTTCTATGTCTCTCTACATATTTATTTTTTGCTTCAAAAGACAATTGCACGAGCATAACTTACTAGCAGAGCATACCAGAGACTGAAATAGGCAATTGGGATGTAACAACTATTCTGTGAAACTCAAGGAACAGTATATGATGTTCTCAATTAACTTCTCATTAATTCATTTTCAATCTTCCTGTCATCCTGTCATGTTGATGACATAAACTACAGACAGATCCTTCCCTTTTCTGGGCAGGACTACTTCTGTGTCACACTATACCTCTTAAAGAACTACACCACGCCCATCGACAGCCCCATGCCTTCCTCGCCGAGTGTGCTTATTCCCCAAGAGCTGACAACTCAGAATGACATTTCTGAACTCACTCCTCTTTGGCTTCTCACATATCACAGCCTCAACAAAAAAATTCCCATGCATCTCATTACTCACCTAACATTTGGTGGGTCTGAATTCGCGGCGGGTGTTGCACAAAGAGGCTTGTTTCCTTGAGTGTGGCTTCTGGACCCTTCCCTTGCAGGCAAACAGTACACCCTTTGGATAACGACTCGGACCTGCACTTCTCTCCATCCCACTGCTCCCTGGCTTTCCACCATTTCAAGCAGGGAATCATTAACAGCACTCAGTGCTAAGGGATGCCGTTTTGAATCACTGCTGTCATGGGTTTGTGGAGCACAAGGAACCTGGTGAAGGAAAAACTATTAAGAGAAACATTTCAGAGAACCTTGAAATTATGTAGAGCTAGAGAGGAAAACACCATCATGAAAAATCAAGTTGCAAGTGCCAAGTCAGTTTCGAAATACTTACTGCTCCTAAAGTAACTTACAGACTAGTGGCCAGTTATTTATTGTGTATTTTCAATAAATACTCAAAGGAGTTGTACACATGGTGTTATCCTGTAATTAACTGGTGCTCCGGACTGAGCTAACTCAACCCCTGGAAGATGAAGGTGACACCAGCAGGAAAACAGAACTGATGTCAGCCTTTATGACTCTTCTCCTAGAATGGAGCTTTATTTTTACTTATTTGATGTTCTGTTCCTTCCTCTTCTAAAAAAAAGGATAAAATTCATCTTGAATGCTTCTGGACTTTCAAACAAAGTTGGAAATGAACAGGTGTCTAGCTTTATTGACTAGTAAGCTAGTCCTCAGACTTAGACATTTCAATGGAAAATATTCCAGTGTAAAAGAATTAGACAATTAATGAAAAATACAAAACTTTTAAAGCAAAAACTTTATTTTTTCACTACTTTCAAAACATATTTTATTAATAAAACCTTCCAAACTTGCAAAATAAATTTAATTAATACTACAGTTTGCCTTAATCTAAATGAGTGATGTAATTTATCTTAATTTTAAAATTAATCTCTCTCAATAAAAATTGTATGCAAGCATAGATTAACATGGTCAATATATATAGGTCCCTTTGCAGCATGAGCCAAATTTCTATTTTCACAATGAAACCTGTTTTTATAAAAGCTGTGTGCCAAGAAAGGTTTTCAGAGTATCACCCTCTGTGCCATAAGTATTTTACACCAATAAAGAAGGAGAATTTGCAGTATTTAAAAGAAAATTGTGGTATGACTACCCTTTGTCTACAAAGTGGTTGCAATAAAACTTGTCTACTGAGTTTTAAATGAAGTGGTTTGTTTGTTAGGAGCCATGAAGGGAACAAGTAAATTGTTCTGGTTTTCAAATACCACAGCAGAAGCTTTTTACAAGTTAGAGTTGAAGCAAGAAAGTCGATTAGGATTTGATTTATGTAACTTTTTAATTCCCAGGCCTATAATGGGAATTATATATAAAGCAAACACAAAATGTTGACACTCATGGTTCTTCAAACTTGAAGGGCCAGGCCAAACTTCTCAAATATTAAGAATCATTTAGGTAGCCAATATAAAGCTTTTACAAGAAAGCTTCTTACTTTCAGAAAGTGCTGGCACACACCATGAAGAAAACAAATCTCTTAAAATACCTCAGCTTGTACAACCACAGCTACAGAAATGCAGAGTCAGTAGTCATTTTAACACAAATAAAGTCAAAATAGGAAGGAAAACAGACTGAAGGGATGGGAATGGGGGATGATGTTATCAATTGATGCTTTAAAAAAAGGATAGGATCGATAAGCAAATTAGTTAAGAGATAGGAATAGGTAAAAGGAATATTTATTTTTAAATAGTATACTGAGTGAGTTAGAAGAAAACAGCTATTTTTTAGCTATTCAACTATAAAAGAATAAGAGAAAAATTAATGAAAAACCAAGTTATATTTACTATTTAGCACAGTAGTGAGATTTCAGCAAAATAAGCTCACAGCAGTTCAGCATTTGGATGGACCAAAAGCCTCCACTAAGAAAATATTATTAAAGTAAACACTGCATATTATTCAGCCTTGACTAAATGAAAGGGGAAACCAAACAGGTCAATAATTTAGAATTTTTGTTTTTCTTACGATTTCCAAACATCTGCTCACCAACTTCTTACCAAGTGCTTAATTGTGAACCAAATGGACCATACCTGATTATTTGAAGATTCCTGGTGTAACTTATCATCAAGGTCATCAAGTCTGAAGGTCTGTGCCAAAGATATAATGTTCTTCCTGATAAGCATCTTTGGAAGACCATATGTCTTCTCTCTGGCTTCTGAATGTTCACTGAGTAGCACCTTCTGACTAAAGTAGGTGTTCATGATAACAGGAACATCTGCATTTTGGAGAAGCAGTTTTTGCCTGGAAAAAAACAATTTAAGTGGCATAAAATCCATTACGAATTAAACTACTGACAGGCACTATTTTAAAATGTGTCTTGCATTGCATTTCTCTCCCGTTTTTTCTATAGCTACCACTAAAACACTTCAGAGGTGTGTTTCCAAATTGCAAATTACCCATCTCACAGACAGAGTCGGCTTGGATCAGCAATTGGAGATCCACTGCATCCAGGGACAAGTTACACCTGGAAGCCAGCTGAACTGCCAAGCCCCATGAGCCCCATCTGGCTTCACACAAGTGCTACTTGGTGGCTCCATGCTGTCAGCACAGAACCAAGAGCACCAGGACCCTCTGCATACAGTTAGTGAAGTAAAAGCCGTGAATGAAAGACTATTAAACCTGCTCCATGTTAATTCAGACCATGGATGCACTGGACCCAGCCTGACTCTTGCAGGACATTTCCCTCTGGTGAGTGCTTCCCACCAACCCAAATCCATTCTCATGCAGCTGGCATCAAGCTGCTCCTTCCTCCTCTATTTTTCTAAAAGCAAAATCCTATGTTTTTCTTACAATTCACTGTATATTATCTTGCCTGTGTGTTTGTCACTATCACAAACGTGCTCTCCTAGATCCAGTTTTGGTTTCTAGTGCCAATGTAAATTCCCAAACAGCTCCACAAGCAGCAATTTCTTACCCACCAGATTAAGGGAATGCTTGCAGAATCTCTAAACACACAATAATTTTATTCCAAAGCCTGTGCTGATGTTGGGTTTTTCTTACGGTGGTACCATAATCGCACGTTTAGAAGTATGCTTTTTATACTCACAGGACACACATCTAATGAAACAAACATAAACAAAACCAACCAGTAATCTCACTTCCTACAGACCATCAAAACAGACCAAAATCCACTTGGTGACTTTACCACAGTCTGTATTTTTCTTCTATTAGATTAGAACAACGCATCCTGCCTCGGCAGCAAAGCTGTGCTGACCTGGGTTCAGGACTTCAGTCTCTAGACTGCTCAGCAGTTATATTATGGAGATAAAGCAAGTTTCCACATCTGTGACATTGTTTCTCAAAATATAACCATACAGAGTTAAAAAGCAAAATGAAACAATGAAACGCTCAAATATACTTATTTCTGATCTCAGTCCATTCAAGATCTTCACCATGGTCTGTTTTACAACAGACTCCTTCGTTCTTTGGAGAGTGGATAGCTAAAGGGAGATTGATGTATTCATATGTTCAAAGGCATAGGAAGAGTTGCAGCAAGTTTTAAATATAATCCCTGTTATTTTATAATTAGGAAAATAAAACAACAGCCAGATGATCTCTGCCTTTTAGGAAAAAAGATACATTTAAATATAAATTATGAACAAGATGTGTTGCTTCTACTATGAGCACTCACTGAAGTTGTTATTTGAAACAGAAAATTCATGCAAAGTTATAGCATAAAACTAAGTCCTGAACTTCACTATGAAGAAGCCTTATGGCCATCTGTGAGCTCCCCAGATTTAGGGGAGCAACTCATATCTAAGGGACACCTAGTCCCTTGACTTCAGATGAATTTGCTAACAAAGCTCCCAGGTTAGAGCATGAAAATAGCTCACAAGGCTGCCAAACTGGCATTGCCTGATAATCTTCTGCATTACAGGATTAAAACTGAGGAATTAGCTTGGTCAGCAAACTGAGACTCTGATTTTATGAGATTTTTCAACTGTTACTTACCCACTTTTTTCTAGAGAACAGAAATGTATATAAAATTTACTACAGATCTCAGAACAGTTTGGGCTGTCTTTACATGCAGATGTGTAATGAAAATTTTAGCACCTTCTTTCTTGAGATGTCTGTGTTCAGATCCAAAGTAAACAGGAAATCTTTCTGAACACGAGACCATTACGTCACTAATGTCAGAAGAATGTTTGCTTGATCTAAAACATCTCATTCTCTAAAAAAAACCACTGACGTTAGTAGCAAATCATTTGCAGAAACTTTGAGGTTTATGGTTTTATTTTTATTTTCCTGAGCAGATATGTGATCAAGCTTTTTGGTTTTTTTTGAAGGCAGGTAGGTTTTACCAATACCCCAATGACGTGTACCTGAGTTTTGCTATGCTTATGCATCCCATGTCTCGAGTACCTTTATAATTGCCAAGAGCTCTCCTGGTGAAGTACTCATTTTTTCATCATATCTTTACATGGGTAATGCATGAACTAATGGCTACTTGGTATTTCCACAAAGCAAAAATAGAGATATATATATACACACATATACATAATGCTTTCAGGAGAAGCCTCTCATTTCTTAAATGCAATTAGTTCACTTAAAAACACTGTCCTGAAGAAATTGTTTGTTTTAGACCTGCACACATGTGCATGGACTTAGCAGTAATTCTTCAGGTACATCAGAGTAATATTCATATACACCTACTTAAATCTTCCCTGTTTCTCAGTGGGCAGATACCTCACAATGAAAAGAACCAGGAATAAATAGAAATGAATCTCAATGGAAATTAAAGAAATAAGAAAAAAAGTTTGTAATAAGCTCGCTATTTTGTGTACAGGTAGATGGCTAAATGGAAATATTTTATACATATATGTACATATAGAAAATATAAATTTATTTATATTTTGCATACAATATATAGAATAATTGTATTGTTTATTTTCCTTATTACCAAGTTTTAGATATATTCTTCAATATGAGAATAGAATTATTCATATAGTAGCAGTTAATTGAATGAGAACTCTTTTCCCAGAAATTCTTTCTAGTACTTCTCAGCAAAAGCAAGCTCTGTTGAATGGGAACTTTGACTATCATCATGGCAGAAATCTCTGCATTGCCATTGCATATTGTTCATACTGTTCTCGTTGCAACAAAGGCAATCATGTTGGAGACACATGTATACTTTAAACTCCTTTTGTCTGTTTGAAAGGTACAGACCGGGGCAAAGAAAGCCTATCATGCTGGAAGAGTCGGGAAAAGAAAAATCACTTCCCCAAGCAATCCCTGCGTGTGTTGCCCCTGTGCCTGAGACACCATAATTGATCACCTCAACTTTAAGCATCTGTTCCAGCTGCAGATTCTCTATACCCAGAAGCAGCCTTACTCTAGAATACAGAATACACTCTGCAGCATCCTCTTAAGGCATGAAGTGTTTAATGGGCATTGCAAGTCTTCTGTGGCCTTTCTTATATTGCTTCTTTTCTATCTGCTTCATAATAGTTTAAAAGCTAGTTTTCAAAGAATGAGAGACATCATCTCATTCAGCTAATCCAAAGATGATGGAAAAATTTAAAGCTCAGTACAGACTATAAACGCCTCTGAAACAATCTCTTGTCCTCTCTGATTTTTTCTTGTTCAGCAAAATATTATTTAAAGGTTGTATTGACTTCCTTAATAACTGCCTTTAGACCTTTGTAATGACCTGAAGTAGAGACTGGGAACTTTTTATACTACAGGACATTTTTTTCCCGTTATGTAGACAATCAGCAATTGCCGTAACTGGTCACATGCTAAAGGAACATGAGGCAATACTGTTGTTTTTTTTTTTTTTTTCTTTTCCAGCAGGAGCTTGCTTCTCTGTCCAAGAACATAGCTTGCTTTTTCTCTTCCTCCCTCCTATGATGGAGGCTATCTGGCCAAGTAGGCAGGAGACATTCTTGCCCACTTCTACGTTAATCGTGGTCTGTCTCCATCCGAGACACGAAACGCTGCAGAACGTACAGCATGGCACTGGGTAAAGGAGCTGACGTTCCCATTTGAGGCAGGGTCCTAATCCTGGGGCCAAACAATCAGTGGGTTTGCAGTGTGGTCTGCCTTGCACAGCCTTCCACAGCCAGCGAGGAGTTGTGACTCCCCAGCAGCAGCGAGCTCACAAACCACACGCTTCCGCTCAGTTCTGCTGACATCAAACGGCGGTGCTGGTTCATGAACTCGAGAAGACTCCAGATCACTTTAAATTAGAGAACATATTTTTTTGTTCATCCTCCCTGGGTATTTTACTAGGCTTTTGGTTTTTTTGTTTGTTTTTTTTTTTTCCCTTTACAAAGTGTAAAATGCCTAGAGTGTTTTTTTTTGAAGAGTACACTGCATTAAATGAACACTCTTACAACTTGCACTGTAATTATGAAACAGGTTATTCTCAAGTCTCGGAACAATGAAGCATAAATCATAAAGCATGAACCTATATAAAGCAGGTTTAGCATCCACCAAGTAGCACAGCAGTAGTACATGAAGAACAAGAGCATGCCACAGCCTTACACTGTTGCCCAGAAGTATGAGGAATCATTCCCCATAGGAACAACATATAGGGCCCATCCCTGACTTCCTAGGAATCGCTTGTTTTATCCAGTGTAGAGGAAGTTGCTTATGCTGCCTCTGGCTTAGGGTTGTGTGGCATTTGCAATGCTTTATCTGTGAAATATCCAAGAAATGCCTGAGCATTGAGCTAATGATAACAATTAAGAAACAAATCCTTCCAAAACCCAGAAAAACTTAACAACTTCAGACAAATCTCAGCCCACCTATCAACCAAGGACAGTAACTATCTTCTCAGTATACATCCCAAATCAACAAGCCATTTGGGACAGACCTGCTTTCTGCCATGCCTAGAGATTGCTCAAACACAGAATTTTCATCCATGAGTGAGTAATCTCACCACTCGTGTGTGAGCCTCCATCAGCGTCATTTACTGCCGCTGTAACGCTGCATGGACACTGCAATTCTCACTTCACACTTTCACAGTACAAAACTTCTTCCCATGCCCCAATGTCAAAGACAGAACACAAAAATCAGCTGGTATCTCTTTCTTTGAAATGATCTTATTCAAAGCAATGGATTATTGTTGTACAAGTTCCCAAGGCTGATTGTACTCTTTTCCCTACAGAAAAGTAGCACTAACCATCAAGGTCCAGAGTCACATATGGCAAATATACAATTCTTAGCTGTGTCAGGTTTCCAAAGAAATGTGGCTTTGACACCTCAGAATAGCAGGTCTGCGGAAGATGTAACAACAAAAACCTAAAATTTCTACTTTTAAAGTATGATGCATTTTATTTGTGAATAGAATAGATAGATACTTGTTTTGTCCCCCTACTGGAAAAATATTTTGTCTAAGGACTCATTCCATGAATACAAGACACAAAGAAAAGAACATATAGCTGTTAAACATATAATTTGTTATAGCCCAATTTGTTACAATTTGTCACTGAGCCTTACAAAGTACAAAGCAAACTAAGAAAATCAGTAAAAACAGTAAAATCAGTAAAACAACACAAGTAATGAAAATAAATCTTTTCTATTGCAATGTAAGTTTTTTTCTGCAAAATACTATTGTATTTTTCAACAAAACTGCTTGTAAACCTAAGAAATCACTCCAGGAAGAAATTACAGTACATAAAGCCAACATTTTTATCAGTATATCATTTTACTAATTTCAGAGTAATCATATAAACTAACCACTGGCTTGCCATAGTGCTGCCTTTTGAAATCTGACACCCTGTAGCATGAAAAAAGGCTGTATGGAAATGTTCACATTTAAGAAGAGCTCTGCTATAAAAAGCTTGTGGTTAACATTAAGCACTATTATACCACACACCCAGTGCTCTCACCTCTGCAGGGAGCTGCACTGTGTGCTAACTGAAGGGGATGTACAGGTCTTCTGAAGTAGGAAAGCACAGATGGATATCAAAGCAAATCTCCTCTACCTCCAGGAAATGACTGTAATACCAGGCTTTACCAAGACTGGAAAGCAGGGAAGTTTCTCCAGAGCTCTCCAGCCACTTATTTTGGCTATGAAGAAAGCACCTGAAATTGCTAGCATTCTGGACCCGAATTCATCATGATAAGGCTTAACCTTTGGCACCACCAAAACATAGAATTCCACTCACAGGCTGTGATTACATATAAACTGGCATGGAAATGATCTCTTGAGCTTAATGGAGTAATACTTCTGAGAGAATTCACTAAAAATCTACTCCAACTGGGATGCTGAGACTTTTTTAATACCTAAGTCAGACAAAACAATTGGTATTAGAAAACCTGCACACAATGAAGCATTAAATGGGAATGTTGCTTTAAAAAAGAACAAAAACACTTCCCCCCACAGTATGAGGGTGTTACAAGTAACTAGGGAGATATAAATATCATGGTTATCTTTTCATAATCAAGATGTTATGAAAGAATTCTAATCTGTGTGTTTATCCCATATATCAACTTGTGTCTGACTAGCCATGAGCTCATTATTCAGATGACTTCTTCCCTCTGTTCCCAGTGCTAAACTGCACGTAGGGGTTGAGGTGGCCGAGGGAGCTACCACAAAATCCAGGGACATACCGGAGGGATTCTGAAAGGCGGAAAAAAAAGGAAGCAAGCAAACTGCAAAGTGACATCATGTTAAAACTTGTGGTGAGTGTTAGAGAGGACAAAAATGGCTGTCCTGTTGTGAGATCAGAGGCCCACCTACCCCACTTTGCCCACTTTGCTTAGAGCAGCAAACAGCAAATATTTGAAGACTACGAAAATAAAAGCAAGCACCTAGTGAAAGTTCTCCAGAACACTCTCTGATAACTTCTACAAACTTTCAGCTTAGGAACTTCCTAAGGCGTAAATAATATCTCAGAAGTAATACCTAGCAGTCTTTCGTAGATTTTCTTCCAGGAACTTATGTGCCTGTTTTCTGACCACTTGTACATTGATAGCATCCATAACATCCTGCAGCATCCACCGTGCTCTGCAGTCTAATTACACGCATCTGAGAAACCACTTCCTTTGATTTTTTTGATCTGTCACCTAGTGGTTACATTGCTGCCCTTCACTTCTTGTTTTCAAGAGGCAGTGAACAATCATCCTTCCTGATGGCACTTCCTAATACAGACCTTTATCACATCCTCTCCTAGCCACCGCTTTCTCAAGGTGAAAAGCCCTCGTCATCCTAGTAATTTCTCACAGGAAAGCAGCTCTATACATCTCTTCTTGTTGCTCTTCTCTGGTATTTTTCCACTTCTGCTACATATCTTTGATTTGGAAGACTGAAATCCTAATCTAGAAATGCACCACTGATTTCTACAGTGGCATCAAGACAATTTTGACTCCATTTCTAGTCCAGTCTTATTTTACCAAATATTTTTCTGATCATTAAATGAAGACTAAGCTGACATATTAATGAAGCTATTGGAACACTAAAAACACATTCCTGGATACCAACAATCCAGAGTCCATCATTTCATACGTGCACTTCACGTTTATCTACAATTTCCTAGTAGGAGAGCCCGAGTCCCTCCTCCAGCCCTAGTTCTAGAGCACTAGGAGTATGAACAAATTCCCCTGTCCATAGGATTGTGAGGATGACAGCACAGCATTGAATAGAAGGGAAACTTGCATAGTGTTCTGTTGTACAGAAGGTGCCCAATTCTCTATTTTCTTCATTGGTACCATGGAGATTTGAGACAACAGGTTACACCAATAACTCCTCTGCCAGGGGACGGAAGGTGAGGAGTGTTGCCATTCTGCCACCATCATACTCAGTGTCACCACTCCTGAGGTATCAGGAGAAGCTGCTTCTCACACCAGAAGAACTCTGCAATATCCACCCAAGCAGCTGAGGGCCATGTGTTAGAGCGAAGAACTTGAACTCGAGAATTTCTGACTAAGGTATGGAGTGTCAGGGTACTTGGTAGGTTGGTTCAGCTTTGGAGGATTATTGGAGAAACTTTAACAGACAAATGCCATTTTAAAATGCATTGTTCAATGTTTTGCAGAGATTATTAAGAACACTGTCCTTTTCTTCCATAGAAATTTGGCATTTGCTATTGGCAGACTCTTTATGAGTCCAGTCTTGCATTCATTCTCACTTGCGTGCACAGTAGCAAGAACAAATAACTATCCCTGAGCAAACTTCAGAAAGACAGATCAATATACACATATGCTTGATTTTACTTAAGTATCAGATTATCAAATCTAGTGTTAAAAAAAAACCAGCACAACTACTATATAACCAACAATCTTCCATCAGACTTGTTCTTATACTTTTATCTTGTTCTGGTACTCATTTCTGGGCATTACCTCCTGTTTCTTTGCCAGGTCATGAAGCAAGACCAAACTCCACTGTCTTCTGGTGAGGTCACTTTTTATACAGACAAAACCAGTGGTATCAGCACAGAAAGAGCAGCTGAAAGCAGCAGTAGTTCTGGGTTCTCTGGTAACACAACTGAGAATCACAAAAGGTAGTGAGAGCTTGCTCTGAGCCACAGAGCACAACAGCAAAGCAGAAGACTCCTCCTCAGCTGGTCAAATGCTGCTTTAAGCAGCCTGGAGGTCTCAGTGGACAGCATCAGGCAAGGGGAAGTGACTGAACCACTGGTACAGAAAGCTGTCCTGCAGAGCTCCACAGGTCTTTAGGCATGTTATAGACCAAGTTTACCTCCACTGTGATCCACTTCAGCTTTACCGAGCTGAGAAAAATTCTTTGTTTCACTATATTTGCTGCCACTACTGATAAATGTGTAACAAGGGTAAAGGTGGTGTGGATAAGCCAGGTAGCACAGAAACCTCTTTTAGACAAAGTCCTTTCTGCAGCAATCTACTCAACAATCATCACAGAAAAGACAGCAATGCAAGTGGCCAGAGTGGAAACTTCTTTACCGAAACATCCTGGAGACATCGCCTAAGTGAAACCTTCTGTGCAAGGGAAGAAGTTCAGCGTCTTGGCCTGCCACAGAAACACTGATCGTATGTGATAAACAAAATACCTTTCTTCTTTTTTAGGTTAGAAAACAGCCTTCAATAGTGTGTGTACTTTGAAGTTATCACTCACAAGAATAACTTTCACAGCTTCATTTTCCTTCTATGCAATACCACGTATCTTCTCCATTAAATCACCATAGGTGGATTCTGTGGCATAGCTCTCTCAGTCAAAACAAGGAATAACACTCTGAGAAATAACATTTAAATTCAATATTCTCCTTAATGTTGTTTTTTTATTTTCTGAATCCAGAGCAATCTTAGTAT
Organism: Dicaeum eximium; assembly: GCA_013396995.1. Lineage (NCBI taxonomy): Eukaryota > Metazoa > Chordata > Aves > Passeriformes > Dicaeidae > Dicaeum > Dicaeum eximium. Next base: position 3,503,870 of record VWZP01009941.1, on the reverse strand, counting down.
TCCTGCATTACTTTAAAGACATAATTGTACAGAACAAGCAAAAAATTCTAATTCTAATATTGAAATCTTATATGGTCTACAGATCACTGATAACTTGGCTTGTTTTATTTCACTGAATAATTGCAATGACACTTAGCAACCAGATCACACCAGATTTGGGAGAGACACTATTCTTATATGCCCAAATTTCTTTTTCAGATTCATGTAAGAGACCTGGTGACTCAGCAGAGCAGAATCAATAATGCAATAAGATGGATGAACCCCTGGATTGTTTTTTTGTGATCCCATTAGACTTCGGAGTCTACACAGCTCCAGCATGTTCTGCGTTTATTTTTCCATTTCAAAGAATATTTATTTTTAGAAAGAAACAGTCTTTTATGCTTCAGAGAGAAAAAAATTAGAGGTATAGTGGAAAGATGAAAGCCCTCATTATTAAATTTAAAAACAAACAAACAAACCACACAGCTCTGCCTCTATTTATTATATTTACAATACTTCAACATCCACCAACCCAATAAGCCAAGTTTACCTATCACAATTCTATATGTTGCACAGTCATATGAACACAACTCCTTAAAACTAATAAATCAAAACTAATTATAAGCTAAGCTGAAAGAAGTGGGAAAATACCAGACATATCATTACAAAAATAAAACCTAAGAAGAACTTTTTCAGAACAAGAAAGAGATCTGTATTTTTTTAGCGGATCTAAGAAAATGGAATTACAACTCAAGTCATTGCTTGAAGCACTATCACAGTAAAACCTCTACAATACTGATACAAACACACCTGCCAAAAATAAGGGCCATCAAAAACTTCTGAAAACTGGTAAGAGTCCTTGCAGCAATGTGACTTATTATCGCACAAGGGACACTTTTCTGACAAACTGCTTCAGCTAAAGCTCTCTGCGGAAGGAACCCACTTCCAAAGGAGAGGAGCATTTTGGAGCATGGGTATCTCTCACTATTGCACCCCGCCCTTCCCTGCCAAAAAAGCAGAAACAAAGTCTTTGAAGTTATGGGAAAACACCTGTGAAAACATACAGATTTTGGAGAAAACTAGTGTGAGAGACATAAGGTGGAAGGTGTGCCATCACAGACATCTTGGCTGTGGCAAAACCCCCGAAGTTTAAAGTGAGGATGACATTCCAAGAACAATAGTGAAATTCGCCAGTCCAGAGAAATGTTTATGCAATAAAGGGTGAAACAACTCCACTACACACACATTTCCTAAGCAAACAACTGTGAGTTAATCGAGGGCTTAAATATATTCCATGGTGTTTAACAAAGGATAGCATCCCTATTCTCAGGCTTGGAAGTCGCATATCAAGTTTTGGAAGCAGGGATTTTGCAGCCAGATTTGAAAACCTGAGAAATATTAACCTAAAGAAGGAATGCTGACTGACTTCTTATAAAGAAATCATCATGCATTTCATTTTTCTTTTCAATACTTTCCCCTCTCTATGCACCTTCACTCAAATAACAGCAAACACAGTATCGCTATACAATATCTCACGCTTTACGTGATGTACACAGGATCTGAATGGCCTCTGGTTTTGAGTCGAGTCATAGACTACCACAGGCAAAACCAGAGGAGAAGGAAAAAAAAGACAAAATGATCAAACTCCAGCAAAACAACCTGCCTTTTCTCCCACTACAGGTGAAGCACTAGTGGTAAGAAACCATCTTCTACACTCCGAAAGAAACAAGTTTGGGCCAGCAGACAATGATCCTCACATATAAGCTGAAATTCTTTATTTTTTCCCACTGTGGTGGCATGACTCTCCCTGATTGCTTATGCATTTATTTAATATTTTATTTAAAAGAGTTTCCTCTTCTTGCTTATCCAGGCCAAGGGCCAGCTTCTCTTACATCTCCTTTCCCAAGGAGTGCATCCTGGTCCACAGCTGCCCTGCCAGGCCCTTACTGCTCTGCTCCTCCTGATGCTGGTGGTTGGCTTCCTACTCTCATTCATCTGCAATTAAAGATGGACCTAAATAAAAATTATTCCCTTGCTCAACTGCATCACTAAGCAGGACATGGAAAAAACATATATAAATGCAATGATACTAGATCAGTCAAGCTTTAAGTTCTTCAAGTATACATATTTGAGATATTGTACTTTGACATGTATTTATACATCTGTTTTAAAACAAAGTGACTTGTGTTCTTTATTCTCTATCAGTTGCTTAAAAAAAAGAAGCATACCTGAAACCACTGTGAAACTGTCTAGTACAAATACTGTTCAGAGAGGAGTCTCTGGGCTGATTTCCTGTATGTAAATGTGCTCAGCTGAAAAAATGTCCAGGGCATGATTCCCAGACTACGGTACAGGAAAAAAGAGGAGTTCCCTGGCTTAGTTAACATCAGAAGGAAGACATAGGGACTCATCCAGGGAAAAGAGGCCAGTTCAGGACTCTCATATGTGCGTGCACACACACACAGAAGCGCAGGCACATGCGTGTGCACTCCCTTGCCTGCCTTGCCTCTGCCCTGGCGGGGTGGGTGAGCTGGCGCAACATCCCCTCAAGGGAACAAGCTCTTGAAAGATCTGATATGACATTTTTACATTCAACTGACTGCATGCAACATTCCTTTAAAAAAAAATATTATCTGTTTGCTCGCTTGAAGCGTCACAAAGATAATATTCACGTCTGTGACCCTGACTGTCTCTGGTCAGGAGGCAGAGAGATTGTGCAGACAGCACTGCCTTCCAGCACCCCTGGGATGCCTGCCAGAGAACAGAGCTGCCATCCCAGAGGAGAGGGTCAGATCCCCTGGCCTTCAGCTAACACTGCTAGCAGTCCCTCTGGTGACTGCTGAGGAGGTAAACGGCACACACAGGGGACTTGGCTTGCACAGCCCCACACCTGTGTTACTGACGTACAGAGCAAAATCTCCAGTGCCCTAAATCCGGGGAAAGAGTATTTTCTTCTTTAGAGAACCTTATCCCCAGATCACTTGTCTTTCCATTTCTCCTTTATCATTGTTGACCTCGAAATTCCTACACCACCACCCTCTTTCACCATCTACCAAAACATTCATATCTGTTTTCTACATTGTGGTTACATGTCCATGTGGACTGAAAATCTTTTAAATAATCTTATTTAAACACAGCTTCATCATCCAGATACTGTTTGGGAATGAGCTATGCAGAGCCAAGCAGCATTACAGAATCTTATTTCAAAGCCTGCTTCCACTACCAGAGCACTCATTTTAAAGTGTATCTAAATTACTGCCTTTCCCATAAAAACTTGCTTAAGTGCATTTAAAAAAAAATGTTGCCAAGTGCAGAAATGCAACCTCTGCCCTTGGAAGTCCTTGAATTGAAGTTTGCTGAAGGCTGCCAGGTTAATCCAGGGTAGAATCAGTCTGTGTTTGTCCAGCCCTTCTGCTCTCCCACCCAACAAGCACCCCTGGAGATGGAGTACCCCAATGAGCAGAACTACTGTTTCGCCTGACAGAGCTGATCTGTTCATCACATCCACCACTGTTTGCCTCCACACCAGTAAGGACATAAGCTAACAGAAAAGCTGATTGTCAGAAGCATCATGTGCATTTTTCTATGTCTCAAGCTCATCCTGTCATGACAGTGGTCTGTATAATACCTCCTGCTGCCACAGACCACGACCACAACTGATCATATAATGACAGCAATGAACATAAGTTTGATGTATGAGCATACAACTCCCCTAATTTTATAAGCTCATCACAGAACACATTGAAAAGCTTGAGATGCAAGCAGATTTCACCTTTTTTATTCTAAACTTTTTCTGGGACTGCCATTTTTATTTAAGTCTACTGTGTAAAGGTTAAAAAAAAAAAAAAAGTAGTTTTGAAGAAATGCCAGGCCCTACTAAGCCCAAGAGTGGTTACCCAATAGAGAGCATGAAAATGTATATAATTTCTCTGTAGCCACATGCTCCTCCTCTCACTTCAGAAGGCAGGTAGCCCTTCCAGGGCACCCAGAATTTCTGGCCATCAGGAGAGCACACATTAGATCAGAAAGCCTCTTAAAACCATCCAGGGAGTTTCTCTTCTGTGCTGTCACAGGGTACCTGGCTTAAGGACACACAGTAAACACAACTGTGGCAGCTTCGCAGTCATTTGTGCACTTTTCCAAGCTACCTTTTTCAGGTTCTTATATCACCAAAAACCCAGTCTAACAACCACCAAACAATTTTTAAATTGCGGTAAAATCACATATCCATTACATAAGATGTACTTATGCAATTTTGTTGGCTTGCTTCTGTTTAGATAATACAGCTGCATACAAATTGCTGCTGCATTTTAATAAAATTGTAATGTTAACAAGGTCCACATGGAAAGCACAAGTAGCTAAAACTTTGAGTAGGCATGGACAGGAAAAAAGACTATGCTAGACCACAAAACATAGCAAAAGAATATTGAAAGTTAGTAATTCAAGCAGCAGAATGAATAGCTGACAAAATTTTAAGCAAACACTTTGCCTCTGTGCTCACTTCTTCTATTATCTTCTCTGAGGGTATTTTGCCATGCTTCCACTGCAACTAGTCTTGGACTTTATCAAGAAAGCTACACTTTCAGAAAGGGTAATAATATCTTTCTGCTGCCATAAGAGAGTCTGCCTTACAGAGAACACTGCAAGTGGGAAGATTAAAAAAATTAAAAATCCACCTAAACACAGACCCACTATTCAATACTGCTTTCATTTTCTGTTTTGTTCTCACTATTTTTTCTTTCTTCCCAGAAATATTCTTGCCAGCTGTTCTGCTGTCTCTCAGTATTCCATCAACAACCAAGTATCACCATGTGGTGTTGGATCTCAAAGGCAGAATTAAGATTAACAGTGTTATGATTAAGTGCCAGCTGAAGAGACACAGCCACAAAACCAGACTCTGTGGCTGAGAGCCCATGGCCCCACTCAAAATGCCCCTGAGCACTGAAATTTTCACCCTCTTCCCCCCAGAGCCAGGAAAAGGATGGCGCTTCCAGAAAGAACAGTCACCCTTGGATGACAAAAAGAGTTTTGACATTGAGACTTATGAGCATTGTCTGGTTCCCCAGTAAAAAAACATAATTTGGTTCTATGCTGATACATGCATGGGAAACCTATACATGGAAAATTCAGGTCAGATGAAGGCCAGTGGGATAAGGACCACAGGTATGTGTAGCCATGGTATTCTCATGCTCAGTATGGAAAATATTCCACAGGCTGGCACATTCTTCAAATAGTTTTTCAAAATAATTATTACCACTTAGACCAGTATGGGAATGAGCATACTCAACAAGTTATTAACAACAAGAATTAACAACAAGTTAAGCAAATAAAATAAATAAATTCCCTACTTATGTCCTGTAACCTCATCTACTTATCTCGAAAAGCAAGTCAGTTAGCTTTACTTCCAGTGCTCCTCACTGCCAGGTTAAGACTGCTATGGGGCACACAGTATTTGATTAAAGCAATTACATCTACTGGCATATACATATGTGTTTGTTTTATGCAGTGGAAATATCTCTACACTTTTCATAGACACTGGATATAAAAGTTACACATGGAAAACCCAGTACCTGTGAATGCCCTCCTCCCAAACTGTAAACATAGCAGGAGACTTCTAATGTTTGTTTGAAAACACTTGCCCTAAGTGATAATCCTGATGGAAAAAAGGAAGTAATTTTGCTTACTCCTTGCCTTCAGGTGGCTCATTAAAACACCTCTTATAAAAGAAAGAGGATATGAGTCTCTCTTGACTTTATGCTGAGGCTAACCGTCTTTGGGGAAGGATCCTGGCAGCAAAAGAGTGTAAACTCAATTCTTTGTTTTAATTTAAAATTTAATTTGTCAGCAAAACCAAAGTTCATAAAGAAGGCAAATTTTGACAAATTGCAACTGCCATGAGCTCTGCTAAGAGCAGGATATAACATGACTGTGATTCTTCAAGAGAACAAATTATAATCATTGCATCCAAACAAAAAATGCTTACATTATTAAGTTTGTTCTGTAGTTTGCCAACTCTTCAGGCTGGGCACTAAGGAAAATTTGCTAACCTCACGTTCATAAGATAAAGTGATCTGCAGCACATCTACTACATGTCAGCAGGACAAGATGACAATTGTCCTGTTGAGTTTTTCGGATTACAATTAGCCTTCTCTTGCACTATAGCTACAATACCTTAAATCTGAGCACACCTCTAAACAGAAGGAGGTAATATAAGCAAAGCAGCTTTCCAAACCTTAGAAACCTTATTCACCTGAATCATTTGCACCAACAGAGAAAGTGTTTGCTTATGAAAACAGTAATTTATTTGTGTATCTAAAATAAAATACAGCACATGTACTAGGTACAGACTAAGAATGTCTGCTGCTCATTTCAGCTATAGTATACTCATAAAAGTAAATGCTTAAGATATACTATGTCAAGTGGATGGGTAGCATGGTAGACTCTGTAGGGAAATGTAATCTACTACATTAGTATTACAAAGACATCAGTAAATAGCTGGAGCCTGTTCAAAGCCTAAACACTTATCAGACACTCAAGGCTGGGATTTACCTAGCTAACTTTATCAACTGGTCCCCTAGACTGTCTTTCCAAAGTATAGCAAAAACAAACTTCAGAATGAGGTTCACTTGATGTCCTTAAGAGGAGAGGAGACACACTTCAGAAATGCCAACTTCCTTCTCCCTGATTCCTACAAGAGGACGGCAGGCCCATACTTGCAGAGCTGTACCACAGGTGCCTTGAGTTGAATGCTGCCTGCCAGGCTGCTCAGGCAGGGCCAGCACAGCACAGAGGCAATCTGTAACCCAGCACTCCCCTTGCCAAAACAGGAGAGATGAGCTCTGCTGTGGTTCCCACAGCATCAGCTGCTCTCAGCATCGCAAGCTCCATCATCACATCACGGGAGGCTTCACTGGGTTATGAAAAATCATAATGAAACTTACTACAACCTGCTCCCTTCCCCCAGTAATTAAATGTGCCTCTTGCCCAAGAGGGAGATCTTCCCCATCTCTGTCTCCTTGATGCTAGGAAGAGGGAGGTCTTCTCATCATCTACTTTTGTAGATAGAGAGATACAGCTAAGGGAAGAAAACTTCATTTCCATTTCTGGGGGTTTTTTTTCACTTTTCAAACACAAAAACACTGTTGTAGAATTGCATGAAAAACTCACAGAGAAACCACACAGTTTTTTCCATGTCCCACCAAATCAGATCTCATGTATCAAGGAAAACACCCACCTAAAAACTAGCACAGCACTGCACCAAAGAAGTACACTCCAAGTTCTCCTAAATGTGTTCAAACTCTAGGAGATAAACTGAGGAGCAGTTGTACAAATGGGACTAACACTGGTGTTCAGCAGAGCCCCACGCAGAAAAAGCGCAAGTGACTCCAAAGAAGCAAAGAGCACAGCAGGTGCAGTGAGGGTACAGCCATGGCCTTCAAGCCAAGAAGTGTAACACCCAGGAGCACAAGGTGTGCAGCTCATTCTCCTCCAGACCCAGCTGCAGTGGCTGAACAGGATGGCTGTCCCTCTCGGCTGCTCAGCACCAAGTAGTGCCAGGACCTTACCATCCCTATGGCAGAGCTCTAATCCTTCCAGCGCAAAGGCAGCCAGGACATCATGAACTGACTTAAAGCATCAGTTCCCACTCAGCTCTCAGATTTCACACTAATGTGCATGAAGGACTTTCACACATTCAGCTCCACTCTCTGCTGGCATGGGGCAATGGTGTCCAGAAGACATCAGGAGTGAGCAGCCAGCAGAGCCAGCAGCGCCAGTGGCAATTGCCACTGTGGACAGACCCGCTGCAGCTTCCTCTCTGCCTCCTCTCTGTTAGTCTGGGATATGCTTGATCTTGCTGAACCAATTCAATCAGTAGTATGTGAAAAAGTCATACTCCTCCCCTCTCCCCATCGCTTTAAAAATGCATTTCTGATTAGTTCTCTACTGGTTTAGTGATATGGATCACCAGCACCCAAGCACTGCAAGATGATACAATGCTGCAAGCATATGCAATGGCCAAACTTTGCCCTATATAAACACTTTATGTAAGTCACTGAAATAAATTATGCTGCAAATTATGAGTAAATTGTGCTGCAAAGGGGTAAAAATTCTCCTATATTTGTTCAGGACAACCAATTCCTTTTTTTTCATTGTCAATCTGCATTAGACCGGTAACTTGCTGCTTGCAGAACGCTCTCTGAACACTTCAAGCAGATATGGCTCCAATTGTGCTCCTGGGCTACAGTTTATTATCTTGTTTTCTTTCTGCTTAATGCAGTTATTTTTTTGAGAGAACAGAACAGAGTGAATGAGGATAAAGCAGAGAAATAAACAGGAGCCAAAATCTCTCTCTGTCTACAACAAAAACACGTCACTAGCAACCACAAAGGATATTAAAATCAACAGATAAAGGTCAGATAAAGCACAAGATAAGGTAGTGTGTACATTAATATCTCAAAGATGCTATTACAAGGTTAATCAGTTACGCTGGCAAGATTTTCGTTTGAGCTCTTTGGTGCCTAAGAAATAGAATCAAAATAATTTATTTTTACTTTATAAACAAAATGTAAATCAGCCATGAAATTACTACTTCATAGAACAAAATTAATATAATGCAATAAAATATAAGTTTAGAGTCACAGCTCCCTAGGGTTTTTGAAACTACTACAGCTATACACAATATAGTTGCTCCAATGCAAAGTAGAACTCCAGGTCTTTAACACACCTAAGCCTTGTGCCAGCTGATGGCAAATAGAAGACTGCTTGGTATATTACATTTTTGTCCTCATTTAGTTACATGGTCTTCCCTTGGCTATTTTCAGGAATGCTATTGAATACTGTGAACTAGAGGCTTCTTTACATTTTCACCTGACAAAAATCAGAAGTTCAGAATTTGCATTATGACTGATTCTGCAACTTCTCTAAATTTTTGATCCTACTACATTTGTATGACAAACTCAGAATAAAAGATCAATTGCCTGTTTCACCTAGGGGATGGCTCCAGATTTTTCATGACTGTTCAACACAAGGGTGGCTGATTCTTGAGCTGAGGGGAAATTATTTAGGCTCATGCCATTACAACACAATAAAGAAGAAAAGCAATTGTCAATATTTGTTCAGAAATCTTTGCAATTGCAGCTTTCACAGCAGTAATTCTTGAGAAAGATTTGCAGGCACAAATCAGAACACAGTGCTTTTCCCATGGCCTGCCTGTGCTCTTGGCAGTGTATTCTCTTGAGCCTGCTCAACATAACAAGGAGGCAGAGTCTGAAAGACAGGGTTAAGTCTAATTATTCAGCCAGATACATCAAAGGGAAAGTTACCATGAGTATAAAGTAAGCCATATTACAGTATTTAAGAGCCCAGTATACAGCTTAAGGAGAACTTGAACTCCACCTTTATCAAACTATTACCTCTGCTATGTATTATTCACACAGCAAGTCTTAATTACCCAGACACTCTGCCAACTCTTTTCTCTCTGTTGAAACCAACCACACAAATCTAAAACGCCTATTTTCAACAGAAGTGTACTGAAACACACACTAGAGATATTAGCTGCCAGGTGTTAAGCAGAAAGTTTCACATTTTGTGAATTACAGATTTATGCAGCTCCATGAGCCTGTCAGTATCAGTGTATCTTGGCCATAGCAATCCCTCCTTTCCCAGCCTTTAAGAGAAACACCTTCGTTCATTGCTTTGTTGACTGCTTGTAGGCATATGTGGGTGTATTGGCCTCTAACAGACAAAGAAAGTGCATAAGGAAATCGAGGTAAAGCTAAACTGAAAGAAAGACTTTCCCATTTAGTACTGAGAACACTTATCAGTTCCAACACTCTCACTTAACTCGCTGGAATTAAATATGCTGCAGCGCCATTCTGAAACTGCATTTCCAAAGTGCAATAATCTTGTATTGCATCCATTCACTTTACAACAGTATTTTGAAAACATAATGGTTAATTTAACTCTAAAAACTTGTATCTCATGCTAATAAACAATTTCTTTTTGCTCATCTGTTACTTACTGCTTCACTCTTGCTGATACGCCACAGAAAATCTGGAAATCAGAAATTGGTCTGCAGATTTTAAGAGGTCAATCAGGCTTAGTGCAGGTTCAAAACAGAAAAGAGAACATCAGTGAATTCTCTGAACCTCTTTGCTAAACAGATAGATTTGCTGAACCAACTAAACCCTTTTCAGGGCACTTAGCTTAAGAACAAGATGGAGCTAGTGGCACAACAACTGGAAACCCAGCAAATGTAGTGCTGTTTCTAAGAGTGCAGGATGTATCCTCTACTGAACAAGACATTTCATAACATTAAAATTGTTACTGCATCAACATTAAAGATGCAGGTGGTAAGTTACCTGAAAATAATGTCTAGCTCTTTAACAGTACCTTTTCCTTGAAGATTTCAGAGTAATGAACAAAACTTAAAAAGTTCACACAGCAGTGCTAATTAACAGGCATCTTACAACGCCTGCTTTAATTAATGTGTTTTTTATTTTACCTCATGAAATGAAAATAGAAGATAAAGAAGATGGTAATTTGTCTAAAGGAACACAGAAAAGGAACCTCTAGGTTCACAATACCCTCAACCATGGTTTGCCCCCAGTCCTCATTTAGGCTGACAAGTCTATGGGTTGTGCTGTAGACCAGGTCAAGGACTCATCCAAATTGGAAAAACAGAAACAAAAACCTCTCCCTTCAAAAAAAGAAAAACAAACCCCAAAAACCCACCACTTATAGCTGGAGCACCCCTCTTGGTCAGATCCAGGTCCCAGCAGAGCCCAGTCACTGTTAGGGGCAGAAAGAAGGTGTGCCAGGGAGGAGGAGCAGGGTCAAGGGGAACAGCTGGAGGAGGCCAGAATAGCTGAGGCAAGGATGTATCACAGATCTTGGCCTGAGGTGTCTGACTGCTTGGTTCCCAGGGAAATCCTCTAATGTATCATCCTTTACCTCACGCTCTAAAAGTCTCTACAATAAAGGACACATGCAAAAGGCAACTTCCAAAGGAAACATGCTCTTCAAGGCTTGTGCTAATTGCAACTTGTTTCTTTGCAGTTGCAATAGCCAGCCAGGAACTGCCTGTGTATGCAAAAGCTACTCCCATTGCCTTTCTAATGGAACATAGTTCCTGTCAAATCTGAAGCACAAAGTTCCAATCCCAAGCAAGAGGCAGAGTAAGATGGCACAAGCAGTAACATTGCAATCTAAATGCTTTCCTCCAACTGCTCTGCATAGTCTCATGTCATTCACAATTGATCCAGAGTTAATTTCAGGTCTTTTAGAGCAAGAATTTACATTCTCTGTTCTTTGAAGTATTGCTCATTACAAGGAAGCTCATTATTACACCCAAAGGAGTGAGCAGAATCTGCAAATCCTTGTGGCCAACAGAGAAGCTGTAGCTATTTACTCTGTGGGAAAAACATGAGTGACCAATGCAAAAGCTCAATGGCTTCTTAGCAGTCCATGTTCAGGGTCTTTGGTTAAAATTAAAAAAAAAAAAAGACAACAGAAACCTTTGCCACTGAATTGGCATCATTTCTATAGCAGTGTTTTGACACCAGCCTGGCAGAGACATGTAAAGCAAAGCCCTGCTGTTTGCTGTTTGCACAGACAGCTTCTCGCAGGTAGCCAGCTCAGAACTATCCAGTTACAGACCTGTGAGGTATAATACAAATAAACAATCCTGATCATAAGATGCAGTATAGGCAACAAAGCCAAAGAAAGAAGAAAAATAACACATGCCAAAACACGAAGGAATAAAGAAGGTGAAACATTCTACTGCTAATGCTTTACCAAAGTGTAAGAGGATGGTCCTGTCCAGAGAATGGCTTCTCACCTTCTTCTTCAGATGAGAGGCAGGAAAAACATCTTACAAGAAATCTAGAGATCGAGGTGCTAAATTTCAAATAGTAGAAGATTATAAAATTTAAACTGACAAGACTTGCACAAGTGGATTCTTCTGGTCTTCATTGAGACGCTCTCCTAAAGTGTCTACAGGACAGAGTGCACACAGTATGTCCTCTCAATGTCCAACTGAATCACACTTACTCTTCTGTTTCAGAATTTTTTTAATTTGTGAAACCAAAAAACTCCAAATGCAAGGAGGCCAACACAGCCTACAGCAGGAGTTACCTTTTCTTTCTTTTTAAATAAGCTTTTATGAGGGTTCTTCAGCCAGAACCACCACTAGTATAGCTCTGCTAATGGTAGAGATAAAAGAAAAATGAATGCTAGGGCCTTTAGACATTAATTTTTTGAATAAAAGATGAATCCTCTCTTACTGTAACCCTTACCACTGCTAAACTAAAAAGCACTGAACTACAAATTAATGGCAAATCCAAAACTGCCCAAACAGAGACAAAACCTCCTTTCACTACAGGAATTCAGAAATGGCTAGAAATCAGTGTGGACTGACAAGATGTATTATCTGGATCCTAGGGAGATCAAAGTACCTTCATATCAACTAAAGCCTGAGCTTTGTGCGTGATAACTCCTCATCTTTGGCATACACATCTTTGAGTCAGCAAATTGCCTTCATTTGATTTTCAAAAAACCTCTCAGGGTTTATCTGCCGAAGAATCCCCTTTTTATTTAACACAAGGAATTAAGAAGTAATTACATTATGTTTACACATTTATAAATGATAGGTTACCTTTTGTCAAGGGTTCTGGATCCCTTAATCCTTCCTTAATCTAATCAAACAAATTGGCAATAACTAAAGCACAAAGGGATGCAGCAGCAGCACAAGGGAGAAATTGCAAAGAAAACAAGGGAAGCTTCAGACTGCTCCTCAAACTAGTGATCAAGTGCAGACAAAAGAAAACTTCAATTCCAGTGGAAACAGGGAAGTAATGGGTATCCTTCTAATTTTTCATGCAAAGGTATAAGACAGTAAGTCATAATAACACGTGTCAAGCTCCAGCATCAGGCAGTGAGGCAACTACAAGTTATTTGGACTAAAAAATGCCTTGTTTTAAAAATTTGTTGAAGGTCTGAGAGCTTATAGCTATCAGTGGAATCTAATTTACTCATCTAGTAGCATTTGGTGTCCCTTTGAATCCATGTGTTCAATAAGTACTGAAAAAATCCCCAAAAAATTTCCTCCGTGACTAGTGTGAGGGAAAAAAAGTACAGTGAAGTCATTCAAGTAGCTTCATATGGCAAACGTTTCAGTTTGGGGTATTGACATTCTATGGCACAAATCCTTCCATCAGCTTCCTAGCAGAAGGACTTTACTAAATGAAATTATGCTTTAAGGCCTGGAGAAAATATACAAGGAGAGATTTTTTTCAAGTTATACCTCAGAGGTGAAGGATCAAACCATGGCGTTGTAAACCTCACAAGCAACACAGCAGCACTCTATCACAGAGTTCAAGTTTCCAAGGGAGAGTAGGAAGGTGCTATGTCACGAGAGGGGTTTCTGTCCCAGAAACAAAGAGCCTGGTTTGCCAAAACCATCAGCCAGAAGCGTCTGTACCGGGAAAACCCCCACCTCTTTCTGAGCAAGCAGCCTTGACACTGCTGAGGTTGGCACATACTAGCTCCTATTAGGATTGCTACAGCTGATCAGGCTTTCAGTTTCCTTTTTTCCCCTTCAGCAGAAAGCTTATTTGCCTGGGCCAAAATGAGTTTTGACAAGTGCCGCTTCTGAGTTTTTCTCTTTGAAACCGAGCTGAGCATCTACTTCACATTTTATTTTTTTCAGACATACCTCCCGAGAGAGCAGACCAAGCTAAAACACAACACCTTGTAAATCAGAAAGGTTTATCTTTACTTGGAATTGGGTCAACTACAATGATTTAAAGCTATTTCTTCATTTCACTGTCATCCAGCTACCAGCTTTGAACTTCTTTGTTTAAAGCAAAGATACTAAGGAAGGAGCGCCTTTCACAGTAACAGTGAAAAATCCGGCAAGAACAAAAATTGCCAGGCATGTGCTTGGATGGTAGCAGGCAACAGGAACTTTAATCATCTAACTGATAAGTATTCGCTTTAAAAATTTCCATGAAAAATGAATATAAACATGGTCTCAATGTTATAATCCTTGATCACGCAAGATTCCCAGAAATGTGATGATGTTTTGCTTTAATGGTAACCATAAAAAACCCAAAAATTCCAAGATTCTGTGATCAGCCTATGCAGACTCTGTTTTAAAACTGTATTTTACTGTTTTGTGATTAAACCTTTCCCTCTAAATCTTGATCTTTGCAATGTGCTTTTATTTCTACTTTACCTCAGATACAGTTTCCCAAACAAAAGATAAAAATTCAGCTTTCCGACAACCAGAAACAAAATCTGTCTTTTGTAATACAACCTCCTAAAGCACTTACTTAAAGTAAGTACTTACTCAAAAGTATATATAGCCACAAAGAAACCCCAAGCAAAATTGAGGTTCTTCCTTCTTTACTTAATTATTACAAAGTAGAGAAACATATAACTTCTTCATTGATTGTAACATGTCACAAGAAAAGCAGGGGGGGTTTTGTGTGGAAAAGGAACACATTTCTAAATTCAGTAACAGTGGTGAAAATTATTTACAGTCTCCACTTTACCTAGACTCTAGTAACTACAGTGCTGAGTCATAAATTAAAGTGGTGCTCTGACCTTTAAGGAACAACTGAGATCATAATAAACACGTCTTGGATTTTCAGCTGAGTCCAAGTAAAGAGAAGTCTCACGGCTCCTTGAAAAGCCTCAGGAAATGCAGTTTCTTAAAGCACACATAAAACTGATTAGTGTTCTCAGTAACTAAAAACACATTAGAAAACAAACATGTTAGAGAAAAGAGATATTAGAGAACACAGAAGAGAACAGACTCAATTTACTTCAAATTTGCACTCTTTCCCCTCTCATATATGCTCTAAATCAGAAAAGAACTAATACTGAAAATCAACCATGCATGTGAATATTGATCAAAAACTTAAAAAACAATCTGAGAATAGAGTAGACTAGACAGTACAATAGTTATATGCTGCCACACAAGACCTGGAATTTAATTTTTGTTTGGGAAACTATGAAGATTTCTTACCTAGAAACATTTTAGCGATGTATGGCCCATGAGGGTATTCTTGGGACATAAAAAGTTATGAGGACAGAAGGGTTAGACACACCTTGCTTCAACAAACTTGTAAATGGGAACTTCTTCCCCTTGTGTGTCATACTGCTCATTTTCTCCTCTCAGCAACATCTTCCCTCAGCCCAAACAAAACTAAACTTTTTCCCCAGAAGTCACTCAAACGCACTATGAGACCTTCCAGTGCGAGTGATATAATGAGGGCCAAAATATCAGTATAAAAGCCTGTGTTCACACACACCTTCCAACATTTTAACTGTCTACATGAACTTGCACTTCATCTTTACCAGGTTCAGTAACCAACATTGTATTTCACTACACAGACATCATTACATCTGTGACAGTAGGCAACTTATTCTTAATCAGGGTGTATTACAAGCTACAGTCTTCACAGGTATGAGTCTGCTATGCTGCTAAACATGATTTAGAACAAGGAGGCCTTCTTTCTTGGTTTGGCTGGTGTTAAGAAGGTAACACTCCACCTGTGTGTAACTAAGCTGTAACAGATTACAGGCAATTTTCAGTCAAATGGGTGTAGATAAATTCAGAAAACAAGATACAAATGCTATCTTGAAAGCCTTTCTGCATCCATAAAAAAAATTTCTCAGACAAAATCAGAAGGCTACATGATTCAGCTAAATATATCTATGTGCTGGTTAACCCTAAAAAGGGGAGGGGGGGCACCCAGATTTGGTCGCTCCTTGTCTGTGAGCTGGTAGAGTTTGCTAATCCAGGGAATTAATAATGCAGAGCTGGTGAACGGAAACTGCTCCCAAAAGGGTGTGATGTGCGCTGGAGATGGGACAGACAAAATGGCAAGGACACACACCCCACCCTCCAGGCAGCAGCCAGGGCTTTTGCTCACAAATGGAGCTAAACAGCACGATAAAAGAATCCAGTTTGAGTTAAAAAAAAAAAAAAGTGTCCAAGCAGATGTCACAGCATAAGATGAACATCAATATAGATCATTTTAGGTGCTTTCATTGGCCTTTCCACCTCACTAAGTCGTCAGCTAGACTGCAGCCTCCCAGGAACACAGGTCATTAAGACAGGGATGATAATAAGTATCAAATACTTCAAGCATTAATAGTAATAACAAGAAACAGAAACAAAACAATAAACATCAATAAACATCAAATACTGTCATAGCTCTCTGTTTGACTAAATGCAAAACATGTTATTTATGTTATGCAATTGAGTTATGAAGCAGCACTTTCACTCTTGCTTCTGAATACAGAATTGCAGCAGTTTGAAGCGTCTCAGTGGCTGTAGCAAGCTCAGGAAAAAAGTTCACTATTGTATCACGTGTTGAACCATGTGCCAGCCCTGGCATGGTATGCAAATGAACTCATTGATCTCGTCGGGTTTTCCCCTTTCTTTTCCCTGATCTTTAATGAGGATATGGAGCTCAGAGGGAGTAGCAGGCAGGAGATTGCACCGTACTTTCACAATGGGAAAGAAGCCAAAATACAGGCACAATGCCTGGATTCAGCAGTTTCAGGCAAACATAGCAGAAGTGCTTACATCCTCCTCCGGGAAAAACGCTTTCCACCGCCACTTTAACAGGAAACCTAGCTCAAATCCAAGGGTGGGCTATCCCCTCACTCACTTCTCACACCTGGCTATTGAAGCTATTCCCCCACAAGAAAGGTTTTCCTGTTAGAGAAGCTTCCGAAATTGCTCAAGAGCAATTTGCTTTGGTTTGTTATGATGATTTAATTCTGTGATATTCTGAATATTACATATTGTGTTTATTGGTCTTTAATACTGGGCTTTTTATTGGTAAAAAAAAAACCTGTACATACTCAGAAAATATAAAAGAAAGAAAATAAACATTGAATTATGAGTAAAACATAAGTATATATACTAAAATGTCTCAAAGTTCACACTGTATTCATGTTCTGCCTGAAAATGGATCCCACTAACACAGACTGTACATGCTTAATTCCAATTTTCTTTATGTTCCACCTACCCTTTTCTTAATTAGTTTCTCTTTAGCTGCTTACAACACAGACAAATTACTCAGTACACTCTGAAGTTCTCCTCTTTCCTCTCAAATGCAAAACAAATTTCTCTGACCAGTTGACAGAAAATAAATTTAGATGTGTGTGTCTAAGTTCTCACATTCCATATGAACAAACAGATCCTTAGGGCAAGACTGCACATGCCTCTAGAGAGAAGAAGCACAAGATTCAGAACTCAAGAAGGAGCAGCCAGAAGCATCTCTAAGCGTCTCTCAATGTGTTGCTGCTCTTGGGAACTACAGCAGCTTCTGACACAGCTCATTCAAAGGCCGTAAGAAAAGAAGACTTTGACTCTCCCCAGTCCCCCCTTTTCTGGCCTTCCCTCAAGCCCAGTGTTTAATTAGCATTGATTTTATTTACTAATATTCCAGTAAAATTGAGAATCACTGTTATTTTCATATTTTTATATGCCAGACCAAGACTCACAACACATATCTTGCTGAAGATTTTATGGGAAGCCGTGGCATAAGCCAAATGAAATCAGGAATGTAAAGAATATTTTGAAAACAAAGTCTGTTTTTCCTCATCTAGTAGCCTTTGGTTGTGATTCTGCCTTACACTACAAGACATTGAGCATGTGTCAGGAGTCGGCAGAGAAAGGGATGAGATTGTGACCACGTGACTGGCATACATCCAGCTCTGTGACATGGACTACCATGACACAGTGGCAGAATATGAGGTCACAGCATCTGATCCTCCTCTGTCCATGGACAAACTGTGAAATCAGGAGAGCTTTGGCAGAGTGGAGGTTTCATGCACTGTCATAAATACAGCTTTGCCTAATGAAAACATTCTGGCTCCATGCTGTCACAGTTAGGTATCCAGGCTAGCTGGTATCTTCTCTCTCTTCCCCAAAATCAGATTCACAATATCTTAAATTTCTTAAAAAATATTTGCTAGAACATGGAATTGTCCATTTACAACAGTATATTGTTGAGAAATGTGAGGCTATAATCTAAAATCTTTGTTCTAGGCCACTAACTCTTTCCTACCAGTTCAGAAAACAAAACAAAATTATCATGTTTAAGACCAAAGGGACATTCTTCCCTAAAGAAACTAATAGTTCTTGGCTGGCAAAAAATGAACTTGCATTTTCTTACTGTTTCTCAAAACAAGGAGAGGGGAAAGAAGAGGTGGAAGGAAGGGAAAGGATTAATCAAGATAATATTTGCTGATGTTTATATGCTGAAACAAAGGGGGACAATAACCCAAGAAGATATATTACATGACAAAGATGGGAAGTAACTTGCTACATCGCAGAATTATTGGAGACACGGATACAAACACAGATTATTTCATATGAGGTTACTAGTGTTTCACTGTTAGGGAAATAGGGGAAGCAAAGAAGGAAGTAAAAACTAAAAACATTGTTTGTTTTGAAGATACTATATTTTGACAAGTCTGAGGAAAGGCTCAGTCAAAAGAGGAAAGTTGTATATCCTGACACTAATGGACTCTATGAATAACTTACAGACAGGATGATTCTGATCATGTTTGTTTTTATATGAGGCAAAAACTCATTTGCTACTCATACTGCCCTAGCTTGAAGTTGCTTTTATAAAAACAAATATGACACAATGAAAAACTGCTAAGATTCACTGAGCTACAGAATGTCCTTCCTGCTCACCCTGGCTCACTTTTCACTTCCAAACGTAAAAGGAATGTCACGCATTTGTAAACTATGTCTGGGAGCAAAGCCTCAAGTATCATGAATAAAAACACTCAAGTTCTACACTATACCAGTAAAAATGCTACGTGACTTCTATTGAAGCACAAGCTCAGATGTTTCTAAATACAGATGTTATCCATCATATGAAGGAAGAACATTAATTACTGCATTTGACATCTTTCTTGGGAACTGCACCCCTCCTCACTGAGCAGAACAAAGTCTCTGGCACACTAGAAGTTGCCAAGACTTTCTGCTTCTCTGTCCTCAATGCAATGCATATTCTCTATAGAAGGAGGAAAATAAGAAAGGGAAAAATTTGTAAAGCAACCCTCTGTTCTGTATGCTATACTAATTGATTTCTCAGCTCAGTTTTTAATACTGAATCTTACTCCAACCATGTTTCTGGGCAATTATATATGGAAATACATACTGACAAGTCAGTTTTTCACTGCATACAATAAATATTTGTTAAAAATCTGCTACTTGCAGGTTGCCCATTTGCAGGTTCTATTCAAAAGAGCAAGCTGTAAACAGTGTGCTCAAAGGCACCTGACTGGGTCTCACTGACCTGTTGCTCTGCTCTGCTTATAT
This sequence comes from Dicaeum eximium, assembly GCA_013396995.1. Lineage (NCBI taxonomy): Eukaryota > Metazoa > Chordata > Aves > Passeriformes > Dicaeidae > Dicaeum > Dicaeum eximium. The sequence continues at coordinate 3,484,531 of VWZP01009941.1, read as the reverse complement.
TTCCTGGCTCTAACCTGGCCATGTAAGGGAACAAGGTAAAAGTCCACATGGATCTGTTCATTTCTCCTGGAAACAAACCTCGAGCTATACCCTAGGAAATCAAGAGTCTGCAATTGCTGTGGTGTGGGCACTTCCTTCTGTCCAGGGGATAACTCTATTCTATCACTTCACAAAAATAAAGCCTGAAAGAACCATGAATTATTGATTTAGGGCTATGGGATAAAGGACCACCATCTCACATTCCATAGCTCACACATACAAGTGTTTTCTAGGTGTCCATGTCACGGTAAACTCTGAACTTGTTCCTCTGTATAAAGTTACAGTGCTTAAGACTGGTTTTCCTACTTATCATTCCAAGTATCTGTTTGCTGTACCATCAGGTAATATGGTATGGCAAAAGCTGTCAGATCTTTCCAGCGTAGCCAAGGGAATGAAAACATACCTCTTTTCAAATTAATACAAGCCAGCTACAAGGGAACAATGTCGGTATTTTTGCACAGTTTTAAGGACTCTACAAGAGAAAGGATGCAGTTAGACAAGGTCTAGAACTTTGACAGATGCAACAATGGCTACACAGTCACCATTACCAGACGGAGCAACACACGGGTATTTAGAAGCTGAATATCCACCTTTTTTTTTCTTTCTTCTTCTTAGTGTTTAAAAAGCAGCTTATTGTCTGGGTTTTTCTGTTTACAACCGTGCATCTGCGTATGTGTATGACAATAGGAATTCTCAGAGCAAGCCAAACTGAGAAAGATGGATTGGTCTGATGTCTGGTCATCCATGGGTGTGTCCACACCAGTCCTGCGGTTCAGATCAGTGCTGTGCTTCTGCGGCAAATCTCTCCATCTTCCCTGAGCTTTGGTTTGGATTGTGGAGCAGCCTTCTGTGCTCACACGATGGATTCTTTTCATGTGAAACTAAACCTGAAGATGTGCTCCAACTGCTAAAAGGCATTCAGCCTGTCTGGAATAATGGCCCACAATGCCTACAGCAGGACCAAATCTCCCACACCAGCGTCTACTCCACAAAGCTGCTCCTACCACATCATTTGCTAGTACAGACACGTCTGTGTCAAAAACTATGGTCCTGTTCCTTGGAAAGTTTGTCTTCTGTATGCACAATCTTACCTGCATCCTTTGATAGCTTCATTTCAGACATATTACTGTGGAAGGCCATGAAAGCAGAAGGATGGACAAATTTTCCCAGCTGTTTTACAGCAAATTTTACAGCAGCACAGATATTTTGAAAATTTGATTCCCCAGGCTGGGGAATCAATGGCACAAGAAGGAAATCACCAAACGATGCTGTTTGCAGTACACAGCAGTGGCAGGCACAGGTCAGATTTTGGGATGCACTGAGGCTCCACACCGCACAACACTCTTGATGTGAATATATGTAAATGAGTTAATAATGAAGCCCTCTGTCTACAACCTGCAATGTTGGCACAGGTCTTCTTGGCAGCTGCACATATACTCATTTTTTGACATATTGATTACTGGGGATGTATCACATATTGCAGATACCACATTTGACTCATTGCTGCTTTGCAAGAGGCAAACCTTGATTTAGTTTTTTACTGACAGTTTGTGACACAGCTTCTAATTTAGATTAAACCATGGAATCATTACGGTAATCAAAAGTAAATACCGGAAAAAGATTATAACTCAAAGACAAGGCGTAAAAACCAGGAGAACTGGAAAAGATGACTGAAGAGGCTTAGTAGTAGTTGAGATGAGGCTGAGAGACCTGCAGACCCTCATAAAGTAATGGTAAGGTATTTTTCCTTAACTATCTCTTCCTTCTTTCTATCCCCAGTCTCCCTGGCCTGGTTTATTTACTGGTTCAAATAAAATGTGACTTATTTCTACCCACTGCTTCAATCTCTTTATAAGTATCAGTCTACATTCTCGAAATTTGTCATTCACATATTCAGACATACACATACATGTCTGTTTTGTGTATTCTTTAAAATTTCTCACAAAGGGTTCCTCTACCCTTTATCAAAACAATTGGATTGACTTAATTGCACTACTTAGGATACTCAAATTCTGACTACTATCCTTTAGAAAGTCTTATTTTTTACCCCTGGAATCTCATCTTTATATAGAAATCAATGTATGACCCACCCTACCCAGCAAACAGTAAAGTACTACACAGTGCATTTCTTGAGCTGAATTGTTCTGAACACCAACAGAGACTAATGGCAAACAGTGCAAAAGACAATGCTAATGCAACCACATAAGTGATGATAATGATAAAGCAGCTGACTACTCAAGATTTACCATTAATCTGCCTTTTTTACTCTTTACTCTTTTTGGGCATTCACCATAATCTAGAAAAAGAAATATGTTGTCATGGTGACCCTAAGTGAAGTTACAAGAAAGGTATAAGAGAAATTCCGCAAGATCAAAAGTAAATATTATTTAAGACAATGACACTAACAAATAGTATGGCAACTAAAACATAGACATAGATTGCTCAGATTTCACACAGCTACCAAGACTGTAGTGCAACTAGCAGCAAATAGTGGAGAGATCAGAAAGCTATGCAAGAACAGGGAACAGGAGACAAAGATATGTGAGAAGCACAAGCTTACACTGCCACAAGCAGAAAACTCTTTGCAGGACATGTCTGTATTAGAGACAGTAACCAGACTGCGTAGCGTAATATTACTAGAAAGGACTAGGACAGATACAATTACAAAAAGCTGACTGTAAATTGAGATGTTCTTACTACACTGATACATGTCGTACCAAGATGTTCCCTGGAAAGCTGGACAACATTCATGCATAATTATTTTTTTTATAAGTTTGGGGACAGAATCTTCCAAAAAGGTACGTTCTGTGCCTCATCCAAACTAGAATAGGGTCAAGCAGCTGAGGATTGTAGAATGGGTTATCTGAAGTCAGGCAATCCAGTTGAGGCATGTCCACCCAGGTCAGATGACACATCAATCTAAAAAGGGGCACATGCAAGGCTGCTAGTTCATGGCTCTTGTCCTGAATTTACTGACAGGTGGCTAGATATAATGTATGACCTATATTATTTCCCCAGTATAGTGGCGGGTGCCAGGACACAACTCTCTTAAAAGAGATTATGCAGCTGCTATAAAATCTTGGAAGGAACTGGCAGATTTGGGTAGGAAAAGAAGCTTTCTCTTAGAGGTGGGTAGCTGGCAAGGTTAGAGTCCTTAGTAAAAGTGGATTTGATTGTGAAATTTTGTGATTGATGTGCAGCTTACAAGTCTTTCTGTCCACAAAAATCACCAGCAGCTCACGTGCACACACTGTATTTACTTTAAAATGACTAGGACTGGGACATTTGCACAGTGATGAGCTAATAAATGAGCACATCACGGAAACAGCCTTGTCCTGTGTTACTATACTTCCTGCATAGAATTATCACTTCCTTTTTGTTGTTATCAGATGAGGACCCTGCTGGACAGGTAATATCACTCAGTCCCAGGGCAAAAACTAAGGAGAGCAGTTAAACACTGTTCACCAACAACTTCAGAGAAGCTGTGCACCAGTTATTCTCAAGCCAGACACTGCAGGGTTGCTGTAAGAGGTGTGGGTTTGGGGTTTTTTCCCTTCATATTTGCAAAATGCGCTCTTTTATGCTACAGGTTCAAAAATTATTAGCACAGTGGTTAGAAGTAGTCTGCAGATAATTTGTAGAATCACAGTTCTCTATTAAGGTGTAAAAAAAAGGGCTGCAAACATCTCTATAGACAGAGGTACAGAGCTGTGAATGAAGAACAGCTGTCAGCAAATTTTAGAAATTAGAATTAGCAGAAGTTAAAGGCTTTAGACAAACTTGTATTTCATTTATGATACTCTCTGGGACAGTGCATACATTGGAGATCATCCCGAAGTACTACTGCTTGTTCAACAGAAAAACAATACACATCCCCAAGAATATGTAAAAAAATGTACTGACTGGGGGAGGGGCTGGGGGTGGAGGAGGGAGAAGAAAAGAATTTTGTCTTTACAAAATTCTTTACAATCTAATCACCAAAACTGTATTTTGAGTGGTGGTACAGCCTGAAAGGACTCCTCCCTCAATCTTGCTCCTGGCAGAAGTCAGCAGAAAACACTATAGGGCATTTTCTGTTCAGAAAGAAAAAAACTGAAACGGCATAACACATTACGTGTGAAGTAACTGCTAAAAACAAGGGAGGATGAAACACAACCACCAAACTTTTACAATGATCTTGTAACAGCAGCCAATATCTGGCTACGTTTCAGCTCCAACAATTGGAGCTGCAGTCCCACCTCGGCAGAAGTGAAAAATATATGCAAGTAAGTGCCAACTGAGTTTCAGTCTCAAATACTTCAGTATTTCCTACCCTGAAGGACATTTTGAACTGCAGTGGTGGTAAAAATCTTCCTGCATGAAATCCTTAAGGCTCCTTTACAACAACCCATTTACTAGGGAAACAGAGAAGTGTCTGTATTTTGGCAAAACAACCTGTTTTCCGAGTTCTAAAAATAGAAAAGAAAAAAAAAATTAAAAGTGTCTGTCATTTTGAAACCACTCACAAGCATTTCATCCTAAGCAACCCAGCCTCCCCCCTTGCTAAAAATAAAACAGTACATTACAGCAACATTTTTTGCTGGCTTCAGCCAAGGATTTGAAAACCTCCCCTCAGCCCAGACAGGCCGTAAGCTGTGAGTCAGCACTTCTCAGCATTTCTGGAAATTCCTCAGCAGAGCATCCACCCTGCAGCAGGAAGCTGCTGTTCACTTCAGTCCCTACCAGGAAATGGATGGGCCCTCCTGGGCCTCACCTGCCTGGGCACAGAGCTCAAGGAAACTTCCCCAGAACTACCAAACGTGCCACCAGCTTCCTGCAACACCACCAAATACACTGCCTGGGAAAAAGCTTGGTAACTCCACCTAAATACAACTTCGTGCAGTGTCAGTGAACAGGAAAATATAGGATGAATTAAGGAAAAAAACCCATCATGCTGGACAAGGGCAAGTCTCTCTGGTGCCATTTTATTGGCATGGCCTCTCCCAGCCTGAATCCAGAGGCAGCTCAGCTCCACTGTGTCCAGCCCTAGACAGGATCTGTGCCCTGCCCGAGGAAGGCTGAATTCATACAAAACAGCCATGCCACACCACATTAATAAAGAGCGGGCTCCTTAAGTGGGTGCTTACAGAGAAAATGATTCTTTCCCCTTTCAAGTGGATAGGAAAGGCACAGGTTCAGGGCATTGCCACACTTGTGAATTGAAGGGACACATGGCACAGCTCCGTCTCTCCCTCCATCAGTCCTTGCTTCACACAGAAAATCTTATGATCTGCATACAACAGAGCCCGAGGATGGGAGGAGGATCCATGCCTGTCTGGGGGATACCCCAAATCTGCCTGTGCCTGTACAGGCCATGGTGCTGTCAGGTGTCTCATCCATACTGAGACACAAACCAGAAGTCCCCATGGAAGCTCTTGGTGCTCGGCACTCCTGAATGTGCAGCACTGC
>VWZP01009941.1:3384286-3474083 GCA_013396995.1 Dicaeum eximium | reverse complement strand
CCCAGGGAATACAGAGGAAGCCAAAGCTCATCCTGAATAGCTAAGGTGTATGACTGGTGGTGGTAAAGTGTTCACATATATCACTTTCCCCCCAAATATTTACATAATAAATACAAATTTCTCAGTGTTGACTGACCACAATGAAAAAAATAAAGATCCGGAAACACTAAGCAAGAGAGTTGCATTGCTTTCAATATTAATCATAATTAATCAGCTGTTAGGGTTATACTGTCTGTGCAGCTGCAGTTCTATACATGAAGATTCAGATGAGTCCAAAACTTGCAGGCCATGTCTCTGTCCCAGTTCCTCAGCTTCTCACTCCATTGGTGGCAATTTAAGAAATAAAAACATGTTGGAGTTTTCTTCTAGTATAAGGACTTGTCACCAAAAGGTCAAACAAGTGTCTGCCCTCTGACCAACCTCATGCCACCTACAACTTTTTTAGGGAAACCTGCTCTCTGAAGAACCACAGGCTAAGTAAACACACTGCTTTCCTGGTAAGAACAGCCTCGGAGTGTTCTTGCCTCTGTTATACCAGCTGGCCACATCTGACCAGCTAGAAAACCCAAAACCACCTTTTTGTGCTCTTCTCCAGAGGTCATGAGTAGTATTCCAGTGACCAACTAATTGGTATTATTCAGAAAGTTGACAATGAGACTAATTAATTTTATTCCATAAAACTTGATAGGGCCCTGAAAAATCATCAGCCAGCTGAAAAAACCAGCTGATCTGTACTTTAATATATACACCTAAATATTTGAACTGAACTTCACTGATGTCAACAGCCAGCCATCAGTATACATGACTATTTAAAACAAATCTTTTTTTTTGTATTTTGCAAAAAGTGAGAAAAAAGTACAAGACATTTCTATCACTAAAACCCAGAAGTAAAAAGAAATGTAACAAAATATTATATTTTACCTAAAAAATAAGTAGTGGCTCAGTAGAACTGGTCAATTTCCTAAGCTTAATAGCAAAGAAAGTCAAATATGTCCTTAGTACCTTCTGAAATTAAACCAAGCTAAGGTGGCCTGAAACCATTGAAGAATACTATACACTTTATGGTGCTTGACATTTTTCTCCATTTTCTATTTTTTATTTCATACTACATGTAAAGCTAGATATACACAAAGGTTTTTTCAGGTGTATGTTAGAGATTTTAAATTTTTCCCTTTTTTTCTTCAGATTTTTAAAAAAAAAGTCATCTTATCAAAATGTAAATACATGCAAATCAATACGAAGTTACTTCTGAAAAGTAGACTTTAGAATTTCTGAAAGATGAACTTTTAAAAATGATTGACAATTTAATCCCTAGTATTGAAATTTGGATGGAGATTAGAACAGGCACGGCATACAGAAGTGATGAGAACTGGGGTGTGTTCTCACCTTCCCTGAAGATTAAATTCATACTCTTCTCTTGTGTTGTAGCTGCTTATTCATTGTATTATTCTTTTATCACCAGAAATAACACTGGGATGCCAAAAGCATGAATGAAGTCACAGCGGGAACTTCCTTCTATGCATGGTACACAAAATTAAGCTTCAGGTGTGTTTTCAGGAGGCTGCTTCAGGAACCTGTGATTCATAAGCCTTGTTCCAGGCACGCATTGCCATTCAGTCATGGCCAACTTTCTCCTGTCAAAATCTGGCAAGAGCTTTGATCTCCACAGATGAAATGGACACTAGGTTGGAAATTCAGCCTCAGAAGACTACAAATACTTTAAAGATTAATTTTCAGAAAAAAAAAATATATAAAGTGACAGATATTTGCTGTGGCAGAACCACAATCATTTACTTGAGTTCTAGAGGCAGAAGCCACTTTCTTTAAGTTACAGATAAGGGTTTAATTCGTGAGTAACGTGGTTTAGAAAACAGTGGGTGTAGAGGAAAAAAGATTAGAAAACTGAGTAATACCCAGAAATTACTAAGAAAAATACAACTCTCTTTTCCAGGTTACTTTTCCATATCTTTCTTGCTTAGATTGCCGCTCGAGTGGATAGTTTTTTTCTCCAAGTCTAAAATTTCAATTGATATCAGTATACCCTGTGACACCTGAAATAGTGCTAACTGCAAAGCATCAGAAGCGGGCGGGAAAAAAACCACCTTAATTTCACAGGTTCACTTTTACATCTGGCAAGTGAAGCAGCCCAGACTCCAGGTGATAATGATGCATAGCCCCACTAAGAGCTTCCTGAGAACCAAAGTCGCCCTGAGGTTTTGGCAGGCCACACTGGGAGAAGGTGTGAGTTTCTTCACAGCTCACCTTCGTACACAACCTACACAAACTCTGTTTTGAAGCTGCTCATACTTTTTTCAGGTATGCTCCCCTCCTCTTCTCCCTGGTTTTCCTTCTCATGTGTCTCTGTTTTCTGCTTGTGGCTGAGCCTGGCAGTGGAAGTGCTGAACAACAGGAGTGGATCCAGCCCCGTTGCTGACTCAGATACGAGAGCCCGTGCTCATCAGATTTTGCTGCTGCATTCCAGATTTCGGTACCCAAAAAAAATTCAGATGCTTATCTAAACTAGACTTCCTGAGGGTGAACTATCCCTAGTGCCAAGACACTTTGAAGGTCGATCCGCACTTGAGCAGGAGACAGCACGCCAACTTGCCCTTAAAGAGGGCCTACCAAGCTCTGTCTGCTCGGGTAAATTACCCAGTTAATTGTCTTGGCAATCAACATTTACATTCAAAATAAGGATAAGCAGAGATGAGGTCAAATCACTACACTGTTCCATTAAAACTTCTGTTTTAAGGAAATGGACTTCAGAAAACTTCTTTTGTCATGTAAAATGGAACCATGTGTACATAACTTTGTAGAGTCATTTTGATGTTAGGTTTATTAATATAATTTTGTTACAAAGCTGTTTACCATTTTAGGCTCCTAATAGCTATGAGGACTTGTTAACAATACTCTGAAATCACAGAGAAGTATTTTCTTTTCCTTTGGTTTGAAAAGAGAAGACAAAATTCTAAATGTGTTTATTTCCATGCTTTATATTGTGTGTAGCATCTACTTCCTTTAACATGAAAATTTTATGATCGCAAAGCCTTTTCCTCAGCCAAATTATTACAACAATGTGAGACTGCATTACTCAGCAGTGTTTAGAGAAAGTCCCAAGGTGAAATATTTCACTTTATTCTTAAAGCAATAAGACTGTTACTACAAAAAAAAAAATTACAAAAATTACAGTGGTAAGAACCCACTGTATCTTAAATTCTCCTATTTGGAGTTGGATATTATTTTTTTCCAGTTTCAATTTTGAAACAGAAAATTCTCCCACACATAGCACAGCAGAAGAGAAAGCTTTCGCTGGCTTGTAATTTGATTTGGAGAGACAGAATAAGGCAGTTTCTCCCACACTGCTCAAAATCCCAACTAGTTTCTGAAAGTCTTCCTTTACATTTTTTTTTTTACAACTAAGGAGTCATTACCCATGGTTCTCCTGAAAAACTGCTGAGCCATTTGTACAATAAAGTGAAGATCTCTGGCAGGCAAAATATCCATACAGCAAGAGATTTTTGGTACCCTGCAAACAATCTTTGCCTACCAGAGACCAAAGCAATTCTAGAAACCTTCCGTGTCCATTTAATTGAGAGAGTAGCATGTCCAACACATGAGTCAGGAAGGAGAAACACACACACACACACACACACACACACACACACACACACATATATACATGAGTTCACCATCTCAGAAGTCGTACAGCATTAGTAACTTTAGCTCTGCCTTCCTATCTTATGAAAAACAAGTAACTAGACACTAAGTCCAACAAAAATTGTCATCTGTGTTGCAAATAAAGTTAAGGAGGAAGGTGGGGGACGAAATTATAAGGTAATTTCATCCTATTTGCTCTCTGCTTACTGTAAAGTACATCAAGAATATTTTATTTTTTTTCCCCATTTGACCTCCTAAATGGTTTAAATCTATTACATCTTTTCAGAAAGCCTTGGTAAGGAACACAGAATGAGAGGTGAAACCAGTAATTAAACATGTTGAAAGATTCCATGATAATTTAAAATCAATATTCTATTTACCAGTGCAGCATCAAGACAGTCAAGAGGAAAGAAATGGGATAACATAAACCAAGAACTTTCTCATACTTTCCCTCAAGGGTCAAGAATTAGCATTAGACAGGAAAAATGTTAAAAACCGTAAGACACAAAAGTCTTTGAGAGAATCATTCGGAGAGGAGAGGAGAGGAGAGGAGAGGAGAGGAGAGATCCCCACCAAAGCCTGGAACAGGTCTGTTGGCTTTCAACAGGTTAAAAGCCTGTCACAGCCGGGAGGTAGCTCTTAACGTGACTTCAGGTAAGTTCTCTGTTTCTCCCCTGGTAAGCTCAATTCAAAGCAACGTTTGTAAACATCCCGGGGGAGTGGGCAGAAAACAACACCGCGTTTCAGAAACATTTACAAGTGTTTTGCAGAAATGAAACTTCACTTAAAGAGCTCAGTTTCGCTCTCCCAGCTGGAGTATGGGTGTCGGTCTGCAAGTTCAGAGGCAGGCAGCACGGAGAAGCCTTGCGGGGAACAGAGCTGTGTGAGCAGCACGGTGCCTGCCTCATGCGCATCCCACATCCCGCACGGAGAGCGCACCGAGTTATTACAAGTTGTTCAGAAGCGATGGCGCACAAACCCGAACAAATATCCCCTCTGCAGGCTCCTATTTCACGGACGTGGAGCTTTGACGCCAGAGAAGGCTGTGGACAAATAGGCGCTGCGGCTGCCTCGGTGAGATCAGCTTTTCCCGGGCTCCTGCTGACAACATTGCCACCTTCCGCAGCCGCCGGGAAGGGCACGGACCTGCGGCCGGGGGGCTCGGGCAGCATCCCACCGCCCCGGGAAGCGCCGTGGAGATGCTGTGTAGGAAGGTGCTTTCCCACCACTGCCCTCTGTAAGCACCTGGATAACTCAGAATAATTTATTTTCGAAGCCTGTGATTGAATGGATGCGGAGCGCAGCACAGTCCCGGGAAGCGGCGGGGCACAGCCAGCGGACGCACAGATGGGAAATGTGACGAAGGGAACGCGTTCTGCACCACACGTACAGTATTCGCTGGTGAATGCACCGCCAGCGTGACTGCTCGTGTCACTTCCAAACCAGATGAGGAAGCTGGGAAAGTCAAAGCAGAAGTTAAAGGGAGGCAAATGTCGCTGTCTCCATGCCCGGACTTGAGAGCGTCTCATTCCAGACTCCAGCCCTGACGCACCAGACTGCCACTTCAGGGAAAGGGGCAACAGAACACATGCACTAACTACCCCGGCTTCTACATACTTATAATGTCAATATATCCATTTAACAGAAGTTTTAACACCTGATGAGGTTATACATTAAAAGGCTGTATTTTGTCTTGCTAGCTTGCAGGGAAGTATTTTCCTCCAAAGCACCCACAGTTCATGTATAGTGAATAAAGCAGTAGCATTATGAAAGCAGGTAAAATACAACTAATAACAAATCCAATATATTAACTAATACATTTAGTGCACATTCTGGATGGAAAATGGCTTTACTTAGACATAGCCAAAATACATCAATGGAGCTGTTAATGTGTGATAAGGAAGTACTTTCCAAGAAAAACTTCAAAAAATCAACATGGCAACTCAAGTAATACCTATATTCATTTAGAAAATGGGTGTTCAGAGTTTAATAAGCAGAGAAGAGCTTTGCATGCAAGATTATATGTATTTCCAAATCTCAGACCTCTTCTAGGAGGCAGTCTTCAATATGTAAGGTTTTGCCAAAGGATAAGATTCATGATCAAAGGTAAAGAATCCCAACCAATTAACCGGAACACACAGGAAAAGAATATAGACATGAAAGTTGCTCCCTCCCCCCACCAAAAAAGGTGTAATTTATATTTGGGTTGTGGAAATAACTTCTCCCCGTTGTTTTACCCTCTAGCTGTGTTTAGGGCAGTTTCAGGGTAACCAGTAAACCTAACAGGATTCCATTCTTTCCTAAGTACCCATCAGTCCTCAAAAACCAAGAAATTGCAGTTGTATCTGAAGTGACCTACAACCAAAGGCGATTCTCAAGACTTAGGTGGACTGTTCTGGGAGCTGATCATGTGGTATGTTTTGTTTTTAAAATGGGTTTGCTTTTGAGTATAGCTAGAAAACAGGTCCCTGTTACACAGCAAGATTCAAAAGAAAACTCCTAGGGTCAGATATCTCCCAGCAAAATTAGACAATCACCTCATGCAGAACTTCTCAAACTGCAAACCACAGGAGGCTGCAAAAGAAAAAGAAAATACTGGGGAACTTATTTGGCTTTGTGTGAGAGATGGAAGGTAAGAAATATTCGGGAATATAATAAAGGACAATCCTATATTGTATAAAATGTCTTTTCATTCAAATGTCTTCAAAAATAATTTGAAGAATGATTATTATATATATATAATGTAAATCTGAGTTCCTTTAAGCCTACAAACCCTGTAAATTCCAGTGACAGCCCATATCAATAAAATTTATCTCTTCCTCAATCTGTACATTCACAATGCATAAAACAGTATCAGCCCTATTAAATTAATATTTAGGACAAGCTCAGTGAACCAGAAGACAAGCAGTATTTGCTAAGGCACAAATGCAACGTACAAAACTCACATAGTTGCACTGCCCACATTTCTCAAAAATGAACCTCAGCTCAGAGGAGAAACTTGTTTTTGGGAAATAGGAAAGACAGACATGCTGTGCCATGCTGGGAAGTACAAATACAATCAATGGAATTTATGGTTTTATACTGAATCTTAAGTGTTCTCAAGTTCGGTGCTTTCAATGTGCGCATGCAACACTGCAAATATTCTGCCAGGATTTTTTTTGGGAATAGTTATGATCCTCAATGTCTGTCCGAACAATACCTCAGGATATTCCTTCACAGCCTCAGTTCACATTACAGGGGATTAGCTGGAGATGCTGCCACACTTGGGTTTGCATTAACAGCAGTGTCAAGGTGGACATGCAGTCCTGATTTTTGTGACAGCCAAGGACCTTGGACTGACTATGGACAATCACTCCCAGGAAGCCCATGCAAAAGTCCACCATCGTGATCTGCTCAACAGCAAACATGTGCTGCTTATTGAAAAGAAAAATACAAGACTTAGAAAAAGGGAAGATAACCATCAAAACAAAAAACATCCACAGAAATGTTCACTAGGCTTCTTTATTTTTAACGCTTTCTTTAAGTCTTTTACCAAGGAGAGAGAAAACAGGTAATGTTTCAGAAGTCCAAAGAGGTTAAAGAAAGAGAACAAAACCACCAAAACAAACTAAAAACCCCCACACACAAAACCCCCCCTTCACTCATACTGCCAAGTAATGAGGTTTGTTTTTTTTTTTTTTGGAGCCACATCAGTGATTTGGCTTTGCAAACACAAATCTCCCAAAGGTAAAATTAGTGGTTGTACAGGACTTCTAATGCTCTAAATATTGTTCCAATACTTCTGATTGGAGAAGCTTGGTATTCCAGAAGGCTGTACTGGGGCAGTAACTAGAGGAGTACTTTCTCAAGACATCTCAGGACGCTGTCAAAGAAGCCTACCAGTCAGGGAGAAGTAATACATTGCAATCTGCATAGTGAATGTTGACTGGGGAGACTGGTAGGAAGAGAAGCTTCATCAAACACACAAAAGGCTACACTCAATGTTTCACAGCTGAAGTTTCATATACCAAAGTACATTCTTCTGCCAAAAATGCATAAAACTATGGGTATTTTTTCCGCAAGCTTTTACTGAAAGAGAAGTAATCTGCTTGGTAGAAATAACAGTAAAATTTGTTCTCCCCTTGCCCTCCCATGCTCCCACCCCCCAGGATAGCTGAGATGTTTTAAATACTGTATTTTGGGTAGCAACATTCCAAATCTTTCAAATATTTGGAAGCCACATTCCCCTTTTGAAATACTTGGGGCTTTAATTACTATTTCTGCTAGGACTACAGTAATTAACTGTTGCTTACCTACACTTAAATATGACATTCAGGAGGAGGAATCTGACAAAGCATACCTTGATATTGTAGGGAATGACCACACAGGATAATTTGGCAAACTCACACTTCATCCATCCATCTCTTTGCCCACACAAAATTGCCCAAGGGCACAAGCATCCTTAGCACGAAAACCCAGCATATATCCAGAAAATATCCAGCATATTCAAACCCCAACCTAACTGCATACAGAACTACATGGAAAAATCTTACTCTAAATACACATATGCCATTACAGTAGCAAATCACACCTGATAAATAAAGAGAATGGCACTTGTACTGAAAATTGCCTCTCCACAGTGAGCTATGGAAATACACTTTATTTCACAAAGTAGAAGTGCTGAACAGCAATCCAACAAGCAGAAACAATTTTTCAAAATGTAAATTTTTTTAAAAAAAGATTAGCTGATTACTGATATTCTTAAACATTTAAAGAAACCCATTCACAAAGTCAAAACTTGCTCTTTAGTGGTTAAACTACTGAAGGAATCTTGGCACATAGTCCTTTTACAAATTAAGTATTGTTTTACACGTCCCAAATCTGTTAGTCATAAACATTAGCAGAGGAATACAAATCACAACTTTTTAATAGCCCTGCAGTAATTCTGAACTTGTTCATCTGAACTTATTTAGCTTGTTTTTCCTTCATGACTGGATAAAGCAGACTGCAGTGCCAGGTCTTGGCTCCATCAGTTGCTCATTAAACAAGATCTGGAATTTAGCATTGGATTGAATACACATGGGAACTCATGTGAAGCTGCTCGTATATCAATGATAGCTCCGTTGCTAACACAGAGTTTATCCAAGACCGTACATTTTTCGTTGACTTGAACAAAGCTGTTCACCATCCTCTGTTTTTGACGTCAGTGGACAACTACCCACTAACAGTATCTGTCACTACAAAATGCTTGGAATTTCCTCACTTATAAAAGCTGGAAAGTTTCAAGTACAGACCTTTCATTAAAAAACAAAACAAAACATTATTAGATTTTTCAGGATAAGATTATTTCGTGAATATTAGGAGAAGACATTTTCACTCTCACTGAATATTTTTCCCAGTAATTTTTCAGACATAAACACATCACTGATTGCAAGGAATGGATGTTTAAAAGCAATTTTCCTATTCTGTTGCTAAAAGCTGTGGACTCAAATGTACTAATTCCTCAACATGGAAGCACCACAGTGAGTTGATTCAAAATTTTCCCATTAACTGGACACCAAAGTTATTCCAGAAGGATCTAAGTTGGACAGTATCTATTATATAGGAAAAATGTAAAAAACCACACCCCCAAGCATAAACCAGGCTGTTCACATCCCCTGCCTCTTTTCTACGCCTCCTTTATTCTTACAAGCCCATATTGCAAAAAGTCATCGTGGTGGGGACTCCCTCCAGAGCACAGAACGACCCACTGAGAACAACACGCAGTGCTCCTTTCGGGTGAGCTCGGTGCAGGCTGTGGGGGCGTGAGGCAGGAGCACAACCACTGACTGGATGTGCCCAGTTCAGACACACATCTGGCCAGGGAGACCAGAGGTGTTCTACCCCCATGGAGGCTTCTGTGCCAGCAACAACGCATTTCAACCTTGATCTGAAAACCAAGCTGCTGCTTTGCAAACACACCGCTGGCTTCTGATCCCCCCGATTTGGCCGAAAGCAAACAAAGGTATCAACAAACCCCTGCACCTCATTGGTACAATACAGTGGAAATTCCCCTTTTTCAGTGTGTCGAGATACCATCAGCTATTAGTCCAGAGACAGGCAGTCTTGTTTAAAAATCCAGTTTCAATCTTCTACAGAACTCTGTATCTACTATCTTGAGGCTCCCATCTTCCTGTGTTTCCATTCTTTTCTCCCCTTTTATATAGAGCAGGTTTTTCATCTTTGTTTTTCAGGGTACCCGTATTTTCTAGATGGCATTTGTATAGCACGTCTATCCATACCACACTTTAAAAAATGAGCATGTCTGTCTCACTGTAAAAATGTGATCATGTTACTGTGTTTGTTAGTTGTAGCCCACATCCAAAATACCAGATATCTGTTGCTTGAGGTGGTTGTGGCAGATCACAGAAATGACATAAATGACTTATGTTCCTCTTGGAATCAAAGCTGTGCAATTCTGCATTTTTCCAATCGTGTCATCCACCTATGAAGGAACACCACCATTCACTGATTAGACTGCTAAGAAATTGTGTTGTTTTGATTTTCTACAGGCAAAGTAAACAATCTCAAATAGTATTAATTGCTTAATCTCTTCACTTCTAGAGAAGTGAAGTGCATAAAATAGCATATACCTAAGCAGCTCTACAGATAAAAATTTCTCCCATTCCATGAGAGAATGGACAAAAGAAAAATAATTTCTTTTTTAAAGGAAAAAAGGAGAAAAATCCTAAGGACTTCTCTGTCAAGAAAAGACAAAGGAAAAGAAGCACTGAGGAAATGATATTAAAAGCTTGCTAGGGATCACTTTCAGTTCATAGTAAGTATGTGAATTTCTGTTCTCAAAAGACAAATCACCTCTTTTGAAGTGACTGCACTAGGAAAGTATACCTTATCAAAACAAAACAAAAATTCTTGCAAAAACCTGCTGCTGCTTCAGCTGCTTCTGAAAGGAACTTCAGTTTTCACAACTCACGATCTCCGAGAAGCAATTCCAAGCAGATGATATGATCTGATCTTTGGCTCCAAGGCCATTCCCATATGTACTTTAGAAATAGTGCCCACACTGGCTTTACAGCTCTGAAGTTTTGTAGAATTTTATCTTCTGAGTGAGCCTCGTCCCTCTTATCACGTTCTCCCACTCTGCTATTGTTACATTCTTTCTTTGAAGCTCTTGAGGCAAAGCCAACATCTTTCCAATGAGAAGGATCTGACTGGTCATCTCCCCTCCTCCCCCCTTTCCATCTGTTTGAATATTTATATGTGTATATATAAGTGCCCAGATTTCATGAGAGGAAGATGATAAACATTGATCAGTTGGACAAAACTGATCTATCAAGCATTCAAAGAAGCTGCCTCTCTGTGGAGTAACCAGAGAAAATTTAGAAATATATAGATGCTTTCTTTACAGAGCAGCAGGAGATTGTTTCTGCATTTCATTAATATGTGAAGCCTAGATCCTGTCTTCGCATGGTCTTTCCTGTGATAGGGAGGTACTCTGTAAATGTTTTTAAATGCTTCCCTTGCCGGGTGAGAGCAACAGTGATAAAGTCTCTATCATCACCAAATGGAAGCCAAATGCTCTTTAAAACGAGCCATGCTAGCTCCAAACACCTTATTTCATGTCAGCTCCCTGTGCTGCTCCTGTTGTTTCTCACCCAGATGATGTCAGACAGCGTGTTAGGTAAGACAATGCAAAAATCACAGTAACATACTCATTTATTATAAATGCTAATGTTGAGTCAACAACACAGCCTACAGCATGCCCAGGATAATTCTAAAGTAGAATACTACCTGAATCCACAACACCAGATTGCTTCTTGTATGTAAATTTCTTCAGAGCTTGCCTGCATGTTTCTACAGCAACTTCCACCATTGGCCTACATTAAAGGACTTAAGATACAAGATTTCATCCCTGTACATCAGCTGATCTGTAGCAATGTTTTGTATGAGCTGTTCTTCTTGGCAGTAAATAATTCAAAGTCTTTTAAAACTCCTTCACTGAGGAGAGAGTGAATTTAGCGTTATGCAAACAGAAATGAGAAGTCCACATTAAACACTTTCTCCAGGCACTGGAACACTCAAAGTTGAGTAATTATGACTCCCCATGGTTTCACAGGTTAAGAGAAACTAAAGAACAACTTTGAAGTTACTTGTTGATGTCACAGATTTAAGTGTTTTATGTACTTGCCATACCAAGTTCCTAAAATAAACTGCCTCAGAGAAGTTGCATGGGGAATAACGGCTATCCAGCCAAGGATCTTGTTTTCTGCAGTGTTTTCAGGCAGAGTAAGAACAGAACAGAGTGGTTATGTCCCCTTCGTACTGCCCCTGCCCCCAGTAATTAGCTCCTCCTGAACCAGAGGCTTCATACCAGACATTCATATTCAATAGGTATGGATCGATCTCTGAGCCTGTCTAAACCAAACGTGATCTGTGGTTTATATTGTTATTGCCAAGAACTCTATTAATATCACATACTTCTAGTAGTTTAACTTCAGAAATACATGAAAAACATTTCAAAGTTGTTAAACTTACTGGCAAGGGAAAGAATTTTAATCAGCACCATTTTCTTCAGGTCAGTTTATCTTGAATATTAACTAGTAGGCATACCTATGAGCAGAAGACAGGAGTATCTAAGGCAAACTGTCTATCCCCAAGCCTTGCAGTCAAATGAATCCTGGAATCTCTAAAAATACCAACTCCTATTACTTTCTGTTAGGTATGGTAAATTATTTCTATAATGTTTACAATGAAACAAACAGAAAAAAAACCAGGTAAGTTGAAGCCATAAAATCACCACCAGTGGAAGACTGGAAGCCTTTGTTTCCACTCTCTCTCGTCTTTGCAGGCAATCTTTACCATTTGCTGGATATGTATTTCTGCAAATGGAATAAAGACTTAGTAATCAATTTAATTAAACTCAGTAATAAACTTCTTTCTTTTCCAGGTGCTAAAAGCACTTAGTGATTCAGATTAAGTTTGTAAAAAATTATGAGGTGTTCATTTAAAATCTGAATCCAAGAAGTTGCTCAGGTACTGCAAAGAAAACCAAAGGCAAGCCTACACAGGCAGGGGCAGGCAGGGCTGAGTCCTTCTGCCTGTTTTGTTCCTGGCTGGCCAGACAGAAACCAGCTCCAGCCCAAAACACACAATCATTTTCATGTGATGTGTCCAAGCTAATAGGCCTTATTTAGATACAACACTGCAATAATACTTCCACATAGCCACAAGATCAGAGCAGGCTCCTGTCAGACATCTCAGTGGCCAGGCAGATGAGCTCTGTCCTCCACCACACATGCTGGTTTGAAGCCTTTAATCAGTTTATGGGGGTTGCTTTCCCTATAGCAAATGACAATTCTCACATAAAATCCCTTGCTTTCAAGATTGTAAATATGTACCTTAAGACACTGGACCCAAAGAAATTAATATCTAGTTACAAAGAAATTTGGGTTCAGTCCTGGTAATTCTTGCCCTGACACAAAGCTCCTCTGAAATCCAGTGGGACCGTTCTCATGAGCAACATTCAATGTGCAGTGTTAAGATTCTTAGAACCAGCCCCCTGCCAATATTTTCTTTTTGAAATTAAATTGCTTATACTGCAGTGCTGAAGTTTCATGGGATCCTGTATGCAAACAAATACCAACAAGCATATCAGCACTTCTCTAAACTATGCTTCCTGAAGTACTTAATGCAAGTCTACTGCTGGAGATTTTTCACATACCATGTTATGCACCAAGTTTCACAGCACATACAAGTACAGTTACAAAAGCAAAGTCTAATTTTACAAAGGCTCCAAAATACTGTGTTCAATTTTTGACATGAATAATCACCTCCAGGAGCCTGTGTGTCTACATCTTACTAACCTGGTCGCCTGGTCAGAGAGCAAAAAGCAAAGTCAGAACCTAATTCTGGGGTTTTATTTTAAAGGTATTGGGAAAGTTTGCTCCTAGGACACTACAGCACCAGAAGCAGGCCACCTCATCCAATCCCATTGTGTCTTCCCGTACAACTGTCTCAAAATACAGGACAACAATATGCAGTGTATTATGTATCCCAAAACCAGACAGGTAATTCAAGGACTGCCTCCCCTTGCATCTACTTTTTTTTGGTCCCTTTTGCTTCTGACTGATATTAATAGATAAATAAGATGTTAATAAGATACAGAAATATGCTTATTTCACGACGTCAGAATTAGATTTAGTTAATTTGTTTTTTCACCAGTCACACATTTGAATTGACAGACAAATGTTTTAACAGAAACAGCATTTGTTTTTAACAACAGAAGTACAAATTCAATGCAGAGTAACAAGAACTACATTTCAGCATTCAGAGCTCTCAAGTAAGAGTTTAGGAGAATAGAAGCTTGGAACTGTGATAGAGGAAACTTCCACTAAGTATACAAGTCCAATTTCCAATTAATGCAAACTAAAAGTGCCAAATTATAATCTAAAACAAAAACATCCCTCATTCTCTCCCCTCCCTGCCTCCAGTAGTTTAACAGTATCCAGCCCGATTGTTTTTGAAGTTGGTTGAGTAAACAAAGCGACAACTGACATTAAGATAATTTCAAAAAGATAGAAAATAGGACTAGAGATGAGGTATAATGCAGTTTTGCTACAATTAACTGATGCATTTATGAAGTGCCTTGAGAGACATATAAGTAAGGAAAGCAACTGTGACAATGCAGATGTATCCTCTGTCCAAACATTACGGTTTAATGAAATAACCTTTTTCCGCAATGAAAAGCACATCCTACCAATATATATATATATATATACACACACACACATATATATATTAAAAAAGCAAATAAAAGGCAGAACTTCTAGGAAGACAGACAGCTAGCTATGAAGCTTCCTAAAGAAATCTCAGTTTGCATGCATACAGGAATGAGCTTTGTGTCCAGAACATCTTAAAATTTAAACAAATGAGAAGACAACACTAGCACAGTTGCAGATGTCTGTAGTCTGGAAAGGATTGTATCAGTGCAGATTTACATCTTCCCAGAGCAGACATGAAAAACAAGCTGCAGCAGTCCGAGACTTACACATGCTAAGCATTCTACAGTAACAACTCAGGAGAAGAAAAAAGGAGGAGAAAAAGAGAAAAGTTGAATCACATCCTACTTAAAACAGTTTCTCTGGTACAAAAATCTTCATGTAGATTGAAGTCTACACAGAAGGATACAGCTGCATCAATGCAAAAACTCGTGGTTTAAAAACGAGAGGAAACCTGAAGAGAAAAACAGAACTAAGTTTGTAGGAGAGAGAAACAAGAAGAAAACAGGCAAACAAAACCATGAAAAAAAGCTTGCGAAGGAAAAGATAAATGAGAACAAAAGAAAGCAGTGAATCAAAATAATATCAGACTAGGACTTAATTAATATTGAACTTAATTTTCTCTTTTCTACTGATCTATTTACATCTAAACTATCAATAGTAGTATCTGTAGCCATAATAAACCCCAAATAAAAGATCTTCCCTTAATTTCTGAATTGCTTCAAAAAATAGTTAAAAACATTTCAGAAGCAAAAGATTACAAATTGGGGAACTCAGAGAAGATTTGCAGCTATCAATCAAGATAAAAACCAGATACAGACCTTTGCAAAACAGGAAAAAGTATTTTGCAAAAGGATATGGTCAAACACGAGAGGCAGCTGGAGGCTAAAACTCAGGTAATGAATGCTGAAATACATAAGGAAAGAATTTCCTCTTTTATAATTTGGGTGGAGGGTAGTGAAGAGAGAAGTAATGTTCCCACTTCAAAGGTCTCCTAAATTTTTGTGAAGAGTAGTCCTTTCAACCTACAGCCACTACCAACCAGCTGCTTCACTAGAAACCTCATCATTTTTTGCTACCCCTTAAAATTCACATAAATAATCCAATTCAGAAAATAATCATAAGTGTAGACAAAATATTTTGAAGAATTCCACAAAGGGTTGCGCTGAAGAGGAACTCAGGGAACTGAAGACTGAATGCTATACAGTTAATAGAGACTTTTCCACTGAAATATTAAACCCATGCTCACAACAACAGATGAGCATTCCTGAACTACTTTGCTACCAGAAAGTATGCACTTTATTGGCCTTATCATTGATAAGACATTGCTCAGGCCTTGCTAGTGCTCTAAACATGAAAATATTAAGTGAAACCACAACTGAAGCCCTGAGCAACACTAGAGGCATCATGATACACATTTAGTTGTTATCTGAGCTGTCTTGAAGGTATCTGTCAAAGTCTCTCAAGCTGCCAGAGACAGATGACCACAAGAATGCCCTGCTCTCCCATTACCCCTCAAGGTTTTTCCTTCAGCAGTGCAGCCAGCACTCTACCAATTCCACTTCATTCTGCAGTGCTACAGCAAGTGTGGCCCCTTCTTCTTACTCACCATGGGGGATAGATGTGGATGACGTCCTGTGGTCTGCTCTTCAGGTGAGCTGCTGTCTCTCTTGTGAAGAGGACTTTGAGTATTGGTTCCTCTGCATTGATGACAACATCCTCGGGTGAAAGCGGAGAATGTTCCAGCTGCTGACAGATAGCAACTTGTATTGTGCACTCGTCAAATATTTCTAAGATCTTCACAATTAAAACACCTGATTTATCTGGAACGAAAGTGAAAATAAAAAATAAAAAATGCAAAGTCTAGATGAGGAGAAAGAAAGAAGTTCTGGCACTCTAAAGATGTGCAGCCTTCTGTGCTCTGCACATCTGTCTGACAGTGATAAATCTACATATGAGTAGAATACACAGCCTTATCAAAAGACCTATACTAAGCTTTTGCACTAATTTTTGTTTTCTCTATAGATACTATTAATTTTAAAGAAAAAATCCCACCTGCACTTCTTCCAAATACCAACAAAATCACAAACTCCCTACAAGAAGCCCTTTCCCACCACACCCGGACTTTTCAATCTTGCAACTCATTGACTTTATTCAGTCTTTTTTATTAGATACTACAAAAAATATATTTATTTAAAAACAGAGTAATAAAACACTGTGTTAAAAGCGAAATTGTGTTTGCCCTCCTTGACCTTTCTCAAAGCAGCAGCTATCAGGAATCAAATTAGAAGAGTACAGAGTACCTAAAAGCTGATGATTCACACTGAGGGACAAATGTGGAGAAAGAAGGAGTAAGATTCACTGCCTAAAAATAATTATTGCAAAACTGATAATCCATTTTATCAGTAGGCAGTCAGGGTAGTCAGAAGGCTCTCTTGTTTTAAAGCAACATGATCAGATACAAGCATCGACACAGATGGATTCTTAGCACTTTCATCTCTGCTGAAAAAGAAACAACTTTGCACTGAAATGAAATTACCCCTAGGTCCCTTTCCACTTTGCACAGGGCAACAGCTTCTCAGACAGACCTTGGTCTGAGCTGTAAGGTTATGTAAGATTTCTTCTCATTCTCACCTAGCCTTACTCAGATCTGCACTCTGGTCACTGAGTGGAGAATAATTGTTACCCTGCTGAATGCAACAAGCATTCAGTGGGGCAGAAAAGGGTCCCAGAGGACAAGGGCAGCAGAGCCCCAGTTCTGCCCTATTTGATTTACAAGTTGCATTGGGAAAAACACAACATCCCAAGAAAAACAGCTGATATAAATTATTGTCTTCCCACAGCAAAGAAGAAACGGGAGGAACAGTGAACGTGATACTGGAACTTAACAGCAGAGCTGTACTAGTTATTTGTTTGTTTATTTTAAGGCTCATTTCACAACTGTGAATATTTTTCCTCTGGAAAATAAATAAAAATATTTTAGTTTGAGTTTATGAGAAACTTCAAAAAAAATTAACCCAACCCTCAAGAAACCCAAACCAAAGAAACTGGACCCTAAAACCTTTCAAATTTATTCAATAAAGTTGAATTCTACAAAAATAAAATAAAAAAATTATGTCCCTGTTTTTATTAAATTTCATACTGAAACTGAAATAAAGCAATTTGGAAATCTAAAACTAAATTGCTCTCAAAACCACTTTCATGTGAATCCATTTTTCATCACACGCAACATGCTTCTGCAAAGCATTCTGCTTCCCCTGAACTGGTATTTTCCAGCTCTATAAAGGGTTCCACTAGACAGTCTGACACAAGATGTACAGAAGCCACTTCTCTCCAAGCCATTACAGCTTGACCTCCTTTTCCAGATCTGAGAAGTAGGAGAATCAACCCTTTCTGCCAAGTCCTTTGAAACTGGCTGATGAAGAGAGATGGTTGTCCCTGCTGCTGCTCCTCACTGCTGTCACCTTCCAGAGAAAGCTGTAACATCACAGTGCCACTGCAGATACTCACTACACTGTGATAATGTTTGCTTATGGGAAAATTCTTACAAGGGTGAGCACTGACTAGTTTTCTATGCCTGAAGGGAAGGGCTTAGAAATATTCACACTTGAATTCTGTTTTGCCTGACTAGCTGCAGTTGTGGTCCTCTGTCAACCCCAAGTCATTTGGCAAGCATAAACAAATTCTGCTAACCACAAAAATTCTCAGCCTTTAAAGTAACTAAGCATTTACCTCTTCCCTCTAGACATACAGCACAATTTGCATTTACATCCACTTTAAAAACCAAGTCACAAAAGAATCAGTCTCTATTTTCAAACACATCCACAGTTTATTAAAATACAAGTATTAAGACAACTTGTGAGAGAGACTGCTCATCACTTCTGAACCATGCATTTCTTACATGCAGAATTTTATGACAATTCTTACTGGTCAGCAGCTTGTATGTTACTCATCTGATACAGCAGGTTGAAGACAATGAATGACAGCCTAGTAACATTTTTCTTTTAAATACCTCTGACTGTAAAACAGTTAAAAATACTAGGTAAATCAAGAACTATACCTGTATGAAAGTTTCTAAAAGACACTGGAGTAAAAAATATTCTACCATGACACCAGAGTCTCTTGCAAGCCTGAAGTTGGTGGAAACACTGGGAGCTGATACTAAATGAAGCAGAATGCTTCTACACTAAAAGCATCTCAATTTCGACCAGTAGCCAAGTCTCACACTTGGCACACATGCACATTCTACAGAACCACAATCTATTTGTTTATTTAGATGCATAGAGATAGTTTAGTTTAATTATTCTGAAATTATTATTACTGCTGATGATAGTGTTCTCTTGAACAACATGGAAAAGCACTTTGATTGCTGGCACATGATGAAACACCAAAGTTCAGAATGTAGCTTTGGTTTTAATACATTTGGCTCTTGCATTGTTATGTCAATCAAAAATAAATCAAACATATGTGGCTGCACACTGAAGGGCAAATTTGTGGGTGAGGAGACAGGCTGGATCACTGCAAATTCTACGGTTTTCAGAGTTTACTTGTTTGTTCATCCATGTGAGAAGCTCACTTTAGGGTTTTGCATTGTTCTCCTCCACCCTCGGATAACTTACATAAATCCCCACTTGCTTGCTGAAGTTATCATTCACTTACTTTCATTTGCAAAGCAGAATTATAGCTCAAGAAATTCAAAACCAGAGATGTGCATGTTTCATGGCAATACCTAGTAATGTTAAATAAGGAAGAATATCTTACAATTGTATGCATTTTAAAAGGTGCAATCAATAACTGTGCTGCAATTGTGGCCATTCCTACACTGCAGATTTCTTCATTTCCCATTCTGCTGCCCAGAATACTCATGGATTTCTTCAGGGTTAGTTTCTAGGAGAATTAATGAGCTAATTCAGCTAACTGTAAAGCCACTTCAGTTTACTTACTTCAAGGTAACCTTTATTCTCCCACTGAAAGACAAGTCCACATGCACACTTGCTCAGACCGAGCATACAACTGCCTGGATGTATTTAGAAATCTTCCATGAAGCAGCAATCAGCAATTTGAGGACTGCTTAACAAAGCTCCTATAGAATCACAGAAGATCTGAAGTTGAAAGGGACCCATAAGGATCCTCAAGTCCAACTCCCGGCTCCTCATAGGATCACCTAACACTACATCATACAACAAATGTTCCTTGAAATGACAGGCTTGGTGCTGTGGGAAGCCTGTTCTAGTGACTGACCATGCTTTCAGTCAAGGACCTTCTCCAAATGTTCAATCTAGTTCCAGAGACCTTTGCAAAGTGAAATGCTTGAGGGAGATAAAGATGGAAACCCAGACCAGCCTGATGAGTGTGAGACACAAGTGCATTTCTCAGCAAAGCCCTAGGTGCTCTGAGCTTAGGGGCAGTGATGCTGCAGCTCACTGGTCCTGGAACACAGCCTAACATGGACAGCTGCCCCTTCCAGGATCTCTCCATAGCCTCCACAGGGTCAGCTAGAAAGTCAGAGAAAACATCCACTGACACAGGATCAAGGATCATTTGAAATATCTGGCCACAAGAGTAAAAACAGGGTTTATTCATCCCAGGGGCATGAAGTGTAACTCAGTCACTGATACACAAGGCTTAAGGTGCCACAAAGAAAGCCAGAAATGCACCGGTGAATCTGTCTGAGTATGGATTCTGCAGAGGTATTTGAGATGTACAGCCTGTGCCCTCTAAAGAACACCACCTGAAAGAAGGGGATCAGCCACCAAGGCCTGTAATGCTCCTTCACTTCTCACAGAATTTTCCATAAGAAGAGAAATCTTCACAAAGACATGCAGTAACATGCTGGCTACTACTGAATCAACATCCTGGTCACAGAAAGGACAGTGTACAAGAAAAATCAGGTACCAGTTAGGAGCTAGATTAGTTACATCACCCTTTGCAGAACACCAATGTGATAAATGCCACCCTCTGAAAAGCAACAGAAACCATTGCTAAATGAACCATGATCAGACAAATTAGTTCCTTCACACTTTCCAAGTGGTCCAGAAGGAGTGAGATCCATGAGAGACTGACTGGTGGAAGGAATGAACCATTTAAGCAGGGCAGCATCTTTGGTGAAGCCTTGCTGTGATTGGTAAGAACCTTCCTCACCTCCCAGACATGAAACAAGAAGCTCTGACAAAGACAAAGAAATCCTGATCCAAATCTAGGCAAATGGAACATCAACCTCCCACTGCTACTATTAGCAGAACCTTTGAAATCACAGGGAAAGGTCTTTTTGGCAACAGTAGTAATGGAGCAAACCTGGCAATGACCTTGGGCATAATTTCCAAAAAAAGGCTGATGATCCATAATCGTGTGATCAAAACAGGTCTGTGTTATATGCATGGGTTCAGAAAAACAACCAGTAACTTTTTGGTAGGAAAAAACCTTATTTAGAACTACTAAGAACACAGACAGTGATTCTGGCTTAGAAAGTCCCTAAGTCAGAGATCTGTGGGAGGTATTTGGGAGATATTTTGGGAAAATATCATCAAGTGTTAGCCCTGTTACAGTTTTTTCTAGGCATTTTGGTAGCTCTTGCCACTGCCAGAAACAGGATCCTAAGCTAGAGGCTCTTTGGTTTAACCACCTAGCAGATCTGCTCTGATATACACAGTTAATTATTTAGTTCCAGGTGTCCTCTCAGATGCTGGTTTCTCACTCCAATTTGCAA
Organism: Dicaeum eximium; assembly: GCA_013396995.1. Taxonomy (NCBI): domain Eukaryota; kingdom Metazoa; phylum Chordata; class Aves; order Passeriformes; family Dicaeidae; genus Dicaeum; species Dicaeum eximium. Next base: position 3,452,963 of record VWZP01009941.1, on the reverse strand, counting down.
CCCAGACATGAAGCAGCTCAAAGATAATTCCAGCACCTGGGAGATGAACAAGTAAATTTCACACTGAATGCATGGGTTTCCTTTGGTACTTATTTTCATTTTGTTTATTACTTTAGTACACAGGGTGATGCTGCCCTTCAGTCATATACAACGTCATACACCATGACATCAAAATGTATTTTGACACAGTACTTTGCAGATGTTCTGCATTTACTCTGAATTCCAGGAGGGTTAAAAAGAAACAAAAAGAAGAAAAAAAAAAAAAGAGGAGGAGGGAGGAAAAAGGGCAAAAAAAGCTTCCCATTCCTTTGGAGCTCCCAGACCCCGAGGTCTTGAGCCCTTTGAAGACTTCAGAGACTCTACAGCCTCTGGCAGACTGAATGCCCTTAATCTTCAGACCTAACACAGTGGCTTCACAGCAGACAAATATATTTAAGCCACATCAACCCTGAATGTACATGGTCACAGATGATGCACTGGCCATGCCAAGGGCAGCCTAGGAGTGAGGCTAAGAAGAAAGCCAGCCTGCTTTGACTCCCAACAACAAAAAAGCAGTTTTGGAGACGAGAGAAAAAAACATTGAGGAGCACAATTTAAAAAAACAAATGTTCAGACATTCTGGCTTCAGTGCCTGAAATACAACTCTAAAGTTTGTTTTAATAACTCTGCTACTACCAATAAGGAAGACAAATGAGGAGGAAAATATAGAAATTACGATCTCTTGGGAACCACATATTTTATGTTTCTCTAGTGACACAGTGACAGGAAGTGGAACACACTGCAAGGAGAGGATCTGTGGCACTTGATGTATGGAAATGCATCAAATGTCAGTATCAGCTTCAGCTCACTCCAGTGAATTTTGCTAAAATTCAAGTGTTCCAAAAGAGCACCTGTAGCCTTAAATGGAAAGTTCTCAAAGGGAACAAACTCTCTTTAGAACTCCAGCAGCAGAGCAATCTGTACAAGACCTACAGAGTGAGACAAAGTGTTTCAGGACAGCAGACTGAATTCTGCATGGTTTGAACGTATCATCTGGGATAGCCAGCGCACCTCCATGCAGATCAGACAAGCAGAAGTAACAGGAACACCACCACATCAAGAGCAAAACAAAGCCAAGTTCAGTCTATAACAGCAGGTACTCCTGAATTTTTCTATTTTCCATTCTTGCTGAAAATGTAGAAATCCTGCCATGCTGTAAGAACACATCTCACCCACAGGGCTGCAGGATGTGATGTGCCCATCTGAATATAACTGAATGTAACAATCACATGACACAAGGCAGAAATAGGTTCATAAAGGCCACAGTACGAATGCAGAAAACAGTGAACTACAACAACACAGACCACATCTTAGAAAAAAAACCCCTGAAGCTTAGGAAAATGCCAAGCACTGAATGGCTCTGCTCCACTGAGCATTCCAGAAAAAACCCAACTCATATCCAAGAATGAAGAAGAATGGAGTGGAAATTATTATTATTGTGATAATAAAAAGTCTATAGTGATAAGGACCACATACATACCTACAAGTATACATGTGAACTATCATGAAAGGCAAGACTGACAAAAAAACTCCTCAGCCACAAGACTTACCTCACAAGTCACATTGATAAAAGAGACCAAGCAAGCATGACAAGATGCAAAAGGAATACTATTTCACCACCTTCCTTTTAAATAAACTAAAAAATAACCCTTATGCAAGTAGAGCTTTCTGAATAAAGCCATTACAAACTCATAAGAAGACACAAGGGAGGAAGATGAGCTTGCTTGAAGCCACATTAGTATTTGAAAAACTGGTAACAAATACATGCTTTGTGAAAAATAGTGAAGGCAACTTGTTCTTACCAGCTAAACAGTCACAATTCTTTATCTTAGTGATATCTGAATGATATAGGGAAAGGACAGATACTTTTAAGAAAAACAAATTACAGTTACTTTTGCTCAAAGAACTATCAAACAAATAGTATTCATGAACTGCAGTTTAGAAGCAAATTTTTACTGTATCTGACAGTCATATCTGACATATCTAGTGGACATTTCTAAAAAACATGGTGGAGAAGTTAAGTTATACTTTCTCTTAACTGGGAAATTCTTTACAAATATGCAGTATGCAAAATAGAGGTGTCACACTCAAGTCAAATTTCTACTAATCCAAGGTAAAAGCTTTTATATAGCTTTTATAGAAATAAACTTTCCCACTGAAAGTACAAAGAATTGTGGGCAATTAAGGTTGGGAATAGTATTCACTGCACAAAGAATTTGCCTTTGCCTTTGGTTCAGATGAATAGGTCAAATACACATTATAGAATATAAAGGAAACAAAGAAAATTCCACTTCATGCCTTGTTTAATAAAGCAAACTAGCAACACTCTTCCAAATTTGTCTCACTCAGTTATTTTTCAAAGGCATTATTTCATCCCAACATAATTTAACTTCTAATTGTCAAATGTGGTTCCAAAACTGCAGTTAACAGACACTCTCCTGGGACATCACATACTATCTGCAGTGGAAGAATAGCCAGCCACTTTCTGGTTCAAGCCACAAAGTTTTACTTTCATTCTTAAGCATAAAAAGTATAAAACATCAAATTACAGGCATAAACAAAACCAAAAATATTCTTTTGCTTGGCATCCCATTATTCTTCCTCCGCCCTCAGGTATAACTTGCAGGTGCAGGCATAACAAACTCAGCAAGCAGGTAGATACCAATCAGACCCTTGTAATTCAAAGTCAATGCTGAAAACCAGGTCTGAATTAAAGGTTTTCACAGGCTGTAAAAAACCATCTGGTTGCTATTCTGATCTATACATGTTGTTATTCTTCCTGGGCTGGTAACTTCTGAAGCCATTCAAAAAGATTTTTCTCAGAAACACACCAAGTCTCTCGTAGGCATGATGGCTTCTTGCCACATTTATATAAATTTTTTAAAGTCTGCTGAATTTGGCTGTGCTTTAAACACTACACATTCTTTGTAAGAACATATGTAAGCTACTTAAAGAGACTATGCATGTCATTATTGTTTCTCATAGGAAAACAAAAACACTACAAAAAATTCTTGTTTGAAGAAGACAAGTTTACATTTGATTTTTTCCTTTCCAGTGCTGTAACAAGTTCAGACAGTTGGCTAGGAAAAAAAAATTGGCCATTTGCCATGTCTCTAATTTATAGTATTAACTCTTAAATAATAAAACAAACTATCAAGAACTAAGAAAATAAGCAGCAACTAGCAAATCTCAGATTTCTGTCTTTTTAGAAGAATTTTACATAGTAAAGAAAACCCTGTTAAGGGCTACCTATATTTTCTTAATCATGTACAAGTTTCATGGCATTCAAGCTGCTAAAATAATTTCTTCTAAAATCATCTTAACTAGTCACTAAAAGTGGAAGAAAGGGAGTGATTGTTTATATCCTCTTCTGTAAACCCTTCAGCCTTCCTGAAAACATATTACATGTGAAACCCTGTCCTCATCTCCAGGGCTTCACCCTCCTCCCCTCATGTATGTGCTCCATTTGCCTCAGCAAACTGAAAATTTGTTGCCCCTTGAAGGTCACTTTTCCCTGAGAGGAAGGAGCAGTTTGGAAGGAAAGATCAATGGTTTTCTTTTATTGTCAGTTCACTACTCAATTCAGTTGTAACACAATCATGAATCTTAACCCTGGATCAACAAATACCAAATCTTGCACCAGATTACAAATACAATTAATAGAGAATACAATGTTTCTGCATTTAAGGTAAAGAACTGCTTTGATGATAGCTGCAAGACAAACAAAACCAATAGAAGGCAGGATGTATAGAAAGCAAAATTTCAGAAGTTACAGTAGGAATCTACAAGAGTTTGCTTTAAATATTAGTGTCCCTTCCTATAGACAGGAAGGTTGTCTAAATGTAACTGAGAAAACCACTATTTTTTCTTCCAGCAGATGTTGACAGGAAAAAGGTTTGGGTTTTTGTTGTGGGTTTGGTTTTTTTTCTCTCTCTCTCTCTTTCATCCGTCCAGATCTCCTCTTTGCCCAAACAGGAAACTTCATGGGGGAAGTTGCAGCACTGCATACAGAAAAAAGCCTGCAAAGGGTCTACAAGCCCTTGCACAGAGTACCCTCAAACCATCAGCTTGGCTCACCAGAGACTTGCTGTTACATGGCCTGCACCTCAGCCCCTCTTTTACATCTCGTGAAGAACAGAAAATCTTGGATTTGTGGCAGAGCCTGACATTTGCCTCTACCTACCTATTGGACATTCTTTACCCTGCAGAATGAGTCAGCCCCAGTGAGACCCTGAGCGCTGCACAAACACAGAAAGTGCGTGCTGAAAGGAGGTGCTCTCTTCTGGGCAGTGATTCATCCCAGTGACCAAGAGGCAGCCAAACCACAATGGTTACTTACAGAAAGGGGTCAGGGAGGTAACAGACAGGGATTTTTTGAAAAAACAAAGCCTAAAACTAGGGGGTTTTGAGTAATATGGACATGGATACAACCTAAAAGTAAGCAACAGAAAAATTAAGGCATAAAATTCTGCAACATGAAATGTCTAATGGGGGTGACAGCTGGAACTTCTAGAAACATTCTTTCTTAAATCTCGTATGTGAGGAGTACTTTAATCCAATCTCATTTGAAATTGCTCCCCACTGCTTTAGCAATGAACTTCTGCTCTGCATGTCTATGGGATATCCAAAATGACGTGACAGCTCTCCCGGCAACTCAGTTACTTCAATCCTCCACATTAATCTTCAGGATTCTTTAGTGACTCAAATGAGTTTGTTATTTGAAAAGTTCTTCCCTCTAATTCTGTGCTGAAGAAACAGTTCTGGAAACAGTGTGGCTTAGAAATATTACTGGGCAAAACAGAAGGGAAATAAAATTCAAGAAGATTTTTAGATTAGTGAGACAGCCTTAACTTGAACCTAAAGAGATGAAAGTTGAAAGTGGCACACATTTGCTGTGCTGACACTTCACATTCCTGACTAGAAGCAAAGAGAAGGTTATCTAGTTACATTACTAAAATTTCAACCATTCCATCTGATGTTCTCCAAACCAAACACCAATTTCATTTTGGTGACACAAAGCATTATGGCCGTTCTAAGAACACAACTACCAAAAATAAATTTTGCTCTAGATGAAAAAGTATCCTCAAAATATTATCACAGCTATTTTAATGATTATTTTTAAATCATTATACTTTTGAATAAGGATTGAGAATTGGAAGTGAAATTGAAGCTGTGAAGTTGAAGTGTATTCCTAAATTTGTAGCATGTTCAGCGTTTTTCAAAAATTGTAACAAATGTTTGCAGGGTAAATGCACCAGTAGTTTGTCCTGAAGACTTCTTGTACATTTTTTGTTATGATGGAAAAGGCACATCCCAGAAATAGTTCATCTTCTGCCAAAACTAAATCATCTTAAAGACACTCATCAGGATTTTTTAAATGTACTTAAGAATAGAGCAAGATATTTTCCCATAGCCTTTTTTCTCATAAAATGCTAACCAATTCTGACTCATTTTCTGAAAGAAAGAAGAAGAATCAAAGAAAGGAATTCAGCCAGCGGCAGATGTTTAGCATGGAATATTTCAGCCTAGAAGTTGGTCTAACAAAATGGTGAGCAGCCAAACACAAGGTTTTGTAATGACACATATGAAACTAGGACAAAAAGAATATTAGCATATTAGCAATGTTGGAGGTCTGTTACTACAGAGTGCATTTCATTTTATTAGAAAAGGTAAGCCTGTTCAATATCTATTTCTGTTCCATATTTGAGAAGCAGCAAGAGGACTTCACACCACGTAAGAATGATGAAGTAGCTTCCCATGGTTTTAAGTAAGCATGCCTGCACAATTTTCAACATAGCATTTCTGAAAAGAGCTGGCTAAAGACATCTCTGGTTCTCTGATGTCACTTTCTAGGGTGTATTCAGACACTGGTGAAATTCCAGAAGACTGGAAGGATGATAATACTGTGCTACTATTCAGGAAGGGCAAACAAAGAGGCTTACAACAACTGGAGACCAACTAGCCTGACATCAGATCTAGGCAAAGTGGCTGGAAAAATAAGTAAGGAATTAAGGTCAGAAATACAACGCACTATTCCGCATGGGTGGCATTTTGAACACACAGCATGCAAACGGCCAAGGGATGTAAGCCCTCTAAACTCCAGTGAGAAACTGAGACCAGGCTTCAGCCAACAGTTTGGGTGTAACTTTAAATCATACAACCTTCTTATGAAAAATCAGCCATTTTCACTATGAGTAACGCACCCTCAGAGTGGAATGCAAAAAAAAATTAAAATCCTGAGAGCTAACTTTGTGAATTGCAGTTAGAGCTTTTTACCAGTGGAGAATTGCAACTGAGTAACAGCAGTTCCAGCAGGACTTGCAAGTAAACAGTCATGCTATTAAATTGTTTCATCAGTGACATAAAGAAACTGTGTGAATACCACAAACTCAAGCAAATCTGTGACTAAAAGAGGACAGGCTTGAGCTACACAGTGATCTGAACTGCATGGTTAGCTGGACTACTTAACTAAAATCAGCCACAATACAGCACAAATACTTCCCTGTGTTTAGGCAGAAGAAACAGAAAGAGTAGCTGAAGAGTGGGAAACAGCATTTCAGAAAAAAATAGCTGTAGAGGTTACAAACTCATACTGGACAATCAATTCAAGGTGAAGTCCCAGGACCATGCTGTGACCAAAGCCAAACCAGACTCAAACACTTATCACAGGCCTTCAATATCCAGGAGCCTGAGAAGAGAACTGGGACTGGCCAATGATTTTAATGAGACTAAAACTAGAAGAACATAGAATTGCTATCCTTATTCTTAAGACCCTTCTGAAAAGTTTGAGAGGGTCCAGTAAAAAGCCAAGAAAGTCACTTGAACACTGATAAAAATGCTTTAGAGACCCTTAAAGAGTTCAGTCTGTTTAGTTTATGAAAATTGTGAGGCAGCAGAGGTTTTGCTATGCAAGTGCCAAAAAGGGAAAAATGTCACATACTGAAGAGCTCTTTAAGGGACAAACAAGAAACAAAAGAGGTGAACTGAAGCCAGATAAATTCAGATTTGGAAGAAAAAACACCTTTAAAAATTTAGGCATAGAACTGGGGACAAACTCTTAAGGTAAATTATAGATTCACTTATCCATGTGTTTTTAAATTAAGACCAGAGGACTTTCTGAAAAATAAATGCAAGTTAATATATGCTTAAAAATATATGCTCAAAAAGAAGCAGTCAGCTTAATACAGAATAAATGCTTGACATTTTGTAGACTATAGTCACACACACACAAGTTGATTAAAAAACGTAACTACTTCTTTATACTTAAACTCTATGAATCCATTACCTCTCAAGAAACACTACTGAAAGGTGGTGCTATCAGTCACCAGTAACTAATTTGCATGACTCCCACTGTTTCTTTTTAAGTGGTGCACACACTATAGTTATGCTTCACACTCATTTCATAGTTGTGCTCTATTTGTTCACACTTAGTGCCATTCACAATTTCAGCACTTATCCATGAATTTTTATCCATGTTTGTTTGTTGGCAAGAAGTGATCACAAAGCAAAAGCACAAGAGGAAAGGTTGATTATAAAGAAAGAAAAAAAAAACACCCAAAAAATCCGAACAGCCATAAATTAAAACTTGAATTGCCCTATAACCTGATGAAAACAGTGTTTTTCCATGTGAGGATGGAAATCAAGGAGCTGTGAAGAACTTAGATGGAGGCTCTTTAAAATATATCCTTTACCTTATACATTCAAACGATGACTGAGTTGTTAGAAACCTTCATATTTACCAGGAAAGCAATTATTAGCTCAGAAGACAATCAAGATAGCATTAGACCCAAGTGAGAGAAGACCAGCAAATAATATAAACTTCGCTTTTATGCCTACATAGACCATAGATACATACATGTAGGTATAATACTTTCACAGTGGTATTGTGTAATGCTTCTTACCTGAGGGGATTTTGTCATCTGAAAGACACTGATGCCTCCAAAAGCTAATGGCAGATCTTTCTCTGTTCTGGAGCCGACATAACCTCTCAGCTAGCCCGCCCCTGCAGAGAATAAAGGAATGCTCAGTTTTGCTAGGAATCAGTATTTGGTTTTGCCAAGTGACAAGCCACAGGACAGATGTATATGTAAATATATATATGTATGCTTTGACCCTTAGAGACAGAATCATACAGTAAAATTATGTTTTGTAGATTAGTTCTCCTAATTTTGAGTTTTCCAATGGAGTTACTCCCAACAAAACATACACCTAGGGTCAACATAGACAACAAAACATTTTCAGTATCTGGGTGTCCAAAATCTTCACGTTTTCAGTCCTGTCTCCAGTATGAGGAGTGTAAAAAAAAGTTCCTAACTTTCCCTTGCACTTATGAACAGATCCTATTAGAAACCAGAGACAGTTGCAAATTCAAAACAAACCCGTGTAACCACTAGTTATAACAGGTTGGGTTTTCTTTTCCCTCACAGATTTGTTTGTCTGTTGGCAAGGAGTGATCACAAAAATATTCTTTTACCCATACTTGACCCTATGATTCATTTCACAAGCTGGGTCAAGTGTGCCGTTTCAGTGGTCTGAACACTCTCCAAGATGAAATTAATTTAGCATTCCCAAGGTGAGAAGCAGGAGGGGCATGTAGCACAAATACACTTCAGGTAACACTAAAGCAATTCCTACCCTTGGATTCAAAGCCAGAAGACATAATTTCTCACTTTTAAGAACAAGAAGATGTATGTGTTGGAAGCTGTCTTTGGGCTACTACAAAGAGCTTTGGACTACTGTGGGAGTGTTTGAGCATTTTTGTTTGGCTTCAAAGAAGTTATTTGCATAAAGACCTACTTCATTCTTTTGTTGCAGTGTGAAGTTTCTCCACAAGTACTGCCGAATATATTAATAAAGATTTCTACTAAAGTGAAATGTGTCCTTGAGTTAAACTGGTTTAGGAATCAACAGATATAGCATACAACCACTTTATGACTATTTGTGCGCATGATGAAAATTTTTTGGCTTAGTTAAAAAAGACAAATAGCTTGCTAAAGCTCACATCATAAATGTGAAACTGGGAAGGCACACACCTGTGGATACTGAGAAGGAGCTAAAAAGGCTAAGCAGGACTCCAGGTGAGTTGTAAAAAAAAAAAAATCTCTTTGGTTACCAGTTATTAAGCAATTTCATCTACAGACAAGTCAACCCATGATATAAAAAGTAGTTAGCAGTGTCAGCTGAATTTTTAATGAACAACTATAGACTTTTCAAAATTATAATTATCACAAGAATTATCAGATGCAATGGCTAAACATCTAAGTAGCAGATCACAGAATGAACTCTGGACTACAAGAGCCCTGTTTAAGCCAAAATGACCTATAGAAGTTTTGCAGTTTACATTGCTACATCTCTAAGGCTGGTGTCAGGCATCAAGGAAAGAAACGCAGAGGAAGAAAATCCCAAAAGCATCAAAATAAAGAACCCAGACTTAACAAGCTATGAACCCACACTTAACAAGATATGAACCCTGCTATATTAAGGAAAGAAAACAAACAAAAATGTTTAGATAATATTGGGCTCCAGTGAAGTTCTAAGTAAGCTTAACAACCTGGTTTAATCCTGGTTTCAACGGGGACTTTAAGACAGACAACTAATACAGAAGTGCAATGGAAGCTCTGGTTCCAAGAGCAGCACAGCCAAGCACAAAAGTTCATGCAGGATAACCTACTCTGCTGGTAGCACTGTGCTCATCCACATTTCCCCCCCAGACTTGAGCACTGAAGCATTACCACACCACAACACTTGCGGGCAAACAGTTCTACAGACTCCAACAAACTGTCCACCCAATTTCTCTTCTTACCAGGGAACCATTCTCAGATGCAGCTGTAATTCAGCTTGGCTGGGTGGCCTACATGAGCCATGCTGGAACTGGTAGATGCCAGCTCAGCTAGGCTTAAAAATGCAGCAGTAAAATGCATTTTTAGATTGCTTGTTTGGAAGTCTTGCATGCATGAGTCTGCATCTGAACTCTGTGGTTGGACTGCAGCAATACACTATACAGTTAGTAGCTCAAAACCTTGTTTTGCTGAGAGAAAACTGTTCAACACAAGTGTTCTCCTACTTCATTCCCTCCACAGATGCCACTCAGAGAAATGTATTTTATTTGTTCAAACAATGCAAGAAACCCTTAAAGTACCTGCAAAAGAGAGCAGCTATTATTGGCTTACAGCCTAATTTCCCCCTTTTTTCCTGACCAGGGCTATTGTTGTGTCCAGTCAATCAGTTCCTATTCTTCTGCAAGCCCACTACTGTTACACCTATGGCAGGAACGCCCCATAGCATGAAGGAAAGAAAGCAAGTTTCTGATTCTGTGGCTACTGCACACAAGAGCAAGACATAATTCCTGTTTTAGGCCTGATGTGACTACCAGGAGGGTCCCACTGATGCTCACAATTTCATTACTAATTTGCTGACCATGTCTGTATTAGGATACCAGATATAACAAAGGTCCATGAAAAGTAAAACTCTGACTTTCCTTAGTAGCCCTCCGTGCTAAGTACACCGATATTTATTAATCATCATCCTTCCACTCACATTCCAAATGCAGTTTAAAATAGTTTAAACAGAAAACATCATAAAGCAATTTGCATCTGCTTGATTGAAGAACATAAAATATAACTAAGAATGCATTTATGACAGGTTCTCAGCTAGTCATCAGAAATGTTGTTTTTATACTGTTTCATAGCTCAGGAAATTAGAAAACACAGTTCAAGGACGTGCCATTCACAAAAAGACTTTGTATGGCCAGAGAAACAGTTGGTACCTTATGGTTTGTTTCTTTTAAACAGGGAGAAATAAAGGAGGTTAAACACCACCGCAACCCAGGAGGATCAACCCCCTTTTTAGCCCAAACACATAAAACAAAGGAAAAGGTGATTTGTGTTACACAAGGTAACAGATTTGCTGACAACAGCATTTGAAAACTACTCATTCCTTCCAAAACAGTACAGGTGCCCACACTGTAAAACACTTATGCATGTACTGTGAGATACTGTGATCAATTCTGTAATCAAGGGAACTGACAACCTATTTTATTGAAAAAATAAAAACTAGTTTAGGATGTATACTTTCCTGACCAGCACCTCAAACTTGCCCCCTAAACGTTTTACTATGAGCAAATTGAACACATTTGGCAAATTGTTAATGCAAAGACTGCTCGGCGAAGTCAAGCTGCTCAGATACCATCTCCACTGCCCATAACCTTTTTATTTTTAATCACAAAACTTCCAGTACAGCTATTTTGTTCCTTTAATTCCCTGAAGGCAGACAGAGTTAAAAGCAGCAATTCACGTCCTATTTCCATACTAGATCTGAGCTTGTTGAAATACTGTATTTAAAACAACACGTTTCCTTTACTGTCCATGTCCAACAATATCCACATGAAAAACAGCTTTGATGACCGTAAGAAAGCTCAGCACCCTGTACAACAGCTCATGTTCTAATAATTGCCCTTCCCACAAAGTTTACCAGCAAGACTGAAGAGTTTTGTGCCAGCTATCACCAAAAAGTAATACTGAGCCTGATCTGTGACTTCAGGCTGGTTCCTATCTCCCAACTCCAATGAGGTTAATAGAAAACAACAACAAAAGAGCAGAGTCTGCTGTGTTTTGAAAAGTAATTTTCAATCCTTCTGAAGTGCTGGAGATCTCTTTGTGTTTATTTATTAAGGTTTTAGTTCAGCAGGACACCTACCAAAAATAACCCCCTATTCATTCAAGTTTACTCCTTTACAGACTTAATTTGAAGTCAACACTCTTTACTGAGTTGTCTTCTCGTACACGCTATACAAAGGACTCCATATAATTCAAAACAAATATATATCCTCTTCTCAAGATTGGGCAATTTCCATCTTCTCTCATTTCAAAGCAAGGAGAAATCTTCTCTCCTATTTTCACATTAACTGGTGAAGTAACTGACACTCAGCTGTCCCTTTCCACTCCATGGGGCACTTGCTAAAGAAATAAAAAAGGTCCTACTGACTCAAGTTCAACCTGCCATCAGCCAGGACCCCCAAGTCCCTTTCTGCAGCCCTGACTTCCAGCAAGTCATTCCCCAGTCTGTACACACAGCCAGGATTGCCCCATCCCAGGTGCAGAATCCAGCACCTGCCCTTGTTAAACTTCATGCAGTTGGAGATTTCCCAGTCCTCTCGTTTGTCCAGGTCTCTCTGCAGGGCCTCAACAGCTTCTCCCAATTTAGTATCTTTGGCAAACTTACTTAGTATCCTTTGAATCCTCCATCCCAGTGGATAATGAAGATGTTGAAGAGAGCTCTGGAGGGTACTGTGAGAGATGGTACCAAAAGCTTTTGAAGTCCAAAAAGATCACATCTACTGGCTTTCCTAGATCAGCCAGTTGGGCTACCCCTGTTGTAGAAGGACTTGTGCCTCATGAAGCTGTGCTGGCTGTGACCAGTGACAAACATGGTGCATTCTTCCCCCATTAGCACCAAACATTTGGCCCAGTGAAACCATTCACACTTTCTAAAAGAGAAAATATATTTTAACTTTCTCTAAATGCAAAATAATTTTACTGTGTACACTGCCAGTGATGACAAGTGGTACATCTGTACTGCAGCCATGGTATTCTTCATTTATATTTTCCTAATCCAACAAGAAATTCACTAGCAAAGAAAAGTTAAGTAGCTATAGAAATAGTTAAAATTAGCATAAGATCATGACCATCTAAAAGGCTAGTCTGTTGTTGCTACACCCTCATGCCACTTGTGGATGCATGTTAGAAAGAACAGTCCCAATTTTAGAGTGAAAGCCTGCTTCATTTGTGCCAGCTCCCTCTTCCCTTGGCAATTTCCTTTATTTTCAGGACCTCGGTTGGCCTCATGTGACAACTGGGTTTCATTTTACTGCACATAGTACCAGGACATTCTGTCATTTTCTCCTCTTTTGATAACAAAAGTTAATTTTAGCTGATCAGATTTGTATGTGGTCTGCATACAAGTAGATATAAGATAATTTAAAATAAAATCTTGGGAAATACTGTTTCTCTTGAACTATAAACAGCCACTCAAGTATCAAAAAAACCAAAAAGCTTAAGCTTGTTCTTCACAACTATAAGCTCTTGCAACATGACAGATTTAGATGCAGAGTTAACATTTTATAATGTAAGATATTTATTTCCTACAATGAACCTCAGACTTTTTTTTCTGATGGAAATAAAATCTTAACGGAAAAAGCAAACAATTCAGAAAACATTTAAGAAAGGTTTACTTCTTAAAGTAGACAAGAAAAGCTGAGCACATGTATTTTGAGTTTTCTTCTCTACAAATACTGGATTAACCCAGTTATTTGTTTAATCTATGTAATAAATGTTAAAACTTGCAATACTCTATATTTCTCCATTCTTTCACACAGAAACTTTGAAATAATTGGAATTAATACAGTTTAGACATTTTACCCCATAGCATTAACATGGATTTCAAAAGTAACAAGAAGAGCTTCTTGAAAACTGTTCTCTGCAATATATACTCTCTCCCCTCAGGCTCAGAAATCATTTGCATAATTTTCCCACGAAGTGCTGACTCAAACTGAGGAACTGAAGCTTTGGGATGGAATAAAAGGGTGGGAGCATGTAAAACCAACACCTCTGGACCCGATCACCATGGCTGTTCATCTCAGTACCAGGTACCATTAGTAGCACCTAATTCTCAACTCAGTAGCTCACAGGTGCAGTACAAGGGCGTGGATCTGGCAGCACACCTGGGAAAATTATATATTCCCACTGCATCCATCAACAGTCTTGTTTGAATAAACTACATAACCATATAATATCAGTGTTTAAGGGGAGGATGTCCTGAGCAGTGGCATTGATGGCTGTGAGTGAGAGATGATCTGCTTTTTTTGGGACATAGATGGGTTTCTCATTTTATTTACACCCAAAGGTGTTGACTTTACAGTCAAATTTCCAATGCAAGGATCATGAGAATTTATTTTGAATCATCCATAATTAGCTTACTTCTGAAGATTTTTGTTGCTTTGGTTGCATCTCCATTTTTTCAGTGTATGACAATTCCATCTGTAATAGGGTCAAACAAACAATACTCTTTCCTCTCATCCAGGCAACTACCCATTTCCATTTTAGCACCAGGAAGTTTCCAGGAAGAGAGGACACTAGAAAGCAATTTATCTGAATTTTTCCAGAGACTGTTATTGCTATTTTCTTTGTTTGGTTTGGTTTTGCTTGGGATTTGGGGGTTTAGGGAGGATATTTTAGGGGGGTTTCTTTGAAGTTGCACAGAAAAATGTACCCATTAATGTAACAGAGGCACAGCTCCAATCAGGCAATGCAAATATAAATGCAGATTGCAGCATAACTAAGATTTCTACAGAAAATATAAGCTAAAATTTCTTGAAAATATTATCTCTACTTTTCAAGATAGATTCTTTAAAGAAAATAGAAAATAATTATATTTTTATATTGCTTTGCTTTATAGCTTTTAGCTATTTAACCACAAAGAAGGGATTGTCACTTGATCAATCAAGAAGCTGACAAAGCTTTCCCCAAGCTGGCCTTCAATCCACAGCACTGAAAACCTGTGCATTCTTATTGAGGATGCAAACTTACATCCACTGTTATCACACCAATTGAAATGTTCTCTGTCAGCAGTAAAAGGAAGGATGGGAGAGACACATGGAATTAGTGCCCTGAACAGGAAGAGTGAAAAGATGACAATTACCTGGATGAGCAAAATAACTAGATAAACAACAGTCATAACTAAGGAATTTCCTGCCTGCTTCCCTGTTCCCAAAGGAACCCAAAGTGGAACCATAGGATGGAAGGTAAAAAACCCTGTAAGCTCTGTTCCTCTGGCCACTCCAGACAGATTACATTCTATATAATTGTGGATGGTTTGGTCTTGTTGTTTTGTTTGTTTTCAAAGCAATCTATTCTCTTATACACTTGTGTCAGAGTATCTTTGCCATAAAACATTTTTTGCATTTAGACTGTTGATAGTAAAGGTCATCAAATGAAGCTGGAATTTAAAAAAAGACAAAGCCACTAATGGTAACAAACTGCTCCAGAGCTGCTTAAAGCTAGAAGAGCACCTGGGCAAAATACCACCGTACACTTGTCCTGGTTTTTTTTATTACATTCACACATACTTGCTTTTGGCCACTAAAAGGCATTTTTGGGGGTTACAGCTTTGGTCTGACCTAGTACAGCTGTGTATGCATGTTTTCTAAAGTCACAAGAAATAAAGCTTGATTGCACAAGCAAAGCACTTTTAAGTATAGAGATTCTCAGTAATTAGGACTTCCAAACCTGTTCCTTCAGACAGCATTTTGAAACAGCCAAGAATATTTCAGAGAAAATGTATGCTTATTAACTAAATATTTACTTTTTAAGTAATTGATTGATTACTGTACATAGATTCAGCTGTAAAAGGAAAATAAACACATTGTTAAAACAACAATAGGGATGTATAGCAGCACCATTTATAATTGTGGTCTCCACAGCTTGAGACATATCTTCACATATACCATTTAAGTTAACTTTCATTAATTCAGTATGGGAAGGGACCATTTCTGCACTGTAATTAGCTAGAACATCAGGCTTCAACTGCTCCATCTCAGGCTACTTTCTTTCAGGGTTACATATTTTTCTAATGTATTTAACTTAGTCATAGACATCTAAATTTCACCTTAAGAATACCTCCTCCCATTGACTACATAATGCTGTCTCCTACACTCTTCAGAACTATTGCTCATCCACTCCTTTCCTACATTATTTTGGATAATTTTGCATTGACAAATCTGGAGAGGACCAAAAAACCCAAAATCCTAAAACCTGAGGTACAGCATTTTTGCAGATTTTCTTGAGAGGCACAATGCAATGAAATTATTAGAAGCTACAACAGAAGTATGTCCACTCACACATCTGTAAGGTATTATTAGAAGTGCAAAAACCAATCAATTTGAACAGGAGTTCAAGATTGAGAGCTTTCACCAGAGATTTTAAATTTAGTACTTTCTTGCCTTTTTTTCTTTTTTACAGATAAATGACATTCTTTAAGTTTTCCGTATTTGCATCTCTAAAATGTTTACCCTTGAAACACACTCCAACACTTTGGTAAGAACTGTCTGACTTATAATTTAAGGAAAAACAACCAAACAGAATTCCTTAAGGTGGACAAGTTGATTTACCTCAGGAGCTTCCTCTTCTTGGCAGACTCGGTGGGGGCTCTGGGGGCCTTTCCCGCCTGCTTCCCGGGGGTGCGGAGAAGGGCCTGTGCTGACCTCAGCCACTCGCTGGCCGCTCGTGCTGGGACATCCCCCGTGTCCCCTCCTGACCTCGGCTGAAATCCCTTACTGGATCCTGGAGTGGGGGTCGCCAGGGTCGCCTCTCCCTCTCCCACGCTGTCATTATCGGATGAGTACTCAGATATTTCTGTCGAAATTGCCTAAATAAATAAAGATACAAAGCTGTTTGAACAGAATGCTAATGAGGTGGTGTAGCTTTATGTAGGCAGTTTTATGTTATCCAGTAATCCACAAATGGAATGCCAATTTATTAACATAACTTGGACAACTTTACTGTAAATGCACGTTGATCTTTTGTCCCTCAGCATCAACTCCTGAATATAAGAATCATCTCTTGAGGGACAACTGAGATGAGTAACATTTAGGTTTTTTAAACAACTAGGTCTGGAGAATTAAGCTACTGCTTTTATCTAAGGCAAGTTTTGAGGAAAGCAGAGAGAGGCTAATGAGTGACAGGGATCATGACAGGCAGCTGTAAAAAAGAGAGCTTTTATATTGGGATTTAAGCAAACAGGAAGGTCAGCTTCCATAGTCTGAATGGAAGGAAGAAACACATGCCTCTACTGACAGCTTGTAGCTGGCAACAAGTATGTAACCTTTTGTTAAAACATGATTTTGAACACTAAAGCAGGCCTTCATCCATGTCCAGCAGGCCTACAGCTTCCCAGAAAGGTTTCAAAAGTTGAGCATAAGCTGTTGGGCTGTCTCCAGGTAGCTCCAAGGAGGATGGATCACTGGTCAGCACTCAGGGCTGGGAGCCAGCAGGGCTGGAGTTCAGCCTCACAGAACCTTGCTGGGGCTCCTCTCCCAGAAACTCACAGGACACACTGAACTCATCCCACTGAGGGAGGGATGAGAGGAGAGGATGAGAAGGCAGAAAAAACAACTCTACAGAAACATGGAAGGCTGAGAAGAGGGCCAGATGGGGAAAATTCACCTGCTTTGGCTGAGCTTATTTTATTCTCTTCTAGGGCTCCTGTAGAAGCAGGTTAAGGCTACTGGTTTGGCTCCCTAAGGTGAGCTTTGCACAGCTGTTACATGCATTATGTTCTCTTGACCCAGTGTTTCTTAAAGTACTGAGTATTAAGCAAAAATACTTGGAAAGTGACATTTTACCAAGTACAGAACAAAATGATCTAAACCACTGAAATAGGCACAGGACTAAGAAACATGAGCTGGGCTCAGTCTTCAGGAGCTAGTTGAAAAAAACCCAAAACAACCAAACCAATACCATCTGCAAGTTCTGGTGAGGGGAGCAGCAACAGTCCTGTCACTGGGAACACCAGCACTGGGCCAGCTCAAGTAAGCTGGCACAAAACTGTAGACAAGGCAAGTTAAGTAATTCACACTGATCCTTGGAAGAACCAAAGCCCCAAATGCAAAACATTACTTTGCATTATCAATGGGAAACTGGAAAACTCCGAAGGCTGACGTTGCTCCAGATCATGCTGCCTCAATCACAGAACAGGTCCTGAAAAAAATTAGCCCATTCTTCTGGTCAAATGCAGTAAGTAGTGCTCCACAAAGGTTGTTTGACAACTGGCTCAGATAAAGACTTGAAAGACAAAAGAGGAAAGGGAGGGAAATCACAGCATTTGCTAAATTTACTAAAGCTGTTCCATGTTATTAATTAGTGTAATCATCTGAAAACAGCATTTCTCAACTGGGAAGAAAAATAAGTTCAGCTCTTGCCAGTTCTCTAATATATTTTTCACGTAAATGCCAAGACACTGTGCTCATGTTCTGAGAGCTTACCTAAGTATTCTGGAAATTGGAAGGACCTTTAAAGTTATCCAGAAGTAGAATAGCTAAAAGAATGTAATTAATATCAGTCTGCTCTAAACACAACACAGTCAACATCTGTCCCTTGGCAACAATATTTCTCTGAAAACAAACTCCTTCCATATTGGAAATGAGCCAGAAAGAAATGATTTCAAAGACTCTGAAAGCAGTAAGCAAGCACTTCATTCTTAAAACACCATTCCAATGCACTCACTTGCTTTAGGAATGCTTTAATTTTTCTCAACTAGCTATGATATCCACTACACCTAAAAAAAGGATGCAAACCTGAAGTTCTCTGAGCAAGTGAAATGCAAATGAGAAAAGCCCTTTGGAAGTGCTTCAAATTAAGCATGTTTTAATCCCATTGACTGTTTAAGAGTTAAGAAGCTTTCCTAAATAAAGATTGTCTAATAAATAATTTCTGCTAATATTTATTACTGTATACTTGTTTAGACTGAACTTCCCCAGGGAAACCGTACTTTGGGGGTTTTTGTTTTATTTGCTTGTTAGTGGCTTTTTGTTGTTGATGGTTTTTTAATTGGTCAGTTGGAAAATTTTCTTAAAAGAGGAAACTCTAAAAATGGAGAAGAAAAACAAAGAACAAAAACTTAGCTTCTAATTCTGTATATTTTTTAACTGTAGCCATCATCAGGATTCTAGTCTAAAGAGAAAAATATTTTCAAAACACACAACAAACATGATTTTTCAAGTATCCAGTAAATGAGCTGGCAAGCCTACCAACAATACAGTGGGGAAAAGCTGGCAAAAAAAAAAATTCACTTTAAAAGAATTACTTATAAATAGTGAAGAAATTGTTCCTTTTTTATCAATATCTTAAACATCACAAAGAAAAATTTCCAAGAGTTTTGTTGTTATTTTGGGGTTTTTTGGATTTTGTTTGTTGTTTTGTTTTGGTGGGTTTTTGTTGTTTTTGTTTTGTTGGTTTTTTTTAATATCCCCAGTAGTATCACTAGAGTTTCAGAAGAGCACCACTGCTAAGCACAAAGAATTGTCAAATTAAAACTGTTTTTCCACATGGCTTATTATTTCGAAATATAGTAATTTTGGTTACAGTGGCTGAAAGTACAATGCTTCCCACTACACACAGGCTCAGTTTTCCCACCTCAATTCCTTCCTCTGCCCAGTGATCCTAATGTAATCATCTCCAATTCTGGGCATTTTCATGGCCGTCTCCCATATATCCCAATCCCCCCAAATACTCTGTAGTAGACTGTTCACTAAGATATACCTATATTTCCAACTATGGCCTTTCCCCAACACCCTCTTTTATATCATGTTAGCCATTGTCTATATCCAGGGGCTGACTGAAAAAAAAAATGCAGGGGGTGATCTCAATCTTTATCACTAAAACAATAAACATAGTTAATTTTGTTTGATTTTAAAAATAAATCTATTTTCTATGTGACTGTGTAATCGGAAAAGCTATAAATGCTCCCCTTTTATGGCTCTTTCTTTTAAGGGAATTTCTTTAACAACAAGAATAAATGCACAGACTATAGCCATTTTTTCTGTCAAGATTTGACTACAGGAAAGCAAAGAAGTCATTGAGTACTGTATTGGAACATCCAGGGCCCAGTATCTTAAGGTTTAGCATTTTTTAATCAAAATGCATCAAAAAAGAAAGAGGTCTCAAGATTAATTAATTAATGATGTATTTTTGACAGCACTCACAGGTACTAGTTAACAAAGAGGATGGTACACATGTTAAAATACAAACCAAAATGAGAAACAGCAAATACCCTCCCAACTAAGGAGCTAAGATGTTTACCTGTGTCAATTTGCATTCACTAAGAACAAAAAAAATACCAAAACACCAACAACAGAAATTTGAAAATCCTAGCTCAAATTGTTCAAAGATAAGAGTTTTGTCTTCAGTGGAATGAAGATGGAATTCCATAATCACATAGATTTTGCACCCATGCAGCACAGAAGACACCATGCTGTTACTTCTGTGACCAAGTACTCCCTCTCTCATCCTCAAGAGATTTGCTTCAGCTACCTCTTGCTTCACCTTGAACACCCTGTGAGTTCTCTGGCAGCACCTTGGCAATCTGCACAGTGTTTGCTTCTAAAAGGTCTGAAAAAATTACCTTTTCACTTCAATAGTGTTGGAGCAAGCACTATCTGTATTTGATGAGTTTAATAAGCACTTCATATTTCTTATGAATAAAATAGCAGTAAGTTAACATGAGAAGGGTTACACTTCCATTTGAAGTTTCCATCTTTAGCATAGAAAGCAGAATCTTACAAAGCTTTTTGTACAAGAAGAAAGCTACAAGATCAACCCTATTAAAAGAAATAATAAATCTGTATTTTTTAAAAAAGGCTCTCATACAGTGATTCTTAATCAGAGGCAAGGTGATGAGCAGTTGTGTTTCTCATACCCCTTTGTCTCTCCTCCCAAGATACATCACTCAGTGATTTCTGCAGAAAAACATCAGTATCCACACCTCACCTTTGTATTCATTAAGCACTTTCATTTGTTCAGTTGTCATACATTCAATTAATATTGTAAATCTTTCCCACTAGATATGAAGATAATTTGCGGATAAGATGCTCAATAAAAGTTCACAGGTACTATGAACAAGTTCATCAGCTAAAACTAAGATATTTCAGCATGTTGCAGTATGAGTTAGAGACAAAACTCATGGATATCAAATTCTGTATAGACATTGATATAACTTTGCAGATGGAGGTCCTTAGTCTGTCATTTCTTTTCCTAAATAATGTAAAATTTCTTCCCTCCTATTATCCTACCACAGCCTAGCTCAAAGAGCAGAAGTAACAGGGTTTCTCAGAGCACCCTTAGGGAACCAGGCTTTCTCAAGGTCACAGAGCCAAGTTACTGTCAGAAACAGAAACACTATTTCAGAGTTTCACGCTCTGATCACTGTACATACAGAGTAAAATTAATCTTGTGGCATCTCCTTCCTACTTGTTCATTCACGTATCTTTGCCTCTGGAAAAGGCATGGAAGCATTTCTATTACCCCCTGCCTGCTCTTTCATGGACTATCTTTTTCCCTTTGTGACTCCCTTATGTTTTTCAGAATTGTTCTGCATTTCCCCTACCTGCCCTCTCGTGACAGCTCTCAGGATGGGTGGAAGCTGACCAGTATTAATAAAAACACAGTGAATTCAGGTAACTATCCTACTGCCTTTTCTTTTTTCCAGTCTTCCCTGCATTTGCACTGCAGGTACTTTGCTGTCGTGCATGCAAAGGGGTTCAAGTGCAGCCAACTTCTACCCCAGGTGGTTGGTTATGAGTTCCAAGGAGACTTTGTATCTTGCACTGTACTCTCTAAAAAACAGGAGTGAGCAGAAAAGCCACTGGATTTAGCACAATGAATATTCACAAGCATAAATCACCAGTGCAGTATGTCAAAGGCCCAGGCTATGCTAATGAATGCTCGAAGCTAACTCCACCAGAAGCTGGCTTGCAGGATTACAGGGAGTAGGGTAAAGGTAAAAGAAAAGAAGTTTTCCCTTAATTAATCAACACAAAATTAATTCAAGCATTGTGCACACAGATAGTACAGGATATTATTCAACTCTATAAAGATAATTAAAGATACAAAGGATTTAAAGCTTGCCGTTGTCTTCAAAGCTCTCTGTTTTCTGAAGCTTTAACTGAAGCACTGAAGTCTATGCCAAATATGCTTTCCTAGTAGCTTGAGAAATAATTTGGTTTTTGGTAAGCTAGCTAGTTTTACTCTAGAGAGATAAAATTCAAATGCTCCTTCATACAAGAAACTTTATGTTGAAGTGTGGAGCTAGGCATGTGCTGCTCTGTGGGTGACACCAAGCCTTCTTCTCATGGAATAACCACAGGAACAGCACGCAAAAATACAAGATTAGGTAGCAGTGCGTGGGCAGAGATAATCATATGAAAAAAAGAACAATGAAAGACATAAATCACCAATAAGGTATTTTTGGACTTGCAAGCCC
Organism: Dicaeum eximium; assembly: GCA_013396995.1. Lineage (NCBI taxonomy): Eukaryota > Metazoa > Chordata > Aves > Passeriformes > Dicaeidae > Dicaeum > Dicaeum eximium. The sequence goes on along the minus strand of VWZP01009941.1, from coordinate 3,430,895 downwards.
AAACTGACACAGCAGATTAACTGAAATTTGTATCTGGAACAACCACCCAGTGTTATTACAGAGACAGCACATATTTAAAATGGATCTCAGATAATGCCTGGCTGTTTAGCCAAGTACAGCATTCCTCCCCAGCACACGCACTCAGACCATCTGATCTGCCCTAAATATTTATCAGTGGTGTTGGTTCAGGGCACTAGGCAATGACATGTCCTGCTCCACACACATTAGCACTTTGTGGTTGTCATTACAGGAAACAGCCATGTGCTCCTCAAGCACTGGGACGGCCACCTTGAGCACTTCTCGGGAATTCTCCAAGAGCAAGCACCACCGAGCTTCCTTCTCCCTGCTTGGCCACCACTAAATTTCAGCAACATCTCTGTTCACACAGACATGGGAATGAATTTTTGCTGTCTCCCAGCTACCACCACCCCAGGGCTGGAATGTAGTAGTTATTAGCACAACAAAATCATTTATGCCAAGTAGGAAAGAAGAATGCGGTATCTGCTTGAATATGGAGGAGAAGTGTAGGCAGCAACACTGTAATTATTCAAAGCAGAATTTGGTCACAGACTGCACCCTCATCTCCTCTTTAATGGTGTTTTGAGACCTTTAAACAAGTGGTTAGGACTTCTCTTCTATGACTAATCAAAAAGGATTCATCGCATCCAGCAGCCCAGAGCTTCCTATCGTAAAGGAAATTGATTCATGATTATCTCTGGAGGAAGCAGGTCAGCTACCAAACCTTACACACCACTGCTTACACTGCTGGGCTTCCCTTTGAAGAGCTCCTGGGGAAGTCTTACCCATGTCTGACACCATTTATTCTGCAAGCCCTGTTAAATACAGCTGCATTAGTTACTGTCTTAAAAGGTAACCCCAAAAATAGGATTCAATCCAAAGGAAAAATACCAGTAGCTGTTATCAAAAGAAAAGCAAATGGGACAGTTTCAGAGATGCTTTCATGCACTGAAGGAGTTGAAAGGGATTTCTTGGAACTCTGCAGAAATTAATGGAATGGTATGGCTGCTGTCAGATCCAAGAGCCAATTATCTGATGCTGGGCTTCCTGCATCATTTTTGAAACCAAGAAAAGTTGTGGAGGGACAGGAAAACTCCCTCTTCCACTTCACAGAGCAAGGAAGTTGAAGCACAGTACACAAGCCCACAAAATGGTGGTTTATATCACACATGAAATAATAATTAACAAAATAAATAACTTGTATCATCATTTATCAGTTCCCATATCTTGTTTAGATCATACTGCCTTGAAGTGGAAAATGAGGTGATGATTATGACTGCATGCAGTATGTTTGGCTGTGTATTCTTTTTTGTCAGGGGTGAGGTGTATGTTTTTGTTTGGCTTGAGCTCTCTCACACACAGTCCTGTACACATACACCACTGACAGGCAGTATCCTGCATGTAGCACTAATCACTGTAGAAAACAAGAACAGAAAAAATAACATTAAAATAAGATTTTGCACAGACACACAAAAATCAACATGAAAATCTGATCTTCGAAAGAAGAACTTTGGGAGAAGAGTAATTAAAATGACAACAAACCAGATTTTTTATAGACCTAATGCAAAGATGGTATTTATTGACTTTTTTTTTTTTTTAAGCCAGGTAAAGAATGCACAAGTGGTAAGAAAGATGAAATCGAAGCCGTAACTTCTAATCCTGAGCAGAAACCTCAGCTTTCACAAGGCAAACAGGTTAAGCAGGCTATACCTCTGGAGATACATCCACAAGCTGTTCCAGCCTGCCTCTCCCAGAACAGGTTGTTCTGAGGCATGGATCAGCAGACCGAAACAGGTGAGGCTCTCATCTCAGCCCAAGTGCCTTTTTACACAAAATCGGTCTGGAAAGCAAGAAGCACTGTTTATTTTTGAGGGTATTCTGTAGATGTAGAATTAAGTAGTGATCCCAAAGGAGGTAAGACTGAACAAAATTGTTGTCTGCTGTGCACAAGGACAGGAAAGAATAGTAGGGGACAGTGAGCTGCTAAAATGCAAAATGAGCACAAAACAAGATTACTCAACATCATTAAGGGACACTGATTTTATAGAGTATAGACCCTGCTGCAATCTTGGCCTCTGTAGCATTTGCACTGCAACAGCATCTCTTAAAAGCATTGTTTTAGTAGTTTAGTTGACTTCTTCAGCATTAAAAATTTAATCTATCACTTCCTAATATTATCTCATTACCACTGATCTCACCATCAGTCTGTAATCAGAGTAATAGCCAACTTCTAACATACCAAATAATGAAAAATGAAAAATGTTAATCTACAAGTGCTTTTCCTGCTTTGTCTAATGTTTTTTTCCATCATACAAGGACATCTTCATTTTCTCTCAGGGAAAATGACTGGCTGTTAAAGACAATTCAGACAACTTATGCATACTGTTAGCAAATGTTACATTCAAGTGAATTACCGTAACCCTTGCTCTCCATTCCCTTCTTAAAAAAAAAAAAAAAAAAAAAGAGGGGAAGGGGGAGACGCCACTTCACGTGTTGCATCTTGCAAACTATTCAGGGACAGAACCAGGTCTCCTCTCATGCAACTGCATATTATCCCACGCAGTTGAGCTCTCATCTTGATAAGGATCCTCCAGATGACAGAGACCCAGGCTTTCAAATATAAATACCTGACTCTGATAGGGCATGCAGATAATTACATCATTTCGCACAGGAGCCTCAACATTATACATTGAAGTTTGGGCACACAGGAAAATTGTAGTCAGCTTATAATACCACTTAAACAGGGTTTCGTTCTTGACACAGAAATAGTTACTTTCATGTTTCCAAGGAACAGATGTTATCACATGGTTTGATAACCTACTTTCACACTCTTTGTTTATAGTTATTCAGTCAGTTTCATTTATTAAAGTTAGTGGATCCATGCCATGAAACCTGAGTTTTATTGTCTCTGGTTTAGGTGATGTTATGGTAATCATCCCGGTTAAACCTTGGATGTAACAAGAGGACTCCACTGAAAGGCATGATTAAAAGCCAAATTATTATTTATTAATTAAATCCTAAAGCACCTAGACTAAACACCTGCAGGATTCAGTAGGTACTTTTAAAGGAGAAAATACATTTCCATCTTCAAGCAACTGTTTTGTTTTAACCCAAGCCTTCAGAGAGAACAAATACTTGCAATGGGAGGTAATATTTTTTGCTAGACAAACAGATAGAACTGTGGGAAAGCAGACAAGCATTTAGCACTAAGGCCTTCTATAGGTCTCAAAAGTTTGGTGTTTTTTTCTCCAAACAGACCATTTTGTCTAAGTAAATTAAATCTTTCCTTATAAAATTGCTTCTCTCTTATCTTTAGCCAATACAGTTATGAACTGAATAACCATCTTGCAAGCTTTTTAAAAAGTTGTTTCTAAAAAAGAAAATGCTTCTCACAGTAATGTCACTGTATAGATAGATCAGAGAAAAGTCAAAGACTTTCAAATCTTTCATATTATGTATTCTCTTTCCAAAAGTAGATGGTAACTGCAAGCATGTTATTTTTGAGTTTAAAGGACGCAATTCCAGAATAATCAACTAAATGAGGGATTGCACACAGGTATTCAGTAAAGTACAAATTATTCACACTGATTTCTCCTCTGTGGTTGATCTGCAGTTTCCTGTCAAAACCCTTAGACAAGCACTTATCATAAAAGCAAAGAAAAAAGAAAATGAGACTGGAAACACAAGTGGCACAGTGTTGTATAACACAAATGCAATACAGGCATAATTTCTGCAATAATGTTCAGCACTTAGTGGAAAAAGTTTTGTTAACAATATCCACAGAGACACACAGAAACATCTTGAAATTGAGATTCTGCACTTCCAGCTGCAGCAGCGCCAGCGTTCATGGCTACAGCACTGGCAGCTTAAGGAGACACCAGGCTGCCAGGCAGTGCAGCACATTACATTCATTTTCTTCTACTCCCACTCACTCCACATTCTTCTCACTTGACTGTGCTTCCCTTTGCCCCATTTATTGCTTCACAACTCCTGCGGAACTGCCCCCAAAGCCTAAAATAGTCCCTTCATTTCTTCCCTCTTCATTTCCAGCTTCTTTCAACCCTTTCCCTCCTCTTCAAAAGTCCTTTCACAGCCTACCTTTTCTAGATCATTTTGTGGTTTTGCACAGTTAAAACTACTTTAAACAGCAAACAGGGCAGGAAATGTCTTACCACCTCTGAAATACTGTGTCAGTGATGACAGCATGTGCATGCACACAAAAGCACCACCTTCACCTAAATTGATTTCTAACATTGATGAGAGCACCTATATGCAGGCTAAAGAAACAGAAAATTCATTTAACTGCTTTTCCAAGTAAGCCAAAGGACACCAAACAGTGAAACCACTTTGGAAAATACATTAAATATACTCAGCTAAAATTAGTTCTATTTGGATAAAGAACAAAGAAAATTAAGCCCAACACCAAGTTTACAGATTTTCTTTCAGATCATACGCCTAAACTTTGGGGGAACAGAGGGAAAATAAAGTAACCATCAATTGCGTACGGCATTATAATTGAAAATTGTAATGTTGCTGCAAATACACACTTTATAGAGAGAGTCAAAAGTACTAACTGCTACAATACTGTCGTAAGTTTGACACATTTAGCTGTGCTGATTGTTGACAGTACATAAAAAGATTTCAAAGTACCGACTTTAAAACTCCTTTGAAATCCAGATTAGAATAAAAACGTGTGTGCTGTAATATAGGTGTGTCACATTACATTCAGTGACATGACTGCCACAATATAACATACATTGCAGAATCCATGGAGACAGTCACAAATATTTAATTGTAGAAAATTAGCACACACATAAACTTATCAAGAATTGAAATATCTCAGTAATCAAATACAATCCTTACACAACTAAACTCAATGGACTGTAATTCTCTAAGAATGGGTTGGCAGCTGACATGGAGAACTTGTAAAGAAAGAAGCCCTGAAATACAAACATCCATAAGTTGTATTAAGCATTTCCTTATAAGGATTATAAAGCTTGCATAAAGTAGTATTATTAAGAAAAATTAAGGTAATTCTTCTCAATTACAGGCAAAGAGAAAAAGAGAGCTTCAGTGCATGTCTGCATACTTTAACATACTTGAAAAAGCAATAGTTGACTGGTTTCCACAGCAGTCACCAATAGCTTTTGGATTCATGCCTCTACTATCTCAAACCAGATTGAGAGATTATGATGGTTAAACTTCACTTCCATTCCTAAAGTAGTGCTTCAGAAGGGGAGGGGAAGAATAATGGAAAACTGTAATTTTCTTTTTTATTCTGTTAGCACGTGTTAATGTGTATTTACACGTGGAAAACGCAAAATTCACGTGTGGGATGTCTGTGTCCCCTTTTTTATAATATAAGAGAAGGTAAAAGCTGACAAGATATTGCTAAAATCATAGAAGTTAATTCAACATCTCAGAAGAGCATTTAGAAATTCGCCCTTCAATATCCTATTAAACATATTCTCCTCATTTTCTTCATACCAAAGTAAAAATGCTTATGTTCCTTCAGAACAAACTCTGCAGCTAGCAGGATTTTAAAAAAGTGTTGCAAATCTTTTTCTCTTGAACTGGGAAGTGATCTATTAGCATTCTGATCAAAAACTTGCAATGTTTGAAGCATGAAGCAACTAAAAATACCGTGCAAGTTTCAATTTCATTAAATGTTTGGGGCCACAAACCCGAGCCCAAAGTTTGTACTAAAGATAAAAAAAAGAACACTTTTCATGAAACAGCAGTTAACTCAAACACCAGCAAGCTCTGGGAGCTGTGATCAGCACTGAAAATTTGGGATGGGGGAAGTGAAAAAAGCCAAATTGAGAAAGGAGAGGGACAGTGACAGCAGCTTTGAAGAAGTGCTCAGGCAGTTCTGGGCATTATTGTCTAAATGCAGAAGTGCAAATTTTGGCACCCAATGTATCAATTTTGTGCTTGTCTTAGTGGCAACTATCTTAATCTGAAGTTCTTTTCTTAGTCTAGAGAACGATGCAGCATGCACTTGTATTACTTCAGTAGCAACAAGTGGCCATCAGGGTCTATGGTAACTAAAACACTGCATCATTTTTTATCTCCCACTCCCCATCACCAGAGATACTCGTGCATAGAGTAAACTAAATTGCTGCTTGGATGATCTGCACTCCCCAGCTCACAACAACAGTAATTTCATTTTCATCAGAAAAATGGGCGAGACATTGCAGCAGACATGGCTTGAATAAAAACAATAATAATGATAATGATAATAATAATAAAAAAAGAATCTCTTTTAAAATCTCAATAATTTCACATGCGTCTAGGGTCATTCTTCAGGGTACATAATACAGCAGAGCTGCAGTGGAGTAAGATCCCGCTTTCTACTTGCCAGAAGCCTAACCAGTTTATCTATATTGATGTTTTAATGATTCAGACTACAACTCACACAGTATTTTCCTTTCAGTGCTAGGACAGTAACTACACAAATAGATCAATGTATTATAACTCTTCTCAAATATGGAGAGCCAAAGTCAAAGCAGGTTTTTAGATATCAGAGGAAAGGTAGGTATCACATTGTGTTCTACAGTTATGAATTCATTAAAAGCAAACTACACATAAATTATGTTAATTAAAATAAAGCAAAAAATTTAGTTAGGAAAATTCAGAGTAGGAACAAACACAGCTGTGTCATATAATTGTGCAAGATGATTTAGTCTAAGCATAAAGGCAAATATATTTTCAGGATTCAGACAAGCATTTGAATATTCTTGAAGAAAAGATTCCTTCTCAGTTTCACACTCTTATGTCAAAATATTATGAAAATACAATCACAAGTGCATCAATTAAATCCTTGATATTCAAAATGCTGACTTACAGTTTTCCACTGGAGCTAATACAATTCAGATCATTAACATGTGTATCTTTAACACATACCAAGACTTCAGGATAAAAATCCTTTTGACTTGTTTATTGACATCTGCTACAGCCAAATTTACACATGGAAACTTAAGACATGTTAAATGCATTTTCCCTCCAAACTGCCAAAAGCCAACTGATTCTGTTATGGGCTAATCACTTAGAAGGGAGGAAGAACTGAGTTTCCAGATGAAAAGTTGACCATTTGTGTCAATTTTCATGAGCAGCATCAAATAAGAGATTTTATTTTTTTCTTTTCATTCTACTATCAACAGAAGTCCTTCAAAATTCCATCACTACAGCCAAGTAGAAGTAGTATTGCTCCTGGAATGCACTTATTGAAGGAACAGAAAGCCTACCCTATGCAAAATAGGAAAACTGTACAATTACATTTAGACTACCTAACGAAACAACCACTTCTTAAGGAGAAAGCTTTTAAGAAATTGAAAATTGAATTTAACAAGTCACCCACACTCTCTAACACCACAGTGAAAAAAAACCCCCATGGATATGCACACTCCTCACTACATCCTACACACAAGCATTTACACTTGTTTGTTTATATTTAAATAAGCATGTAATTTTCCATTTAGGAAATATCACATACTTTTCTCCCCAGTTTTCGGATTCTCCTTGTGTACTTCTATGCACCTAATGTTAACTTGTTCACTTACTTTGCCTAGTAAGTAGTCTGGCTATAAAGAGGTTCCTTAATTCACTCTACTTTTTGCAGAATAGAAACTTATCTTCACTAACTTCTTCTATATAAAGCTCAAATTCAAGATAAATTTTACTAAACAGAAAAGGAAACATGACCATGTGTCAAAAGCAGATGCACGCACCTACATACCCACTCCTCCTTGCCCCAAAACTGAACTCCACATCCCTTCACAACCCACTACACACATATACACCCTTTAGAAATTGGTTCCAAATAGATAAAAAATATTTGCAGGACTTTCATGACAGCTATCTTTACATCTGAAGGATTACAGAAACATTTCGCACAAAAATAGGGAGCAAAAGCAGTAACGCTTTCTTATACTCAAAATCTCAAAACTTAAGGTCAGTATCATAATTGGTTCTATGGTTTCAAGTAATACTATACTGATAAACTAGAATTTGGACATCATTAAAGCAGTATCTTATTCATGTCCTGAACAGCAAGGATAGTAGTCCAGGAAAAATAGGCAGAGATCAAAAAAGCTCCTCTATTTCATTTGACATTCAAAAAGCACAGTGTAGTGAGAGGATTCAGAAAGCATTTAAGTTGGGTTTGCTATGACAGCAACACCACTGGATTTATGCTTATGGGTTTTCTAGCTCTCATACTACTACCACATATCATGGCCAAGACTTCGAAGACCTGGTGCACAAATGTGGCTTCTCTATGGATACAACCCTGGCACAAAGAAGCACAGAGGCTGTCTAAAGTAATTTGACAGACAACATGTAAAACCACATTGGTGAAAGCAGAGGAAATAATTTTCTGTAGATGGCAACCACCACCATAAGACTTTGCTTGTGACTGGTGGAATAAAATTAAACCAGACAATTTCCAGGGAGAGAATACAACCCAGAATTACAAAACAAAAAAAAAAAAAAAAAAAGCTCTTGGGAGAAATCTGGGGAATTCCCTGTTTCAGATACAGAAGAGGAAACAGTAGCTGTAATAGAATGCTAAGGATCTACTTTAAAAAGCAGATGATGTTTATGAAGTACTGCCTGAACTGGTGAACCTTCACAATAAGATGTCATCATCTAGTGGTGTGGTGTAAGTGCAGGACTGAGTCAGACTCAATCTAGCATCTCCTGTGGTTTGGGGACATGTTCTTTAAGACAAATTTTTCACAAGTGATTCTCAACTGTATCTGCCAACTTTGTTCTGAAATATATTTTGCCCAGGTGTTAGACACTGACTCCCATGTATAAACACTGAGCACTGTTAGCATCCAGGGGTGAGGGAAGCAGAACTGGAAAGCATTTATATTTAAAATCAGTATAAGCACACATTCAAATTTAAAGGACCTTTGAAAGTTAATTGGTTAACTCTTCAAAACAGCAGACTGGTAATCACTTGGACAACTTCAGGGGGATGACAATTAAAAGAAACCATTAAAAATGTTTTATGCATGTAAATACATAAGATTATCTTCAGCTATAAAAGCTAAGACTCAGGCTCCAAGAGGAGTTTTGATGGCATTTAGACATCAAAGTCCAAGAGGTCAGTCCTTTTGGACATAACCAGATGCATTGCAACTCTGCAGACTTGTGGTTTATGTCACATATGAGCCTGTGAGTACAAAGTTGGTACTTCTGTACCAAAGCCTGTTTAGGGGCTTGATTCAGTAGGTGTGAGTTTATGCTCTGCAGGGATTTCAACTCACACCATGCTGTACATGCACTGCTTGCATTGGAAAGCACATCCACAACAGTAAACACAGCTCTTCTGTAACACTCCAGGCATTTCTGCCTAAGCAACAGAGAAGCCCAAGCTCTACCAAGACAATCTCTATATTAAGAGCATTTAATCTCTTCCTCTCAGTAAAGCTCTCAACCCACCAAACAAAGCAACGAGGAGGTAATTTCTACCTCTCCCTTGAAGGCTGTGTCACTGCAGCCCCCACAAGATTCAAAGGGTCTTGAAGAGCTTCAGACCCTGCTCCACATCAAACAGGCATTAGATAAAGTGCAGGAACACCAGGGAGCTTAAGTGTTCCTTGGTCAGAAAGACAGTAGCTGGGAATCCTGGTATTTAGCACTTAAGCTCATCTGTTTATTGTACATAGAACACAGGCATCTAAATTGGAAGTTTAATGGCTATTTTGCAGGCCAGGACTTAGATTTCTGTAGCTCTGGCCTGATGATGGGCTGCACTGCAGAAATCAGCCCATTTCTGCATCTGCCTCCAAATATGCTGCAGCGTTTTTTGGAAATCCATACAACTCCCAAATCTCCCAAAGCCAATGCTGATCACAGCAAAAACGTGACAACTCAGTCCTCTTGAGCTGCCTAACCAGGTTTCAATTACCACAGTTTGGAATTCTACAATGACACTGCACATTCAAGCACAGTTTAATTGTATTTTCATTTGTTAGTTAGATGAGCTCCTATCCACTTCTGTACTTCCTCAATTCAGACAGTGCAGAAATTCAAGCCGTGAAGACAACACTGGATTTTGCAATGCCTTCAGGACTTCAAAAAAATACTTCACATACATCAAAGTGGTCAGATAAGTTAGTACTCAATAGGAAGTTGTTTCTCGAAAGGAAATTGCAAATTTCAGTCAAAGAGGAAGATGGAGAGTTAGAATTAACTAACTGTTCCAAAAGCTTTGGAAAGCAGGAAGGGCCTGTGAAGGTTGCATAAAGAAATTGCATGCAACCACATAAACAAGTTCAGTTTAGGACTATATAAGTATCTCCAAGCAAAAAAAAACCCACCAAAAGAACAAAAAACACTCAGAACTTTCCAGCATTCAAATATCTAGTTTCCACTGAAGATCAAGGGTTACTTCATATTCAGCCAGCAACAAAGCAACTGGTATTCTTATTTGGCCAGTTAATCCTTTCAGCTTACCCTATGCTTATAGCCAGCATCCACATTGTGAGCATCTGGCCACAAGCACAGACAGGGCAATGGGATGGGTTTTTAAAGTCTGTCCTATGTAGCCATTCTTACACCTTTCCTCTGCAGGTTGCAATGCTCCTCTGCAGCTGGGGAGAGGGGCATCCTTTAGGGTCATTTAGTAAAAGAGATAATATTGGCGCTGAGCAAAGACTATGCTCTCTACCTGCTCAGCAAAAGACACTTTGCCCTTTTTGCCACAAAACACCCACTTCAAGCTGTAACTCTACATATATACAGTCTTGGCAAAACCTTTCCATTTACCTTGTTACTGTACCTGAATGTAACTGGGAATGTGCCCAGTTCACAGACAGATTTGCTGTAATACTGTGATAGTACGGGCTTGGCACAATTACATCACACACGTTATCTTGGCAGCCAGGCAGCAGCAGCTCCACCAGCTAAGCTCAAGGCCAAGCCATCAACAGTTGTGCTGAATGAGTTGTCTGCACATTTTTACAAAGGTTCTCCCATTTCTTATGTTTGCTTTAATTTGTTGCCCTTATCTTAGTGTTGTACCAACATCCCTATGCAACATTCGTGTATACCCAGCAAGCTGTGAGAAAACATGCAGTAAGAGGCAATAAACTCTAGCCTTGTCATGATCCCTTTTGCAAACACGATGCTCAGAATTTTTCACTCGTGGTGGAGTAAAATAGACCCTGCATAATTAAGACTGAGAACTCTGCCAGGTGCATGTGGGTGTCTTGGAGCCACAGGTCTGCTCACTTCTGAACTCTGGGCCTTTCCATGTGAGATCACAGCACAGGCTCTTTTTAACCTTCTTAAATAGCATTCTCAGCTATTTTCAAGCCTTCTCCCAACAAAATGTAACATTTTAGCCTGAAACTAGCTTACATTAGTTTCAGAAATGACAATAAAAATAAACTGTGTGCCACTTTGTACAATCCATGCATCTGGCTGCATTTGACAGAATTGCCTTTCTGGTGGTATCCCTTCATTATGTGGCATCTGCCCCTCCCTTTCCTCCTCTAGTCTTCCTCTTTACATAAAAAAACCCCAAAAAACAAACAAACAAAACCATATCGGGCAAAACACGAAACACAACTGAAGTAAATATTGGGAGCAACTGTAGTGCAACTAGACCAAAAGATTTCTTTAACAAAATGGATGCTAGTATAATTAACATCTGCAAGAAATAGCACTTATTGGGCTTTATTAAAGTCACAGAATTAACACCAGAGGTGGAATGTGTGAACAAAAAAAACTGATATGTTAGTGGTGGCAGTGCATTTTCTAATATTAAGGATGAATACCAATATGCCAGAAATTAGAGACCTGCATTTAGCTTGCACAAAGTGGAACACTCCAGTGTTGTCTTTTAAGAGCTTTGAGGATGACACCTCGCTCATTGTTCAGACAAAGGGAGGCTTTCTGGAGGCCATGCCTCTGAACTGTGCATTGAACCACTTGCTTTCCACACCCACCAGTAGCTTCAGGAGCCCAGAGAGAAGAAAAACTTCTCCCCACATCATCAGAGCCACCTTCAAGCGCAATACAACAGCAGAAGAAATCCACTGAATGCTGGCAAAATGATCAGAGGCAGTAAGAAGAGACATCCAAGAGTGTTCTCAGATTCAGAATCAGAAAAAGGGATTTTCTGAAACATGTATCTCTTCCCTGTCCTCACCACCAGCCCCAAAAGTAAATCACATAGCCATGTATACTCCTGTACAGTGGCTTTAATATGCTGAGTGATTAAAGGTGATGATGATGACTATGAGCCATACTATGCATCTTTAGAGGGTTTTCAGTTCAACACTGAGGGGCCAAATGGGGCTACTGTGTATCTAAAATAGTTTAGTCTGATTAAAGGTGTAATTATATAGTTAGTCATAATAGCTGCCATACTTTAAAAGAAACCCACCTCTCCTTCAGGGGAAGGGAAGGAAATTATGCTACTTTATTCATTCAAACACACTCTCAGTTAAATTCAAATACAGCATGTGGACTAGATAAATACAGTGACACACAGCCACAAACACTTAGTAATCCAAGATAGAACAAGGAGATGAATCTCAACCTATAATCTTCGCAAAGGGAAACTAAATCTTATGATTAAGAGTTCTGTCATATCTGTGCAGGTATCAGTGGAGGCTGCGTGTTTTCTTCTCAGCTGTCATAAGAAATTCATGCTGGTTTTAGGGCCTAAATATGAGCAAAGACATTGTAAACACAGGGTCTGACACAGAGCTTAAGAGATTTATGTGTTTATACAGTTAGCACGTAGCTTCTATGGATATCCACACAGCAGATTTGCTCTATTATTGTTACTTTCAGCAAATCATCATTGCAGGTTTGCAGGAATAACCATTTTTTCTAGAAGGGTTTCCTTGGCTTAGCTCACCTTTCACAGAGAAATAGATGATCTCAAATAGCTTCTACTATTCTAGTATAAGACAGGGTAGGGGAAGGTAATTTCTGTACATAGTTATACCTTTTGAACTAATGCTTCTGGTTACACAGGAGAGAGGATGAAAAAGAAATGCACAATAGACAAGCTTTGGTTTTTCACCATATTTTTTTACTGACACTTCAAGTCCACATTTAACACCACTGAAGCCATTTAGAGAACCCTGCCCAGCGACTACTGCCTTGAGACCCTCCATGAGGTTCAATTTCCCAAGGAGACAGACACAATCCATACCTAGTTCACTTGGACACACAGGAGGGAAGGCACAGTCTACAAAACATTCTAATCCACAGCAGTTTTGGCCCCCAAACCAAATGACAGAACCAGGCTGGATAAAACATGTGTCCCGTTTCTAGGGAAAAATACAGGGGAAGGGTGAGAGATACAGGAAAAAAAAATTTGTCATCCTTGCCAGTAAAGTTTCCAGCTATCCACATGGACACTTGTACACTGTCTGAAAAATCTTCCTCTGGAATAAAATACTTATAGCATCTGGTGTGTGCTGAACAAATCTATTGAGTTTCACTGTTCAACCTTCCTCCTCTCCTTCACTTCTATTTATTTAGCACTGGTGTTAGAATTTTGAAATATTCTATATTTCAACAACTGAACATACATTCCCCACACTAATCATTTGATGAAAGAGAAGGCTGACCAAGACCCAGCTGAGGCATCACATTCCACATAATTTGTTAAATAACACAAAGATAAATCATCTTTATATGTGCACAGTTTTTAATCAGCATACTTTGCCCAACACAGCTCAGCGGTCAAGTTCCAGGAACAATTTTGAGTCCTGTCATCTCATTTTTTTCCAAGCATTCTCTCAAATGATCCCGTAGTTACATCACTGCACCTCCCTTGAGCTAGATTTCTGTATCTTTTACATGCTATCTGCTATTCTTCAAGTTTTTACACACTTAATAAGGGAGCAGAAAATACAACTGAAAATATAGAAGTAAACATTATCTTGCATCAACAGAACTATACAAGTAAAAAAGCCAACAGACTAAGACACACAAAGCAATAAAATTATAAAACACCACATAAAATAGTTTTATGGGAAAGAAGGATGAGAAACTAGTCTTTTCCAGATTTCACACCATTTTCTTTCCCCCTCCACACCCAAACTGGGTGAGGTAGGAAGCAAGAGAGTTTCTTGTTCCTTTTAATTTTGCCCTGAAACATATTTTAAGTAATTGCAAGTGAGTGACACCTAGTGATGAACACAAATCTGATCATCCTCCACTCTCCCACACAGAGAAGATAAGCCAGCAAGCACCAACAGGTAACTCAGGAGTGGGTGTTTCAGGAGTGGGTGTTGAATCATGGGAACCTGACACTACTATGTTTCTCTCCCTTAAAAGCCAAATATCAAGTGAGCCAAGACCTAGAAACTTGGTGCACAGCTAAAAAGAATAAAAATAAAATGGCTAATCTGTCCAAATGAGAGATAGTGAAAACAGATCTAAACCATGACCTGCAAATTCACTTCTCTATTCTCCTTAAAACCTCCATCAGCTCTCTCTGGAAACACCAAGTTTTCCCAGAGACCTCATTCTTAATTAAAAATATATATCCCAGAAGCAAACAGGAAGAATGGGTTTCTCATTAAATACTAAAATATCAACAGCTGTCTTAGAGACCAGTTAGTGATGTCTCTGGTGTTACAAATGTTGTCCTGTTCTAAGGATGTTAAAAGCTTGTCAAAGACTCTTATTTTGCCAGTAGTTCCAAAATTATTGCTCACAGAGCAGTTACTGGAAGTGAAGGGGAGGGGATCTAGTGTGATTTCTGGTAGGGTTACAGGAAGGAAAAGTATGCTGCTATGCAAAGTAGCAACAACACAGTCCCCTGAAAGGGAAGCTGGAATAAAGAGACTGAGAAAACCGGTCTGATTTTTTAACACCATGACATGGGATAATCCTGTACATGGGAAGCTCACCCTGGACAAGAGATTTCTTCGCTTAATGCATTTTTAAGAACAGCCCAAAGTTCCAGAGCTAAGCGAGTAAAATCCAAAATCCTGTAGGAAAGGGAAGTAATTAATCTAGCACAGCCATTGCCGCTTTTACACACTTTGCGCAGTTTCATCTATTTCTGTCATGAACAGGATTGTGACTGGAAACTCAGGAGTAGCTCCTGCTTTAAAGACACAAAGTCTTTACATCATGATTAAAAGCCATCCAAGGACAGGAGTAAAAAAAAAAAAAATTAAAAATACAAAAATCAGTGGGCAGAGGGAACACATGCTCCAACTTGCAGACCTTGTTCTGCTCAGTAAACCCATGGCCATCTCCTTTTCTCTCCTCAAAGATTCATGCGAGGTCAAGCTTTTTTTTTTTTTTTAATCCTTCTGCAAACATTACGGAAAATCCAAAAGCCTGTAAAATTTCAAGCCATGAAATCCCAAGCTCTCTGGAAAAGTAACACAAGAGAGCCATCTACCATGCAAAGGCAGGACTGTCGGGGCTGGGGCAGCAAGGGCCGCCGCTGAAACTTATTTGAATGAACTTGACCCAGGTTGGCGGGCGGCCAGCGCCCGACGTCACCCCGTGACTTAACAGAACACAGTGTTCTTGGCACCCACACAAGTATGTGTTGAAATCCATGCTGGAGAGGGAGAGAGAAAAAAAAAAAGTCAGTGCATGTTTCAAATTAATAAAGGAAAATCGTAATGAAAAGGTAATAAAACGCAAAGGCAGCATTTCAATGTTTTTAAATGTATCTGCCGCATTTTCCCCCTGATTTATTAGTTTATTTATTACTGGTGATCCCTTATGTACCAGAGGCTCGGCATACGGGTAGTTCTTCCCAGGACGAGCCCTTCCCTGTCCAAATCCCGTCCCACGCGCTCTCCCTCTCACCTCTATCTGTGCCCTACCTGGAAAATTCCAGTGCAGCACTCAGCCAGGCAGCGAGGGCAGACAGCGGCTGCGCTGCCAGGGCTGCCCCTGACTCACCCCTCGCCCAGCCCTCACCCAGAGGCAGCAGAGCAGGCACCCCAAGCCTATAGGGGATGATCGGTGACACAGTTACGCCACTCACCAATGGATTGTGCTAACACCTTGTCACGAGATGACAAGCACACAAGTAGGACAGGCAAAATAAACTTCAGGAACCATGAACTCTGTGTGCTTCCTCCACACACCATACTGCTATTACTTCCCTTTTCTGCATTTCCTCCCTCCTAAACTACCCCTCTTTCTCTCCAAAGCCAGGCCTCAAGTCCTTTTCCTTCTCACCGGCTCACCTCTTATCTCACTGACGCCCTGCTCTCCTCTTCAGTGACTGATCAAGACATCTGACACCTGTTTGTGCAGGATCAAAACCAGCTCACACACACCTGCTGGGGAGACAGTCACCTCTTCAGGGCCTGTACCTGCCACCAGCAAACACACCAGCATCCTGATGGCACAAGCCTCCAGTAATGCTTTACAGCCAGGCCATCACCCATGACAACAGGAACACGGATCCAGTTTCATCCTCATTACCTTCTGCACACACATCCTCAGCCTAGCACCCAGTCTATACCATTAGAGGAACATATAAGGAGATGGCAAGACAAAATTTCTCCCTACCTGGACAGCCCCTGCTGCTTCCACCATTTCAGTGCAAACCTGAAAATCTGCATCAGTTAATGTCTTATCCTGCGTTCCACAACCCTTCATCCATCAGCTGAGAGACAACAACGTTTCTGTTGTCTGTCTATTTACAGATTCTCTAAAAAGACATGCATCTAGCAGACGATCCACATCTCTGGCCAGTCCTTCCAACATCCTGAGCCCGTGCTGTATGTGAGTGTTGCGCTGATTATTTTTCACCTTGACTATTACACACTTACAACTATAGAAATAAACCATCTGCTAACCAAAGAGACAGTAAAACTTGCATAGGAAGCAATTAAGCCCTTTCTGGAGTCCCTGTTCAGTATCACAGAAAACTGTTTCAAAATGCCTTTTCTTCCACCCAGAACTCTGCTTATGCCTTACCAATTATAATAGTATTAACTTCAATACTGTAACAGTAGTGAAAAGAATTCTGCTTTAATTACCCAAGGGTGAAAAAAATTAGAAAGACCTCAAGTGTTTATGTTTTGTGCATATAATTTCCTGATGCTCAAAATGTCATTTTCTGAGTAACTGCATCCTAAAATAAAAAAGTCTAGAGAGATTAAAAAAAAAAATTCTTACAACATCTTCTTTTGCCTTACTGTGGGATATATTCACATGTGAAAAAAACCACAAATGCTAATCAGGACAAAGCAGAGAATGGAACTACTTGAAGAATGAGTAACTTAAAAGCTTATAAACAATATACAATCTTTTGACAGAACCATGTAAAAGTGAAAATTTTCACAGAGCAAAAGAAAAAACAGTGGACTCATTTTCTAATGTCGTCTTTTTATGGTCAGACTCCAGATCCAAGAAGGCACAAGTAGCAGAGAAAGTGAATTCAGAGTTTGGCAAGTTACAGGAAGAAACAGCATTCAAGTAAGAAATACACAGATTCCTGATGACAAAAAGGATAGGGAATTCAAACAACACGCAAATTTCCAGTGACATGCCTTGACTTGATAGTTATCTTAAGGAATCCCTATGGAAGGAGCAGTTCATATTTATTTAACAAAGATGTGCTGGCATTCACACTGTACATTTCTAATGTCAAAGCAGCTGCCTGCCCATTCCCCTCCAAACACAGCCAGAAACACTACTTCTGCAGCTGAGATGGGGGTAAGATTTTCACAGAAGGGGGAAGCTCTTCTGTAGTCTCATGTTTACAAAGGAGTTGACTGGGTTGTCAAGGAGGAAAAAGCCCCACAGCAATCCTCATACTACATGCTTTGAATACACACAATTAAATTTGTCACAAAATTACAGATGAGTCTTCTGTGAAACTTTGAAAGCCTGCCCCAGTACCCTCGCCTCTCTCCTAATTGGGTTTGGCAAGGAGCATCAAGATACTGTTAAGTCTGAAAGTTTGCTCGAGAACCAGATCCACAGGTTAGAGAAGTTTTCTCGAGCCACTCCCAGCTGGCTAGTGGGCAAACCACAGAGAGACTGCCAGAGCCTCCAAGGAGGGCAAAGTTGAGGGCAGGATGTGACACACTTACCACAATCACGCAGGCTACTCGTCTTCCTAACACCCAGTGTGGTTTACAGCCTCTAAGCAAATGAACAGGACTGTTCACTCAAAAAGGGTGAGATTCATTTTTTATTGTATTATTAAAGTGTGTGTTCAACAAAATCATTTGTTCTTATACCCTCCAGATCTGTGAGTGGGATATGAAAAAAAAAATCAGTTGGGATCTCTAACAATTAAAAGATAAAGCAACAAGTCCTCATGTTTTGTAGCTGACCACAAAAGCCAGCAAGGCCATCCATTGCCCCTCTCTCTCCCCTAAACCACCTCATCTCTCTAGAACATGAAGTTCTGTCATATTTTCACTTGCAGTTTAGGGAATCTCAAGTGATTGCATGCAATTAGCTGCACCAGGACCAGAATCAGAGTAATACATTCCCTGCCCTTAGTATATGCTGTTTGAATGAAAACTTTCAACTGAAGCATGTTATGTTTTTATTTAACATACATAAGAAAACCCCACAAGTTTAATGGTAAAATCCCATTTTCAAAGCACAGCTGAATCCTGAGCAATCTCTAACTATGTTCAACAATGTACATACGAAAGCAACCACAACAGCACACAACTACAGCTAGTTATACACCTGCCTGGTAGGAAAAAAATGCAGGCAAGAGGGATACTTTTTTTTTCTTAAATACAATGCTGTCATTTTAAATGAAGGACAACTGTATCAGATGGTTCATTGTCCTTAAAAACAAGTGTAAGCAAGATGCAGATACTGAAAAAGCACAGAAATATCATGTAGTTCCGTTAACATGCCAAGTTACTAATTTGAGAGTTGGGTCATTTGCTAATAAAGTGAAGAGCACTTATTGTCTGTAATGTTGCAGAACCTGACAATCTAACATGTTTGCCTGCTTTCTCCTCACCTCTTTTTAAGCATAGTTAAAATACCCATTTGGAGGGTCAGAGAGAATCTAGGACACATCCATAACAAGAGTGCGTCGTTAAGTGCAGAAGCAACACAAAAACATGACTTCAGAGCAGCAGGAAGTGCGGTAGCACATGACAGATACAATCAAATCCATAAGTGAGTAAACCCAGGATAATGCCACAATTAGGCTGGTGTTGCATTTCAGCTTCTGCAACATTTAAACTTGAAGCATTTTATTTCTATTGCTTTTTTATGACACCTGATCTGTGAGTACTTGCAACATGTTGGTCTGCAAATGACTTATTACCAGATGAAACGCAGAGAAAATGAGTGAAAGGAAAAAACATCAAGCTACCTACAGGGCAACACAACCAGATTTATGTGATCTGTGGTTACAATAAATAGAGACTGAGGCAAACAAATTGCACCTGACTATGCATACAAAACTCAAGAGCTTTCAATTTATTAAATAGAAGTTATTACTGTTTGCAGGAAAGGAGGTGATGCTCCTTGCCAGCTACATATGGCAACATATTTCTAGGTGCTTGTTTTTATTTTTACCAATTACAGCTTAGGGTTGATGTGTGTGTCTGTTTTCTTTTTCAAAACCTAGTGCAGGTTGAGGTATTTTTCTAAAAACAAACATACACACCTGTAGTAGTGACCGCATTTTAACCACAGAAACAAAGCGATACAACCCATCAGGCTTCTGGATTCTACAGTTTCACAATGTTAAAACAGATTTGTACTCACATCTTACTTACATAAAATGTCAAATTGGTGTCTTCAGACTTAATTTCATCCTTATGTATTGTTAATTCTTTATGTCCATAATTACCACCTTCTTCACTTTAATCTTATGTTTCTGCTTAATTATGCACTAGTTTGCCTTAGTTTGTTCTCTGTGTGGTCTTTCAGAGTTTTAGCAAGTATTGATTTTCCACAGTACAGTTTCCTCTCTTCCCAACACTACATAGTTAAGCTCATAAAACCAAACAAAACAATTCCTTTGTAACTTTTCCCAGCATTGTTTGTTTAGATTTCTACGCATGCAATTAGTCTAGTTTCATGTAGCAGAAATTAAAACACCATTCTTGCTAGAAACTGCAGAGATTGGAACTAACGCCTGCCAGAGAGACTGAGGCACCAGGTACAAAGCTTCAGTTTCACTAAACAGAAATAGCCGATCAGATTTGCTGCTCATTTCAGATGCAAGCAGCAAACCAGGGCTTCCTTCTGCTTTAATCCCATCAACACTGGCATAATGCCACATAAGATAACATGTTAAAAAGGCTCTGGAAGCTGAGGGCTTAAACACACAATAAAGCAGCAATTAAAAAATTGTGGAGATGAAGGAAACCAAGTGAGAACAGCAAGAATAAGTCAGGCCGGAGACTTGTTGAACTCAGCATCCTATCTAGGACAGTGGCCCATGTGAGGTGCAAAAAGCAAAGAAGCACAAAGCAAGTGAATGCTTCTTCCCTGATATACTCCTGAAGAGTGAGGTGACCTGCAACTCCAGAACTTCACAAGGGAGCATAATTTGAATTACTAGGTAATTAGAATTTTCTCCAGAAAAAAAAATCCAATCACTTTTAAACCGAACTCTGCAGAATTCTGGTAATATTGTAGAATTTCTTATACCCTAATTACTGTTTTTAATGTCAGCAAAGAAAGTCACTGGAAGGGACTACAGGTAGGTCACCAGCCATAGATTTCTGATTAAGTCATTGTGGCTTATTATTGCTGCAACAACTAAAGAAGTCTCAGGAAAGATAATGACTGTTATGCTGAGTACTGTACCAAAATGTACAAAAAGAAGTGGCAATCTCTGTTCAATCATTTTGTGGCAGATAACGAGCCTAACCAATGAAGTGCATATTTAAAGAGTCACAGTGCTGATCAAAAAAAAATACAAGATATTTTTCTTGCAGTTCAGCCTTACAATACTACCAACACTTGGGGATCTCCTTCAGAAAATTTCATTCATTCATTCCAGTTCATTCCAGATCAGGAAAACACAAGCATCTTTCTTCTTTTCAAAAACAGAGCTAGTGCTGCTAATAAGCAGATGGAGAACTTTTACAATTACTGACTGCAAGTCTTATAAAAATTAAATCCATTTGCTGTTCTTCCACTTAAAATGCATAGTAACAAAGCAACAGAAATTGGCATTCAGTGGTCTCTTAAATCATCCCTGCCAGCTCAAAACGTGAAAATAAACCACCATGCATTATATTACCAGCAATCTTACTTTTTCAGTTCTATCATGACGACAAGGATCATGACTGTGTCAAAGGCAAATGACTATTGTCTACAATATTATTTCTGACTGTCCAGAGCACCTGGAGCATGCAAGGCAGAGAGAAAACTTCCACCACCACCTTCCAAAATCCTCACAAATTAATTGATAGCAATTAAGAGCTGACTAGTATCTGAAAATCCTGCAACTCACATGCAGAAGATGTAAAAAGTTTTGCTTGTTCATAACCAAATTTTTGAAGTCACAAGCAACTTCTGTATTACAAGTGCAGAAATGCTCAAAGTAGCTGCAAAGTTATACTTGCAACAAAAAATTATGCTGGGTACTTTATAATAACACAGTGCAACTCCCCTCCTCAAATCTGTCATTCTTGTCTTCAAAAAGTGAGTTGTACCACAGAAGTGTGGCATAGAAGTTATGCTGCCTTCCAGTCCTATATAAAATTATCCTAGTTTTGCTTTCCATTTTATTTCCATTATTTACTTTCCATTATTTCCCAAATTATGATTTCTTCTACTTACCTCCCAACAAAATGAGCTACTATAACTTAAAAATTTATACTCAACATCCACAAGGACAATCCACTAAGGAAATATGTGAAATATTTTTCACTTAGAGTTGTTAAAATGATGAATCAACTCAGCATCTTCATTATCAACAAGAGTGATTGATATATTCAGCTTTTCTTTCTTATTTTTTTTTAACACTGAAGAAACCAAACCAGAGATTTTGCCACACATTTTTCCTCCGAGTTCATTAGATTTAAGAGGCCATCAATATGTATGGGTATCATTTATCAAAATTGTAAAGCCATGCAAAAAGAAAAAAAGAATTTTCTGCCCTGATGCTTGCTTAACTACCTTTTTCCTCCACAACTGCTGTGGTTAGTGGAAAGTTTTTTTATCAATTAAATGCTTTTTCAGATGAGAAAAGCACCACAGAATCTTTAAATTGTAAATAATGTAAGCCACAAGTCAAAAATAATGTAGGGAACAAACGTAGCTGTACTGTTAGCTACTGTACGTAGCTGCAATTTTTTGCATAGAAAAATTAGACTCAAGTGCATAAAAAGGTTACAAGGTAGAGGGGAATAATCACCTTCCTGGCATTTGTTTCAGACTTGTTTCATGTAAAAACACTGGTTTTGTTGCTGTTCAAACTGACAGTCTTATCTATTGTCTGGCTCATTGCTTTTTAGCCATGAGAATGGCAATTGTGTCCTATTTTATTTCCTCATCCTAAATTTGCACCCTTCAAAAAGTCTACTTAATCTGATATTTTTTAATCCACCATTCTACCCATGAACCACTCAAGAGAAAATATATTTCTTTCCCTTCTTCTCCCCATCCAATTACTACAGACTGAGGCTGATGACAGGTTCTTAGTCCGAAGAGATGCTTTGGCCCTTCCTTTTTAAACTAGTGAGCAAACACCATACAAAAACTCTTATATCCTTCCAACACACCACAAATATCTCACATTGTAAGGATTAACCTCTTGAGTTCCTTAAAGGAGGAACAAGTGAGTCAAAACTTCTGTAATGTATCCTGGTATACAGCTATATAATCTGGTTTTACAAGCAGCTATGTAAAACTTACATTACTGCCCATAATATTAATTCTCCGTACAAATCTGCAAAGAACTTGCCAAAAGGCAACGTGATGCTTTATCTGCAGCTGTCACAAACAAAAGGTCTTATTTCACATTCTGCCTTTAAACAGATAATGCATTATTAGATTGGGGTAATTATTTATTTATTCTTTTTATAAAAGTAGTTATGATGCTTTCCCATTCTAAAAGATACTGAAGTGCTTCATATTCTAGACAAATCACATTATTACTGGAACATACCAGATTCACAACTTGGCAACACCAATTATTTTTTTTTACTTTCATGATGCTTCAATGTACTTCAACAAATGTTTATGTTTCAAAAAACCCAGCATAGTGCTTTTCCAATTAGTCATAAAAATTAAATATTTAAATTAAAAAACCCAACAAACCATAAACACAAAACCCCAGACTTACCTTTGCACTTCTCCCTCATCTAATCAAGCAAATCAAAGAAACTTTAGTCTGTGAAGCTCGCTTCAGGAAAGCTCAACTCTTCTCTAGACAAGTCTGGCTAGAGCCATCACCCTCTACAAAATCTATGCTGTCTCAAAAGCTCCTCTCCTTCCCTATGTCTGTACAGAAAGCTTTATTAAAAACATGAAATAAACATAAACTAGGCCAGTGAAAGAACACCCTGCAGAAGCCACACACAGCAGCAGGTGGTAGAGAACTACAGCTACAAAGGGTATCCACTGCACTGACCGAGTGGAGACTCATTAGAAACATTGTTTTTTGGTATGTGACTTCTCAATTGCTCTGCACAGGAAGCACCCAGGGTGGTGATGGTAAAAAAGACAAAATTCATACACGCTGAAAAGCCCACAGCACACAAACATGGGAATAGCTGTAGGGGAATCTACCAAGGACCATTCTACCCCCTTACTTTTGTCTCCAACTATGATTAATGTCAGATGTTTAGGGAAGAGTTTAAAACAGGACAAGCATGCAGCAGTGTTGCTACAGAAGAGTCTTCCTGATTCCGGTTTGTGGCTACAACTAGAGGCAAGATCTTTGTATTTAACTCTTATCAGATTTGTCTTGTCTTCCTTAAGTTTGTCCAGTTAGTCTTGAACCCATGTAATCTTTCAGCATGTGTGTCATTCTGTGACAAGGAGTTCAGCAGCTCATACCAACTGGATGAATGAACTCTATTTTACTGCTGAATCGACCTGCTAGTTTCACTTGATGCCTCCTAGCATGGGACAGTACCCAGTCATTTGGTTTACTTCTTATCTGTTTATGAGGCATGGGTTTCTTTCATGTCTTCTCCACAGCAGTCTCTTTATGAGGTTGAAGATTTCCATTCCCTAGAACATTTTGCTCTTTCAACTTGCTCTGAAGCTTTCCAAGTTCCACTGCACCTTTTTTCTTATGAATGGAACGACCAAAGCTACTATCCACAAGTACAGTTTCTGTGCGAGCTTAAGGGATTCTTAAAGTTGTGGTGCTTTTAGAAGCCTTTCAGAGGCTTTTAAAACCCAGAACAAACCTCAACCCTTCTCATACACAACTATTTAGGTCAGGACAAAGCTGCTCTGCCCACCATGTCTGCCTTCACAAGCAGACAGTTCTAGTCTGGTTTTCCCACTTAGCTTTAATGTTCCCTTTCCCATGCACAGGAAGGTGTCAAGGTGTCTGCAAAACAGCAACAAGTTTGCCGCAATCAGTGTTTCTAAAGAGTTGCAACCAGATGAGAGTACTTGGTGGCACAGGACTAAAATGTTGTATTAGGCAAGACAGAACTAGTGAACTGACACCAAACAATGGCCAGGTGAAGGTGAATGGGGACAAGAGAATGAAATAGTGACTGTGCTGAGGAGACAGAGTAGGAGGAGAATGACTGGGACTGAGTCAAAAAGAATGCCACTGTGCTGGGACTGAGCAGTGAATCAACAGCCATGTGCAACAGCTTCTCCATGTGTCCAGGAAGCTGGAATAACAAATCTCGGCTGAAGTTGTGAGTAGTGGGAAAGATATCATATGAAGTAACAATTTCATAGCATATTTCCAGACAGATCGAGGACAAAGATAAACCCAGCAGGTAGTCAAGGCTGTTGCCCTCATCTGAAGGCAAATAATGTTATCCTAAGGAGGACAAGAAGAATATAGCTGCCTATACACAAGAATGTGCTAACAGATCCTACAGAGCAGGCAAAATCTTCTTTAACATATTACAGCTATGGAGTTAGAGACCATCTCCACAGAAAGGGTTAATCAGTCACCAGGGTTGTTAGTCTGGAACATGAGTGCCCTGATAACAAAAGAACTGTAAATCTGAACTGTCATCTCCAGATGATTCAGACATTTGTATAGAAACTGCTTATCACAGAACATGACACAGACCCTGACAAACTGGATATGAGAGGCATTACATTTTCATACCATCCCAGTCCCTTCTTATTGTTCCCAAGAAAGTCAACCCCTCACCCAACAACATTTCATACCTCCAGATTTCTCAAGTTCTATTATACATATTCTCAGTTTTATTCCACTTGTTCTGCCCCCCTTTATTCCTCTCTTATCTACGCAACACGCTTCCACATTGCAATGGGAGCCAGGAACAAAAGTCATGCTCCCCATACCTTACCATCAAACTGCATTCTTTACAAACTAAAGATACAGTGCCATGATTAAAAAAAAAAAAAAACAAAAACAAATCAACCACAAAACAAAACCCCACATAACTGCTTTCTTCCATATATAGATATGGAGGTAGCTTCATCCATTAAAGAGAAACACACTGGGAAAAAACTCAGGGGTTTTTAATAACCCTGAGGTTAGCTTAGAATTTTTTCTAAACTTTGGTCTTCCTGTGCTTTTTAAGATATTCTTAATTTACTTCTAGATCTTCACAATTCAGTAGATTCTACAAAGAGCTGCTACACACTAACTCTTATTACAAAAGGAACTTTTCTGTTTTGGTGAAAATTGACAAGGAACTCATCAGAAGAGGAAGCCTAAATACAAGGATAGTTGGATGGTTTTGGTACACTTCATGCTTTACTTGCTCTACCAGGAATTGGATGACTTTGGACATTTAGGTGACTTATTTTCACTTAAAAGCCATTTCATAGGCTGTATTACACATGCAATTTTTTTGAGACAGACATATGCATGCCTTTCTTATACTGCTGCCACAAACCTCAACACAAGTAAGATTCACTTGTGAAAAGATGGAAGCTGCAACTGTACTAGGAACCTTGAAATGACATGCAATGCTTTTTTTTCCACAACTGGGTACAACGAACATCCTTGGTAGTAAAAGAAAACTTTACTTTTCCCAATAAATTAGGTCCTCTCCTGACACCATGAACTAACAAAATGGGTGACAGAACCAGGCATGAAAAGACCATAAAATTATTTTTAAAGCACTGTGACAACCCACAAGAAAGACTGAACCAAAGGCTTTTGGAGAATCCAAGCCATTAGCCAATCTGCTCTGTTCAGGTCTCCTTCCAGAACTACAGTATTTAGAAAGCACATTTATAAGAAAGAGAAATAATTAAGACTGGCCCTATGTATCCCAATAAAGTTCTCTTCCACCATTTCTTCAAAACGAATTTCCAACAAATTCAAATAAATATCTCCTCCAATTTATCCTGAAGACTCCAAATGATGCCTCAGGTTTTAGCTTTTATATTTTTTCAGATTCTGTACTGCTTTAGTATGTGGGTCTGGGCTTCATATTAGGGGATAGTAAGCTCTCTTCACAGAGTAGCTAGACAAAACAATTCCTTCTCTAGCTGGGGACCAAGGACAACCAATCCAGATCTCAGGCCCAAGAGCATAAACAATGGTGGACTGAAGAGAGAAAAACAAGAAGGATGGGACTTCATGGGCTAAAGCTGTAATTGGACAATTAACTCCAATATGCTAATGGACCAGAACTTATAGAAGTGTGACACCCCGTGACTGGTCGACCATTTTGGGTTCATCTTGGGTGTAGCCCTGGCTGGGCTCTTGTGCTGCCCAAGGTGCATCCATTGAGGCCTCCTAATAAATACCTTTATTCTTTAGCTCTATCTAGTCTGTGTTCTAGGGCAGCCTTCGCAAGGCATCCGTTTCTGGCGACTCTGGTGGGACATCTGGAAAACCCTCTGGACCAGAGCCGGAGGAACATCCAGCTCTTGCCCTCCCCCCACACTCCTGTGGCACTCCCAGGGGGCCCCAGCTGCAGTCCAGAAGGTATCAGAGCCCAACAACCTTTGGACCTGACAGGGATGTGTGAGTAGATAAAGGGGTATTCTGTTTAGCACCTAAGTTCAGTGTGAAGGGGGCCTCTCTTGTGCTCTACAGTCCAGGCTGGGTGCCAGTGCTCCATCAGATAGTTTGGAAGACAAAGTCAGACAAATCAAAACTCAGCAGCTTTCTCACTGCGCTCATGACCCTTTGCAGAATGCAAAACTATCAGTAAATTATCCATAACAGCAAACAATAGAAAGCCTCATTGGAGGTGAGTAAACCAGCAAGACAAAAGCCTTTAACTTTCTATTAATGTTGTTAATTCCTCTGGCTTTATCCTCTCTCTCCTTTCAAAGGAGAGCCCTGCACTCCAAGCACTGCATGCTCCCCTCGACCCTGTAGCCTCTTCTGCTGCAGCACCGGGGAATCTACCAACAGGAGACAGATGAGACCCTCTTTCTTTGCTTCATCTCTTTAGATGGAGGTCAGGGCCCTGACAGGCCAAACATATACTGCTTTACTTCTCCCTGTTACTCCTGAAGATCCTCTGTGGTGCTGTCAAGAGCCGTGCCCCAGAGAGGTGCCAGACCTGAGGAAATGCAGATGCCTTGTGTGGCATGCAGCTGCAGGAAAGCTAACACAGGCCTCTTGAATCTTGTTTAAAACACCAGGCAGACGTGGGGAGGATGTGGGAAGACCACAAAAAGAAGGGCATTCAATACATGGATGCCAAGATAGCAATGCTGTCAGCTGTGCTTAAAGTTGTTGCTCTCCAGAGCTGTATAAGAAAGAATACGGGGCTCAGCTGAAGCCTTAAGTTAAACAAAACAGAGGGGTTGGATTAGCATTCACAAACAGCCTGGTGCTTCAAACAACATGAAAATACACTCTGGGAATGACAAGATCAAGGCAGCAAGGTCTAAAGTCTGTTTATGTCAATGTCTATCAGATTTCATACATCCAGAATGTAGTACACAGAAGTCTCTGCTAAATTTAGTTAATAAGTCATCCAGGAATTTCACAAAGGCACAAAGAAGCTACCTCAGTGACACTGTGGATCACCTACAAAAGCACCTGTATGTATGAAAACTGTGATCAAAGGTGCTTCCTTCAAAATGGGCATCACGGACTTCAGGCATTTTTACACCACCAAAAACACATGTAATGTGTATCAACATACCACTCCTATAACTGCATCCTTAAGGAGGATAATGAACTAATTCAGCCACACTGACATTTGAACCCCTGTGTCCCGGAATTTAAAAAAAAAAAAATAGTCCCAAGATAATTTAAACCATCAAAGCAAGGCAGATCTGAGCCACTTATGTATTAGCTGAACTAGTGTCATCAGTCCTGTTTTAAACTTAATGGGGTCATTGTTTAACTACAGACTGAAAAAAAAAGCTAGTTATAACACAAATAGCTGTAGCACACCCAGAAACATCCTGTTTCCTATTCTGATAATCTGACCAAATCATGGAAACAAAGTTGAGAGGAGCAATATTGCCTGTGACAAAGGAAAAAAAGCTTCAAGGCTTGATTCCTGTATCAGAAGATGCAGAGACATCCCTGCAGCCAGGATGCAGCAGAAGGCAGCTGGTGCACAGGTTCAGTTTTGTCTGGTCATTCAGGTATAAACCCTTTCACTTTGCAGGCATGAATGCAAAAGGTGTCTGCAATCTGCTGACCTGTAGGCCTTGCCTAAAAGGCCCAGCTGAAAAGCCCAGTTCTACCCAGAAATATAAGGCTCCTGTTTTTAGAAAGACAAGGAGGAGAGAGACAGGGCAGGGAGAAGGATGCTGCCCAGATAGGTTATGCTGTCTTCATCCTTCAAGTTTTCCAGGATCCAACCAGATGAAGCCCTAAGCAACCTTGTCTGACCTTGTATGTGAGACTGTCTTGTGCAGGCTGAACTGAGAAATCTGGAAATCATTTCCAATCTGAATTATTCCACAAATTACACATTTAGAAAAAATTGGAAGCTTGTGGGTATTTTGTATATACTTTAATACACTTCCTTCAGTAATGAACTGACAAAAGTAAGTGCTTGCAATAACACAGTCATATCATCACCCTTCATCCATGTTAAGTCATCTGTCTGACAGGATGACACAAATTCCATTTGCCATAATAATGTATCCCTACATTGAGATAACCTGTTTTAAATTCTGTTACACAACAATAGTTCTAGACTCAATTCTAATTACCAGGCCAATGTTAATTATAATTACCATTATAATGAATCAAGAAAGCCAGGATACAAAAGCAAATCTAGAAATAACAGCAAATCTTGGCCTCCTCATCTTTTAAGTGACCTCTTCAGAATTTCATGAAGTATGTTGAATCCCCCCAAATGCAATGCCACAGAAAGACAGAATTTGTTTTGAGTGTTTTTTTAAGAGCCAGGTTAAGACAGTAATAAATCCACTAACTTAACAACTGAATGAGCCTTAATTTGAAAGATCAGAAGGCCTCAGGTAAAAGACACAGACTTAAATATATCCATGCAGGAAGGACTTCTAAAATAATGTGTTCTTCACTCAGGGAAAACTCCAAAATAAACCTCATGCACAACAGTAAAATAATTTTTGCACATTATTCAGTATCACATCAGGCCATCCACTGTCAGGGTACAGAGACTACAGCACAATAGAGAGCTGAGAATGTGTTAGGGATTTATTAGTGAATTTTGAAACATGTAACACATGGCAAATTCTTTTTCAGTTGTCTGTCTTCATGCAGCATAATAGTTTGGGGATATTACCACTCTCTGTATATTCCAATCCCTACCAGCTGCCTATGAGAGAGCTGGAGAGGGACTTCTTACAAGGTCTTGTAGCAATAGGGCAAGGGGGAATGGCTTTAAATTGAACCAGGGCACCTTTAGATTAGATATTAAGGAGAAAATCTTTACTGTGAGGGTGGTGAGACACTGGAAAAAGTCGCCTAGAGAAGTTGTAGGTGTACCACCTCTGGAAGTGTTCAAGGCCAGGTTGGATGAAGCTTTGAGCAACCTGGTCTAGTGATGCCCATGTCAGGGGTTTGAAACTGGATGATCTTTAATTTTCCTTCCAAGCCAAACCAGTCTATGGTTCTAAGATTCAAAGGGAACAAGCTCTTAACCATGTGACTTTTTGATGAATTTTCACCCAAACCAGAAGTTAGAGATCACCAGACAAGTGTCTACTGCACTTATTAGTGTGCTGTGGAAATGAAGAGAATCTGCTGTAACCAGTTAAGCTTTATTCATGCTACATATCAAAGACTAATACATACAAAAGACTAATTCCTCACACCATTCTGGGATAAACCTCACTTGCTCCCCATGTAAAGCAGGCAAATCTGGCTACCCGTCAGAAACTGAAAAGTGGATTTACCAGAGAGGGCACAAAGAAAAGACCATACTCTTGCAAGATACCAAAATTATATACTCCATAAAAATGCTGACCTACTTTAAGGGATTAAGTGTTTTGAGAAAGGGTTCAAGTGGGGAAGATGATGCCACTCAGTGCACAGAGACAGAGAAAGTTCCCAGTTTCAAAGGTAGTATGGAAGGAGAGAGGAACTTACCTATAGGAGCACACATTTTCATTTAATTCCTGGCATTTCAATATTTATAAGTTGAAAATAATTCATAGATAAGCAGTTCTTACAAAATATGGAACTTCAGCTCATGGGACAAAAAGTCTCTAGAAAAGTTTGGCAAAAAGTAGTCACTACTAGTGTGTAAAAATATGGAGGTTTTAAATTTTGAAGTGATAACATGGTGCTTTTTTGGAAAACATGTATGCTGAAAAATTAACATTAATGGTTAATTTTTATTTTAGTACCATGTTCTCTAAGAAAAAAGTTACCCCAGGTATCCACCACTGATAACTGGAAATCAAGGAACTGTAAAAATAGAACCATCTGGGGTCACCTCATCAGATCTCTGTCCTGCATCATCTTAAGCAAAAATTCAACCACTTTTAGATCAAGTGCAATCTAACATAAAACAACTCTCTCATCCCCTAAAAATAGCTAAAGAAAAGGAAAGCATAGTCCTGTCATATCTTGCACATGCTTCCTTCAAAAATTCTGAAGACAAAAATTAGCTGCTACAACAAGGCCAGCTTAAACTTGCCTTCCTCATTATCCTCTATCAAGCAGCTTTACACATCAGAAGTGGATAGTTGATAGGAAAGACACAGCACAGGGACTTGGAACATAAACTGAGTCGTGACTGCAGCCTACAGATAAGCAAGAGTCTTATCTTCCAACCAAAACAATACGTGAAGCTTTTCTATGCAGTTAATTATCACCGAAAAGAAGTAATTTTAAAATTAAATATATCAGTATATAAAGGAGTGGGGGAAGAGATTTCCCAGTAGAAACAGAATACAGTCCTACCAAGAGTAAATACTACCATAAAGATATTTTGGCAGTAATCCTAAACCTCCAGAACCTCTTGGTATTTGGCATATTTTGAAGCCGTGTAAAATAAATTTCATGGTCTTTTGATTATCCACACACTCCATTAGATTCTAGATATTTAGTAAATACCACAAAAATGATGATATATCAACATTTGGCTTTTTTTTCCTTCCCTCACCATGAACTAAGCCACAAAATTAACAGGCCTTTTTAAAGAATACTCATACAGCAAATGACCTCCTATAGTGAATAGTGCTTTTCTATTCTCTCTTGGAAACCTCTCGGCTTGCCTGCAGTTTTTTTCTAGCGGTTTTTTCCTTGGAAAACAGTACATCCCAAGTAAAGCAAAACAAAGACTGCAGCAGGCAGAGCAATCACTAGGGATTTACCCTCCTGCATACACTGAATTCCCAGAAGGAAGTTTTCTAGTGAGGGTGACCACCCAGCAAAATTCCCAGAGTGTGATACTCCAGCTGGGATGGAAGAAGAGGAAATCTGTAGGGACAATCTCAGTTTCTCAATGTATCCACATCTTTTGTACTAGCATAACTATTCTGGTTAGATTTTAAAATTTTTTATTACATTATGGTTGCATCCCAAAAAACCCTCTCATGAGCATCATTAACATGAACGTGTCTCATAACGTTTATCCAACTTTCCATGTACACTGGGATAAATCATGCTGGTGTAATAAAAACAGGGCAACTTTTACTACTTGCATAAATCTCAGTCCTGTTTTCACAGCTTTATGCAGACCATGCAGCCTCTTCTGATGCTGCAGCCCAGGACTTAGGCTATATAAAATAAGTTTTTCCAAACTTGAAAACACTTGACTAACCCTTGCTGAACGCTGAGTTACAGATGCTAGAGTGGGACTGACACACACAGGAGCCTGACAAGTGCCAGGTCACACATGTTGCCACAGCCAGACCTGCTGCTTCACAGAATCAGTCAGGTTGGAAAAGACTCCAAGATCATCAAGTCCAACCTATGACCAAACAACATGTTCAACTAGACCATGGCACTAAGTGCCACATCCACTTTTTCTTTAAAACACCTTCAGGGATGGTGACTCCACCACCCTCCTGGGCAGTCCCTTCTAATATCTGATCCCTCTGTGAATAAATTCTTCCTGATGTCCAACCTTAGCCTCCCCGGCACAGCTTGAGGCTAATTTCTTTTGCCCCCTCACTTGTCGCCTGGGCTACAGCCTCCTTTCAGGTGGTTGTACAGAGTGCTGAGGTCTCCACTGAGCCTCCTGTTCTCCAGACTGAACACCCCCTGCTCTCTCAGCCGCTCATCACACTCGTGCTCCAGACCCTTCCCCAGCTCCTTTGCCCTTCCCTGGACTAGCTCCAGCACCTCAATGTCCCTCGTGTGGTGAGGGGCCACAGACAGAGCCACGATCCCAGCCTCCGGCCCCAGCAAGGTAGCAGCACCCTGCCACGGGGCTGATTCCTGGGAAACCGGAGGCTGCTCTCCCTCCTGTGTGAGCAGGACTCCCTGTCACACTCACTCAAGAGCATTTTAATACGGAATCGATACATAAACGAGTTTCAATAAGGCTTTAATCCACTTCGCTCACAGCCTCGGCCGTGGCCCCCGCCAGCCGAGGTTCCCGGGCCTGCGGTGCCCTCTGCCGGGCTGCTCCAGCACGGATCCCACACCCGCACTTCTCCGGCCGATGTTTCCCGGCTGCCGGGCCAGCGCTGCCCCTTCCCCGGCTGCTCCTCCGGGGGTCCCAGCCCGGCCCCTCCGCTCTGCCCGCCCCGGCTGCGGCCTCTCCGCCACATTCCGGGCAGCGCTGCCGGCGCGGGGCTCCCCGGTGCGGGACCAGCCCCCAGCACCAGGGAGAGGGTAAAGCACAGAGCGACAGAGTCACGTTGGAAAAGTCCTCTGAGATAGTCGAATCTAACCTCTGATAAAACACCACCACCGTATCAACTAGACCACGCCATGTCCAGTCTTTGTTTGAACACCTCCAGGGACACTGACCCTGCGCAGCCCAATTCAAATGTTACTTTGGCCTAGGGTACCGTCACATCTCAAGTCTTTTCACACAGGTCAGCTCACTGTAAGATACTAAATGAAGATCTATAGTTGACACAGAATGTTTCTTTAGAAATAAACTTACATTTTCTGCAGTAAAAAAACCCAAAACAAATGTAGCTACCATATCTTAGCCAGTAAGATTCAGTCCTTACTGCTTTCCCTTTCTGGAGCTCAGCAATCCTCATCACTGAAAAGGGAGTCCTGCATGTAGTCCTTTACCTCATCATGCTCTATTCTCAATACCTGGGTTTTCAGATAGTCACAGTCTCAAAGTACTAAAGAGAAATAGGAGATGGTCTCTCACCCACCACACTACAGGAAATTTGGGCACCAACTTGTCACAAGCAGCCAGGGACTGCAGAGAATCCAGATGATCATCTGTGGTGAGAAACCCACCCACCTGATGACTTTTTGCACACACATTGAAATACAAGAAATTCAATTTCAATATAAGAACGAGTTGCTTCGCTGCAAGGGCGACCAAGCACTGGCACATGTCGCCCAGAGAAGTTTTGGAGTCTCTGCCCCCAGAAATGCTCAAAATGCAACCCAATACAGCCCTGAGCAGCCAGCTTCAGTGCCCAGATGTGAGTAGAGGGCAGTCTCCTGAGGTGCCTTCCTATCTCAGTCATCCTGTGATTCAGTGACCACACTACCAAGCTCTGTGTGAGGGCCAGTGCTTGGTTTTGAGGTTTGGCAGTCAAAGAAAATGCCTTGAAATGCTTGTGTACAGAATTCCTTCTGAGAAGATAAATTAAGCAAAATCCTCACACTGCCCCAATTCAAATGCAAACAAATAAGAATACATTCCATAATTATAGCAGCAGCTTTTTTTCTTAAACTTGGAACAGTTTCTCACCTTACAAAGCTCATCATTCTCCTCTTTGACAGGCAGAGAATTAGTATTTGTGCATGAGTCTGAGTCTGATATCTCTACTGAGCTGTCCTCTTTTTCTGACCCATCACATTGATCAGCGGAATCAGTATCCTTCTCCCAGTCAATGAACTTCAATTCATCTGAAATAGAAGATTGGTAAAAAGAGTTTTTCTTAATAACCATCTATTATAAGCACAAAGTCAGAGTAATACTACAGCTATCGTGAACTTGGAAGAAGAATTGCAACATTATTTTTTACCTATGTTCAACTGATCTTTATGTTTAAGTATTTTGTGTCTCATAAAAGCTAAATCCTACTAGCCAAAAATCTGTGAGGAAGGATAAAAATTACACACACACACAAAAAAATTTCAAAGTACTGTCTGCAAAGAGGTGGTACATTTAAGTGCACAGGTAGGTAGGGTGTTCTTTTTAGTTTAGTTATTAATTTTTCCATAGTTTAGTTAGGGGGCTTTTTTGCCCAGCTGCATTGGATTTTCCATCTGTACTTGTTCACAATTAACTGTTCTAAGCAAATGCTTTAAACAGTGTTAACTAACATTGTTGTTAGTGGTAACCCTCACAGAGGAATGAAGAAGCAAGTTGAAATGGTCACCTCCTAGAATACCATGTCTAAATATACAGATCTGCAAATCAAATCTCTAAGCACATCAAAGAGAGAATTGTTGAGGATAAATTAATAGAAACAGGAATAAGAAAAGATGGAGGTAAAAACCAACCAAAAAAAAACCCCAAACAAACACACAATGCAATGGCAATCAACAAAGAGATGCAGACAGAAATGCAGAACTTTTTTCCCCACCATCCTCAGGACCATGTGATATTTAATGCAACTCCAGAAGCCCATTTGTAACTCCAAGGATCTACTGAAGGGCATAGAAACCTGAGCTGCAGTAGCACCCTCACAATCCTTTAGGCCCAAATGCCACAAGGTACTGAGAGAGATAATTTCAAGGTGTTTTGCATAAATGAGCATGATAAAAGGAAAAGGGATGAAAGCTTTTTGGGGGATTGCTTTTTTTACTTTTGTAAATGTCATATTTCTAACACTGGAATAGTGTACAGGGGAGAGGCAGCAGAGAAAGAAGGCACCTGCACCATGCTCCAGGCATCTGTGCATATCCATGGAACTGTGGCAGTACCTTCTGTACTTGGCAGTGCTGCTGTAATCTGAATTACTAGTTTCTACATTGACCTTTCAAACTCTTAAGTCACCCAGCCAAACACACACAGCTATAGTGCTGCCTCCTTTTACACTCACAAATGCATTTCTGTTTCTGACTATGAGGAAGCTTCATCAGAAATTTTAAACACAGACATCAGCAACCAAGTAGCACAAAGAGGTTTCTCTTGAAGCTGTGTGACAAGTCGCACACAACTTGTGCCAACAGTATAAATTGCTTGATAAAATACAAGCAATCAGTTTTATCTTGTCTTTATCTTTTTCCCTACTGTCACTACACCTACAACTGTACCTATATATGCACACACAGGCACACTGGGTACAATGCTAAAATTAGTGTATATGATGGTTACTTCAAAAAATATGGAAATTACAGTTCTTTTACTCCCCACTGCCTTCCAGATATTTTTGGGTTTAGAAGAAAAACATGACAATTACTGGATTTTCTCAGTAACCTTCAAGCAGATACATAACATGTCAGGGTTTCTTCAACTACACAGAGAAACCAAATTTTGCTATCTTATAAGCATAAAAATATGTCGGTGTATTGTCTCTTGAAAAAAAAAAAGGAAGACTAAAGCCTGCAGGATATACTTGCAGGCAACAAGTGAACAATATTAATGGTAGGTTAGGAAAAATTGCTGCTCAGCAACAGATTGCAGTTTAGAAAATGAACTGTCTTTCCTTTTCAAAAAGAAGAAAATTACTAGGAATTACAAAAGATAGCCATCAGATATGTCAATGACTGTTACATAGATGAAAGCAGAAAGATTTTGCATTTTTGTTTTCAACCTAAGGAGCATATTTCCCCAGTGTCACACACGAAACAAAAAGTCATCAGTCAGTCAATCTATTTGCTCAGCTCACAGCAGTGTTTGAATGCTTTGCCAGACATCCAGGATCCAGTGTAAATAACTGTAATATCTCAGATCTAGCTGAAGTATTACAAAGTTAACCTAACTTATTTTACACTGTAAAGACTTCCTAACAAGTTCTAATGCAATTTATACATTGACACTTTTATAACGGAGCATACAATTTTTCTGTCTTCAGCTGTACTTTTTAATCAGTTTCCCTCCCCTCTGTCATTTCCTGGTCCCTGAATTAGAAAGGAAGTTCTAAGAACTAAACTCATCGCTGTTCACATAGTGCAGCTAACAGGGGAAGCATGGAAGACATTTCTGAAATGAAAATGTATGGCACAGAAGATGATGCTATCTGCAGCTGCAAAGTCTGCCATATCTAGTCAGTAGATGCAGACAACTGTGCTCCTTTACTCCAAGGTTTCAAGTTTTTGTACATAATTTATACTAAGAGCTTACTCTATACCCAGATGAAATTTGTGAACAAAACCCCTCCAACTGGCCTAACCAAACTAGGAATGGATCATGTCATTTTGTCAGAATGACCTCAAGAATATTTTCATTACAGCACCTGAAATTGAGAAGGTTTCTTGTTAAATGTTGCATTTGAACTTACCTTCACTACTTCTGTCCTCTAACAATAAATCACGTCCGCTAGGCAATTCCTCTGTTTTGGAAGCGTCACTTCTTTTGCTATGCAACCTTGGAATCAATGTCTTATTTTCAGCATCTGAAAAATCACTGCCACTAGAGGTCCATATTATGTCCTCAGCTTCCTTAGAGCTTTCAAAAGCAGCAGCTCCTATGAAAAAGTATTGCAAAGCATTAGATTGTTACAGAAATGCAGTTTTGTTAAATTTAAAAGTATTAAAAATTAAACGGTACTATTTTTAATGGGCAAAATTATAAATTCTGTTACTAGGCATCAGAGATTAATCCTGAAGCATTAACCCACATGTATTTCTTATTCATACATGCATTATTTTCAGTTTAGTTCTCCACAATAAATGCTAGCACTTCATTTTATGTCTACACTGGGTCCTTCAGCAGTGTGAGGACAAGTCATGACTGTCTGACATTTAGTCCCCCTACACACAGTCCTAACACTCCTCCACTCCCCCACATGTACCCTTGTAAAATGCTGAGTGGTTTAAAGAAAGACTGTCCTCAGAATTCTGGGTTTGGGAGCTCTCTGACTTTATCCAGTGAGTAACAAAGGGACAAAAGTATTCCACCAGTAAAGATTACTCTTCTGTTTTCTCCTGGGAGGCAAAAATAACTTCTCAGGTGTTGCAAAGAAAAGCTGGTGTGTTTTTGAAGTAAGACATTTTAATTCCAAGTACCTTTCTGCATTATTTTTTATCATAAAAGCAAGGAGAAAAGGATTCATGGTTAGCACAGAGCATACAGAACTAGGAAGGCAGGATTTTCCACTTCCTACCACTACAAAAACATTATAAGTAAATGGGAATTTAGACAATTACTACGGGTTTGGAATTAGGCAGAAGGGCCCAGAAGAGAAAAACACCACCAGATCTCCTCCTGCAACACAGAGAGGTTCTTCTTAGAAATCTAGAAAAACTGGGACCCTAAAAGGTAAAAAGAAGTGCTCAGTAGGTCACCTACTTACATCCAACAGAAGCAGCACAGCTGCTGGAGCAAGCAGAAATAGAGACTGAAAAATACCACTCCCTGTTTTTCCTTTCCTCTGGGCTCAAAAAAAAATGGAAAGAACTAGAGAGAGTCAGTAAGTCCTCTTCCTCTTTATTCTGCCTCCAGTTCTTTTTTTAATGACAATATTAAGCAACTCAGGTGCATACAGAAGACTGTAAAAGCAGGAGGTTGACAAAACTTTGTCTATCTATTGCTCATGTTTACAAAATATGGGTTTTCTCACGCCTGCTTGTCTGTCTAGAAGAAGACAAAATAATCTCACTTCAAATCTGTACAGCTAAGGGATATTTTTCATTCCCTCCTAATAAAAATGTGAAGTATTTAAATATCCCATCCTTGTTATAATACACACCATATACAGCATTAGTGATCTTTCACCTTTTCAAAAGCAACAGCTGAGTGCCTGCAGCTTTGCAGAATAAATTTCTGGCGCTGTGGGTGAATAGATGAGCCCCACCACAAGAGTGAGAGACTGTGTCTTATCAAAATTAGCTTCTAATTATAGTAACAGAAGAAGAAAGCAAACAGTATTTTGAGCAAACTTCTACCCCAAAACAGGACAAAATAAAGTAACAATATTCTGACAACATTAACATGAAATAATCAAAACATACTAGATGCACTTTCAGCAGGTGTTAATAGTGGTCCAAGACGCTTCTTAATCTGGGATTTCTTATTCAAAGGCCTCTGGGGCTATATTAAAAAGAGAGATTTAATCACTAAGACATTAGAAATAATTTTAACACATATCAATATAGTCAAAGTTACTCACCCACCAAAGCTCAGCAAAACAATTTCAAATCAAATCTAAATCTTCTACAAGACTGTAATATAATGAGGTATTAAAGCAGGAGAATAGTGACATAAAATCTGAATTTCCATAGATTTGGAAAATACAAACTTTCTGTGACTACAACAGAAATCACATGTGACCTTGAGAAGAACAGGAGCCAGTATTTTCAGCACTAAAATGTCAAAAGTGGGCAGTAACAGCATGCTTGATAAAGCATGTGTCCTATGGAAAAGTTACAGAAAGAATAACTTGGTTACCCTATCTCTGATTTTACAATATCCCACAGGATATGCAACACTGCGACTGCTCAGTACCAGAAGAAGAAACAGAGAGGCAGCTTGGGTAAGCACAAAATACTCTTCATTGAGAGCTGGCTGATCAAGCAGGGTTCTCTACACTTAATTCACTATTACAAACACATTATTTAGATCTAGCAAAAGCTCTTCAGATGCAAAATACGGCATTTTTGTTCCATATTTTTAGGAAATGTAGCACTCTATCCCAAATGTCAAATTACTTTTGCATCCTTCAGTGTATTATTGCAATTTTCTAAGTGGTAAGCGCTATCTAGAACACAACATATTAACATATGCTCAGCAAGTTACACTAACAAGTTAAGACAATGTCCTTATGTAACTGTGCTTTCCATTTTCTGTCTATTTTGACAGTTGCAACAGTATGCTCTTAGTTTGGAAACAACACCAAAAGAAAAAGCAACATCTTGTTATTCACTCAAGCATGGAAATTCACTGTCACTTTGCATCTCTTTGTTACACCACTAAGGCAGCATTTTACCTCCAGCACTGAAGTGCTCTGAAAACCATCCCCACACCTAAGCCACGCATTGGAAATCGAAGCAGCAGACACTGATGTCCTGACATTTGATTTTTTCAGACATAGGGGTGTCTCATCTGGGAATGGTGTGCGTTCTGCATTCCAAAGTCTTTTCCGCTAGAGAAAGGAAAAACAAACCCATTAAAAACACTGTGTAGACATAATCAATTTCAAGTTAAATTTACTTACTCTATATTGCCCCTAGTATTTTCTGAATGTTTACAAACAAATTCCAATTTTTAATGAGCTCAGGGAAAAAAAGTCTCAAGTATTTGCAAACATCTTTTATGCAGTACTAAATAATAACATTACCACCAAGGTCAGGGGTAAAATAAATTTTTTGTAAGTACACTTTCTGTTGGTCTAAGTTACATCTCACAGTACCTGATAGCTGCTCAGTGAAGCTGAAAATATTACGTTACACAGGAACAGCTGACTAAAATACACTAACTCAATACTGCCTTCAAAGTCGTATTTAATGTGCTTTAATTTTGTTTATGCAGAAGGTCACACTAGGTATCACTATGCAGTTCACCATTAAAAATAACCAATCAACCAGAAAAAAAACCAATCCAGGCTCTTTCAGCTGTAAGAATTACACTCATTTTCACAACCACTTCCCCACCAAAAATGTTGCCTTCCCTTTCTATGGGATGCCAGAAGTCATTTGAAGCATTAGATAAGTCATGAAACAGGATGCTGATTAGCATCCAGTGGTAATTTCATGCAAGAGATTATAACATCTGAAAACAGCTGAGGATGAGAGAATTGCCTGTTATCACATCCAAAGCTATCTCTCAGATTCAATACCAGTTTACACACAGAAATTGAACTTGAGCACGATAAACATCTTATCCTACTATGCTACTGAAATTTATCTTTGAAAGCACTGACTGTATCATCTGAGTACGTCTGTCTTCTTCTGATATACCTTCTCTCAAGCAACTACAGTTCCTACCTATAAATAATTATTACTTCAAAGTTAAGTTAATCAGCACACACATTTTCTGCCAGGCTGGTCAATCAGGACTGTAGCATACATGTCAAACATATGCACAACAAAAAACCAGGAAGTGGAGTCATAGAATAAATATTCTGAGTTGGAAGGGACCCACAAGCATCACAGAAGCCCAACTCCTGGCCCTGCACAGACCCAAGAATCACACCACGTGCCTGAGAGCACAAGCATTTGGTACTTTTAGTCCATTCTGTAAATGGCAATGCATATTTGTTTTCCACGGGGTTTTTTCAGTGCTCTTGAGAATGAAACAGTTTCCAAAAGCATACAGTGAGCAGCATCTTTCTTCACCCCTCCAGTCACACAGTCCTGCTGTGC
Source organism: Dicaeum eximium (assembly GCA_013396995.1). Lineage (NCBI taxonomy): Eukaryota > Metazoa > Chordata > Aves > Passeriformes > Dicaeidae > Dicaeum > Dicaeum eximium. Next base: position 3,389,806 of record VWZP01009941.1, on the reverse strand, counting down.
ACGGGTAGAAGGCAGAGCAAAACAAATGTGCTTTGCAGTTTTCACTGATGATAACTGACCCTGCTAAGAGCCTCTTCTAAAACTGCCAGGGGTATTTACACCTCAAAGCACCCACTCACTATCACCAAACTGCCCCCATAACTACTCCAACAGATATATGAAAGGCACAATCTTGAATCTGACGTGGTATTAAATCTGGAATCAACAGCGCTTTGGTAAGGACACGATGTCAGGTAAGGAGACTACAGCAGTTTAACAAGAAAGGTTAACATTATGACACAGAGAGAATTTAAATGCTGCTTCCCTCCCAGTGAAGATGCTGGCCCAAGCCTTGATTTCCAGAGTGCTTAGACAGGAACCTCTACATTGGGCTGTCCTCTTGGCAAGTGCTTCTGATGGTTTTTAACCTTAGCCAATGCTGGGAGTCTTGCTTATATGCCTGGTTTTGTAGCTTCTAGAAGATTTTGTGAGATTTATTTTGTAAACAAAGACTTACAGTATCAAATACAGTTAATCTAAAGCTTATTTCTTGAATGGGATGCTCCAGTTTTGAGGAACACATCTGTGCCAACAGTAGCACCGTAGCTTGCGGGCAGGTTTACAGGACACCACTTCTGAGGGTCAGTTAAAAGCAGAAATGGTTGCAAAGAAGTGAAAATAAATGCACATAATTTCATGCACAGAGTTGCATGAAACAGGCTTTGTAATATACTTCTAGTTAGCAAGCTTAATAAACATAGAACTAAGGAGTCACTCTCTGTCACTTCTCATTGGTGTTATTCTTAAAATCACGACATTTGCTGACAGACAGCAAACCTCAATTTCTCTATGCTGTCCCATGCCAACACAGGAAAGAAATAGCATGACATAAGAGGCAGGGGATGGGCAGCAGAACATGGCAGCTGATACACAGCCACTGCTGCACAATTGCCAAGATTTGGGAAGAGGACACTGTATAAAAATCAGCAGGATAAAGGCCACATGTTAACTCCCTCTCCCTAAGTAAGAAGGGTTAGGGTGCAAATAGAAAGGATATGCTTCGTTAAAAAAGCAAACTGTGGAGAACAAATAACTGGGTTTATGCTTAGATGGTTACACTTCTACTTAGAGTGCAATCTGAAGTCGCACTGGAAGTGACTTTTAAACAACTGAGATTCAGTGTACTAGAGAGTCATGGCTGTGACAGGCAAGAAGACTTTTCATAATTAATAACTTAACAGCAGAAGAGGTTTATTTAACCCTGCACTTCCTTAGCCTGTCTAAAGGCAGGGCTGCTCAGGTTTTCAGAGCAGCGCTACAGAGCTGTCTCAGGGCAGGTGGTTCCTTGACAAACCAGAAACACCCGGAGTCTCCTCTTCCCCTTCTTTCTGAGCACTTGGCACTCACCAAACTCTGTGCAGACACAGCAATGATGAACCAAACTGACAGAAAACTTCTTTGGGAAGAAGCACTTGTTATCTACAGCTCATGCAGCAGCACAAGAAAGGATACAAGGATCAGTGGGACCAGCCCAGCAGCTGCTTGACACCATGGCAGCTTAATTACAACCTGAAGAACCATCAGTACTGTGGACAGTTCTGGTTAGTTAGCTCTTTGTTTCACTATGCATCCTGCTCCCCAGAAGCAAGAAAATCTGAGAGTTTCTGCTACGACCACACAGAAATTTACAGCCACTGCAATCACTGAGATAACCTGAAAACAGTCCCCAAAGTCCCAAACCAAGAAAGTAAAGAAATACATCTCATTTATTTGAGATATTCCTCAGCTACTGCAAATTCTGGCAGACTCCACTTGGAAGGAAACAAAAGAGAAGGACTTATGATTGTTGATACTGACAGCAGTGGCTTTGAGTTCCATGCTTTTAATACAAATACCTTGCCACCATTTCCCACATCCTAGATCTTAAAAAACTGGAAAAACAAAAAACAAACCCAAAAACAAAACAAACAAAAAAACCCCTAGACCCAATGCCCCATCCCAAACTCCTTGTCAGTTTAAATCTCTCCATATAAATATTTGATGTCATTCAAGAAACTCGACCTACAGCTTCAGTCCACAGTTACTGAGAGGGCCTGGGAGCAGGTGCAAGGGAGCTGAGAGCAGCCTGCAGGGCCCCTGTTTGGCTCTCTGCCTTCAGACACTGTGGGAACAGTGCCAGTGTTGGGGACAGCAGTGTCACCCTTCCCCTGCAAAGCCACCTTGGCACAGAGAGGTGGTGTCCAAGGACTTCTGTCACAGGAATACATCTGCTGGCATGCAGAAATGGCAAGTTTTAAAAGCTCTTTGCTTCTGCTCCAGCCTGCTTCAAGGCAGCAGAGAAATTAACATTTTAAGAAACTTCTCAGGAATAAATATTTATAATTCAGCTAATCTGAAGGCTGTGCTGTTCCCAAAGAAATACAGCAACAACTTTGAGTTCTTTTAATCTTAAGTCACAAGGTGAATCATCTTTTTATTTTAATCTGAAATAAAAATGGGGTACAGAAAAAATAACTTTTGTAATTTACTGAAGGAATGCATGAGGTGTCTAGAAACAAGGTATTGAAATAAAAAAAAATCATGGAATCAGGCTCAAAAGAGCTAGAGCATGTAGACCTGCCATACACCACAAAAATCAAGATTTATTACAAAACAGAGTCAGACAAAGAACCTTGTAAATTGCATAAGGTGTCAGAAGCCAAAATATGACCTCTGAAATTTTGAGTGAAAAAGGGGAAGGCTAGGATGGCTACCTCATATAGAAATTACCTTGACCTCTGTTGCCAAAAGCATTGCATTTTGTCCCTGGAGCAGTTTCTTCTAAATGAGTGAAAAAAAATCTAATTACTCCTGTTGGCATTAGTGGAATTAGGACCAAGCTCTCCTCATAAAGGGCATGGCAAGCAACCTTACCCCTTTACTCTTTTAGTTACTTCCAGTGAGATAAAGGTAAGTCAGCCTACATGGGTGCAGGTGTGAGGAAAAGGAAGGCACACTCTGAAAAAACCATGAAAATGCATAGTGATTATACAACAGACTACTGCAAGTATGGGGCTGGGGTCTTGGGTTTGACTTTTAAATAGATGTTCCCATCTAGAACTTCTCCACTCAACCAATCTGTCCAGTTACTTATGCCCAAGAGTTGTTACCCAGAAACACCCTAAATAAAGTCACTTGGACCATATGCTCAAAGGCTACTCACTACACATCCTTTACACTCCAGACAATCCCACTTCTTTGGGGCTACTCCAAAAACCACTGGAAGAACACCCAGGAGCACATGACCCAATCTATTATCTACCTCATGCAAGTGGCATTTCTTTGACACATCACTTTCTCTAACACAATAAGGAACATAAGCCAAACATTTCACTACATGAGCTCCTCCTGCTACTGGCTTTCAAATCCAAAAATTATTCATGTCACTTAAACATCAGTCAGAATTAGTCAAATACAACTGTTACATTCTTTCTGAACAGAGTACAATGAAAAAATATTGAAAATCACAGCTTGAGTTGCCAGAGAGTTATATTTTAAAAAAACCCACCTGACGGGAACAATCACATAAATGCATCCAAATATCAAACACTGACCAACAGCCACCCTATCTTTCACCTCTGTTCTCATCAGTTCCACATGAAAGTACTCCAATTAAAACACTTTAGCTTGTGTTGGCCTTCAGAAGTCCAATTTTAAGAGTACAAAACCGAATTTGACAACAGGCACCTCATTTTCAGCAAAGCGTCATATTTGTGATACTGAGTTCCTAAAAGCGTAACTACTGTTTTTAGTGCCTAGATAAAAATTGAAGTTCTAATTTAATATGAAAACATCCTTGCATTTTAAACTCTCAAGTGAGGATTCAAATAAAGGTTACAGACTTAAAGTCATGGTTTGTGTTTTTTCCAGTGAAGATTATTTTTTTTACTCCTATGAAAATCAGTATGCATATTTTCCAAAGATGATTCACAAGAACACATGTGGTCCCTAAAAGTTCCTCATCAAGTTGTAATAATTTATAAAAAAAAATTTATACTGTATGATCACAGTCAATGACAGCAATGATAACCTGCCATACCGTACCTCCTCCTACTCTCATGGTAAAAAAAAAAATACGAAAACCAAATTAAAATAAGTTTCCCATTGCTATTGATGTGTGAGACCAAAATTTTTAAAATACTCTTTCAAAACCTTTCTTAGTGCTCATGCTTTTTACTACACTAAATGAAAGACTATTCTCCATGACTTACACTGACATATATAAGATTACTATTTGAATGTCAGAATTTTTTAATCTAACCATCCTTTCCTAAGCAAGAGTATAAATTACTCTAGGGTTACACGGAAAAAAAAAAACATGGAATAAGAATACTATTGAAGTATACTTTGTATTAATGACTAGTGCCAAGCAGTTAGAGAGAAATCTGCAATCTATTAAAGCAGAAGTATTTTACAAAAGCTTAACAAAATTAAGTTATCCAAAATGTTTAGGATACTATGACAATATCACACATTTTTGTTACGTCTCAGGTTGGCATGGGTTTTAAATCCATTTAATTAATGGTCAGCAAGTCCTCTATTTTCCCTTGATCAGTGTGAGTTTTCCTTCATCAAGGAACATTATCTTTGTCAGCAAAAGGAGTTACTATGATGACAGGCTGTTATCACATTGCAACAAGAGTTGGTTAAATCTTGTTTCAGCTGTGTGCATTTTTTCACTAGCCAAGAATTTAAAAGCTTTCAGAAGAAAACATGAATCGTGTCAATTTACACGTTAATTTATGTGAAGTATAGCAGCTTATTTTTAAGCTTGCTGTTGACATTTTTTTCCATTAAAGTTTCTTTTAAATGTGCTTATATTTAAAAAGCGGTTGAACACGCACACCAGTATAGACGAAATTCTTTAGAAACTAGATCTGTCATTTGTCAACTCTATATATCAAACAATACTCGTAGTCTCTCTTTCAGCAGCACCTCAATATTAGCCTAAGAACGGCTAATCAAAGCCAGCACATCTTAATTGCCCCTCCGCGGGGAACATCCAATGCACAAAGCAAACCACCAAAGGAAAGGGACAGAAAACCAGCACGGGGCGCTTCCCCCCTCCGCTCCCAGACAGGGAAGCGAGGCCGCTCAAAACAGTACCAGTCCTGGCCAATTCCCACAATTCTCTTTTCCTCTCCAGTTCTGCTGTCCCTGCACTTCTTGCCGGACTGCCGTGTAACGCGGCCGAGCTCCCCGCTCCCCTGGCGCGGCAGTGCCACGGTGGATGTCACTGTCAGCGCTGCGCAACCGCGCACGCCCGGAGCGGGGAAGGGCCCGTGCTCCCGCCCCGCGTTCCAGCGTGGCGCTCCGCAGCACAAGTACCGCCTTGGAGCGGACAAGAAAGGGCGGCGACGCCACAGCGCGCCGGCCGCTGCTCTGCCGCCACCGCCGCCACCACCGCCCAGCCCCGCGCCGCTCGCAGCGGGGCCGGCAGGCGCGGCTGGCCGGCGGCCGAGGTGCACGGCGAGGCCGCCGCGAAGAGCGCGGGGAGCGCCG